>OY856188.1:259492870-260092870 GCA_963693315.1 Diogma glabrata | reverse complement strand
CATAAGGGGATTGGTACACAGAGCTGGCGCATGCTCGAACTAGCAGCAAACCAAAAGAAAGTAGGTATGCAATTTACATTATTAGTCAACCTCTGCCACAATTGTTACGGAGATCACTTCCGTTACAGTTGTTTTGGATATCCAAGAGGAAATATTGTTTACACAGCAATCAGATTTACATTCTGAATTAGAAAACCCAGAGGTCAAAGCAAGTGAAGAGTCTGTTATTTTTGAAAGTGTGTAGTTTTATGTTCTGTTTTATTGCCATAATGGTATTGTCGGTATTTCAAAAATCTCTATATTCGCAAACTTCTGTTACAGTTGTTTTAGATGGTCAAGATGAAATGATCTTTTTACACCACCAGATTTAAACTCTGGATTAGAGAATCCTCTTACGTCTGGAAGAAAAATGTATTGAATATTTTTTAATTTAGTAACTTTTTGTAATAGTTCCTGCTGAAAATATAAATGTAGATGATGGAGGAAGAAAAAAAGAACGCACGAAGCAGCAGAGGGTAATGAGACAACTATTTCGAGAAAACGGTGAAGCCTATACAACTGCAAAAGGAAATCAAATCCCCATGTGTTCCGTTAAAGCCCCTTGCAAATCAACGTGTACAAAATATGATGGAATAAGATTGACGGAATGATTGATGGAATGATTGATGGAATGATTGATTGAAAGAATGATTGACGGAATGATAGTCAGAATGATTGACGTAATGATTGACGGAATGATTGATGGAATGATTGATGGAATGATTTACGGAGTGATTGATGCAATGATTGACGGAATGATTGATGGAATAGTTGACGGAATGATTGATGGAATGATAGATGGAATGTCCCCTTAAAAGCGTTTTGCTGATAACTATATAAAAATCCTTAACACAGACCGAAGTTTGATATTTTAAAGCCTTGCGATTTCACCCCCTTCATATTTTTTAAGTTTCAGTTCTGTTTGCCACAATGTTATATGAAGAATTATATAAAAACTCGTTTCTTCGTGCAATCAATAGCGTGCTATCATCAAATAATATACCACAACTAAGATTGAGGTTGCTACCGTTTACTGAAAACACTTCATCCACCAGCATCCCTATAGTTTCACCTTGGCAAGCAATATCTCACTGTTATTGCCAATGATATGTGATTTATCATGTTAACTCATATTTCAATGGCAGGGACTGGTGGACAAGGTTGTGCCATCTAGATAAAAAATAATGGCCCTGATGTGCAATTAAACATGAATATTAAAATATAAACGTCTATTAAAACCTATTTCTTAATTTTTGGTAAATTAATCGACTAATCGGTTTTTTTTGCAACTGATTAATCGTTAATCGAAATTTTTTCAAAGTGATTAATCACAACAGCCTTGGTAGCAACGCACGCCGCACTCTGCTAGTAATAAATACAATTTTGTATACAGCAAAACAGTAAATAACTTCATACAAATAATGATTAATTATTTAAAACTTTTAAAAACAAGAAATTTTGGATTATACGAACTACGTTTTAAGTACATACACTTTACATACATAAGGTGATATAAAACCGTCTAGCTTAACGATATCACGATCATGATTTTTATCTTAACGATCGTTTTATTTCAGTTCTCTAAAAGCTATAGTACGCCTCTGATTCTAATTCTTAAAACTAACTTGCATGATCACCTTCAAATCCACTTAACAATAAACAAAGTTTGGTTGCTTATAAGCTTCAACTTTAAAACTCAATCGTAAATAATCTTATTTCGTGAAGACTAACTCGTATTGTGAATTCAATTAATTTCAAGTATGGTTAAGTAAATTAAATAAATGTATTGTTTTGATCAGCTCATTTTGTTCTTTTTTGCAGTATTAAACAAATATTTAAAACAGGATGAATTGGTTTGGAAAATTGGGCTATTTAATTGTTTTAGTGACAGCTACCTGTATAAAAGCCCAAAGTAAATATTAAAAAAATATTATAAAAATCCTAAATGCCACAAGTTATGAAGTTTTAGCTCAACAACAAATCGGAAGTGGCAACATCATACCTAAAGCTGGTGAATGTGGGATAGATGTACCCAGCAACAAAATTTTAGGTGGAACAAATGCTGAGTTGGACGAATTTCCATGGATGGTGTTATTACAATATCAAAAATCAAATGGTCAAAAGTATTACGCTTGTGGAGGATCGCTAATAAACAAACGATATGTTTTAACTACTGCTCAATGTTTAGTTGCTGGAGAATCTGTGAAAAGACAAATGTAATAATTTTTTTTGGATTTTTAAGTTTTAATCTGATTTAAAATATAATACTTTTTTCAGAATTAACGTTCGACTAGGCGAATATTTTTTTTTTTTTTTTTTTTAATAAAATGTGTTGTGTAATAGGGTTTAGAATATGTGTCACAACAACACATAAATACCTTTTAAGACCTAGGTCTAGACCTGGGTCCCACAACAACTGGCGTTCTGAGGTGTAGATTAACGCTTTTTTTAAACATCTGTGGGTTGAAGCCACCTGAGACTAAGTGTTCCGGCAAACTATTCCATTTGTACGCAGTTCGGACAAAGAAGTCTCTCTGCGATCTGCCAGTATGACAGCGCGGGATCTTTACCGTTTCACTGGTTGCGGCAGCCGATTGCCGAGTGGAACGGGGGTAAGAATAAGTTTGAGGCATGATGCCGCTGATTTCATCTGAGCACTGCTGATGACGATATTTGTAAAAAACAACGAGGTCAGCAACAGTGCGACGATGTTGTAGGGAATCAAGTTGTGATGTCAAAGTTCGATCACCTACAATTCGTATAGCTCGCTTTTGAACAGAGTCCAAGAGGGCCAAGATGGAAACAGAGGCAGCACCCCAAACTTGACAGCAGTACTCCATACAGGGACGAATATAGGACTTATAAACATGGAGCAATTGGTATGGAGTGAAAAATTTTTTGCATCTATTTAGGAGGCCGAGTTTTTTAGACGCGCTTTTTGCCATCGCCATTACATGATCGTTCCAGAGTAGGTCATTTGAAACTGTGACACCCAATAAACGAATGTTTTTACATTCACCTATTGGTTCATCACACATACTAAATAAAATATCTTTGGGGAACTCGGTCTTTAATCTGGAAACAATCAACAGCTGTGTTTTGGTGGAGTTGAAATTGACAAGGTTTTGGTCACCCCAGTCGGCGACTTTATTCAGGTCTTTGTTCACGTTTATGGCAGCGTCTCTCCGGGCAGGATTAATTCGTTCGTGCATTTTACCTTTTGAAGGAAGGGGCTCGAACGACTTGTGCAGAGTACTATCATCTGCAAAACTATTTATTGGGTTGCTGGTGATTTTCAACAATTCGTTGATATAAATCAAAAATAGGGTTGGGGACAATACTGAGCCTTGGGGTACACCAGCGTTAATTAGTTTAGACTCAGAAGAATATCCGTCTAAGGTTACCGAAATGTATCGGTCGGATAGAAAATTTTGAATCAGCTTCACAACATTGGGATGAAAACCGTACGCAACGAGCTTGTTGATTAAGTTGGCATGCCAGACTCGATCGAATGCCTTGGAGATGTCTAAAGCGATAACGTATGTTTCACCACCTTTATCAAGTATGCTGTTCCAACAATGCGCTACATAGTTTAATAGATCGGTAGTTGATCTTTTGTTTCGAAAACCGTATTGGCTGTCGGATATTAAATGATTTTCTTCCAGAAATTTTGAAATATGTGTATTAATATAATGCTCATACACTTTGGATAGGACCGATAGTAAAGCTATTGGCCTATAATTTGAGATATCGGATCTTGGTCCCTTTTTGGGGACGGGCTGGACATTTGCCAACTTCCAGCACGAGGGAAATATACCAGATTTGCAGGATTGGTAGAATATTTTAGTTAAAGTTGGTGCAAGTTCTTTGGAAAAGGTTTTTAAAATAATGGGTGGAATATTGTCCATTCCTGATGCTTTGTTGATGTTTAACCCCTTTAAAAGTTTAGCGACTATTTTGGGTTTGAAGTGAAGTTCATTCATATTAACTCCTGAAGACTGGATTTGGGGTATTTCTTTAGGAGTTTCCAAAACAGTGGAGTTCAGAGCAAAGCGTTCAGCGAACAAGTTAGCTTTTCTTGCGGGATCATTGACGATTAAATCACCATCAATAATAGGGGGAATAGAAAATTTTGTACCAGAATTTAAAGAATTAATGGCACTGTAGAAACTCTTGTCAGAAACAGACATAGACGTAAGTTTTGAGGCTTTCGCTCTGTCAATTTCGGACTTTTCGTTTGAGATAATCTGATTAGATATTTTGTTGGCCTTTAGATATTGGGATCGATTAGTGGGAGTTTTGTTATGAATCCAAATATTAAATGATCTACGTTTGTTTCTAAGTGCCGTTTTGGCAGCTTTCGAATACAAGTATTTTTGTTTGGGTTTTACTATGGAGAAAGGGACAAATTTATTTATAGCAAATTGGATGGTTTCTGTAAAGTTTTGAGCAGAAACATTTACATTGTCAGTGTAAAAACAATGACGGTCGAAAGGGAAACCATGGAAAAAATTTTGAAGACCACTCTTATCCATTTTTGAGTAGTGAAATATTTTACGGGGTTTGGGAGCTGTAGTTTTAAGTAAATCAGTTTTGATAACTGATGAGATTAAATAATGATCAGAATTTCCAATACTACCTTTCGCAACATCGACACTCGTAATATCTGGCATTGTGGTAAGATAGAGATCTAGTAGAAAACTATTATCACCGCCATTACGGGGAGTGAAAGTCGGGCTTTTTACAATTTGGAATAGGCCCTGAGACGCGGCAAAAATTTCTGCCAGTTTTCCACTATTGTCAACATCGTCGGTCGATTTGGAGAATTCCAACCATGATTTGTTGTGGACGTTGAAGTCACCGGTAACGATAACTTCACAATTAGGGGACTTTGCTCTAATCTCGTCCATAATTTTTGTCAGTATATTAAAAAAGTTTGGGTTACGTTTGTTGGGGGACCGGTATAAAGCTATTGTAAAAAAAGTCATTTCTGGAAGACAAATCTTTAAAACCATTGTATTGAAATATGATACATCAACAGAAGAAGATTGTAAGAAGTATGGAGCAAAGAAACTGATTGTGCTGTTCGTGGTTATAGATGTAGGTGTTGAAGAACAACTGTTCATGAAAATTATAAATCAAACGACAAAAATCATCATCATGATATTGGCTTAATTCGATTGGAATCGGGAAATCGCATATTCTGATTTCATAAACCAATTTGTTTACCTGAGTTTTCTTTCGCAGCTCAATAGGGTCAAATGTTATAATTGCTGGATGGGGAAAAACTCTGACAGGTAATTTAACACTCAACGTCTTAGTGATATTCTAATTTAAATGATTTTAGCTCGACAAAGTACCATCAAACAAAAACTACAAATTCCAATTTCGGATAAAAGCGAATGTCTTAAAAAATTTTCTCAACACGGTTTAACACAGTTACATGATGGTCAATGTTTGTGCTGGTGGTGAACAAGGAAAAGATGCTTGTAGTGGTGACTCCGGAAGTCCATTGATGGCACAGGCAAATGGTCGCTGGATTCTCGAAGGTATTGTTTCATTTGGAGTCTTATGTGGTATAGAAGATTGGCCAAGTGTTTATACAAGAGTAGGCGAATACTATGATTGGATTAACATTAATTTAAAACCATAAATGCAAAAATCTATTTTAATTTGTATTTTTTTTTAAATAAATTATAATTGATATATTCTTTAAACAAACCTGTTTCGGAATTTTAAAACATTTACTATTTATATTGTTAATATAAATAAAATTAGCATAAATTGATGCTAAAATATTCAATGATTAAACACGCTTTCATTAAAAAAGAATTTGTTTAGGAAAAATATTGTTGCAAATACTAAATTCACACATTGACTAGTAAATAAAAATATCGTAGGGAATTTTTTAAAAAAACTGCCATTTAACTACAATAATTTGATGTGTAAATTTAATTTAGGCAACATTTTGTCTAAAATAATTTATTTTAAAAAAACCAAAAACATTATTTTATCAAATATAATAAACTTATTTTTATATATTTATAAAACATTTTAATTTTGCATTTTATTTCAACGAATTTATTTAATTCAATTTGTTGTTAAAATACTTAGGGAAACTAAACAGTATTTATTTGTAATTGTTTTTTAGTGTTCGGGTTTAAGTGTGGGCCAGTAGTGAAGGGTGAAAAAACAGTAATTTAGGTAGCATTGCAATTTTATTAAATTTTACACAGCAACATTTTTGTAAAATTGTAAAAGTGTGCACAACCTTACCTACTTCATAACCCCAACACGTCGTAAAACAGCTAAAAAAACTTAGTCTGTGGACTGATTATGTAAACTATATGTTTTCGGAGTCATTGAGTCGACCTCAATTCGACCTCAATTTAACCCCAGCACGTCAAGTTTTGGATAAAACCTCAAAAAAAAACTCTAAACAAATTTGGACCGATTTTTTGAGGTTATATGCCAAAAATCTGACGCGCTACTATCAACCCGGAGTCGAATTTGGATTCATTGACTCTAAAAACATATAGTATACAGGTTCGAATCCGGCGCCGAAATTTTTTGTTTTTTTCGTGTGGATGTGTTATGATTGAAGTATCATCTATTCTGTTTTTATGCAACTTTTTAGGCAATTTTAAAGTTGTGCAGTTTTTCGCTACAATTTTTATGGTGATTTTGTTTGTGTTTTTTAGAAATTATGTGATTTTTGTATTCCATTTCTTGTAGTTTTTATGATTTTTTTCTTTTTTTTTTTAAATGTTTCGATTGATGAAGTTTATTGTAAATATATGAAGGGGCTGAAATCTCTCAGTTCAAGACTTCGGTCTGGGTTAAAGATTTTGATATAGTTTTCGGCAAAAAACTTTTATGAGAACAAGGTTTTTAGTTTTGGGCAGCAATGTATATCAAACATAACTCCTTGTTAAAGTACAAGCATTTTTTTATCTCTGTTTAGAAATTTATTACAAAACTAACACGAAACATCAATACGTTGCCGAAAAATTATAACAGATCATAAATTAACATAATATAGTGAAAAGATGATACAATCAGTGAAAAGATCATACAATCAATTTAGCGTTCCGAGAAAATAGGCCAGCTGGCTATTTTCTCGAAACAGGCCGGCCAGCAGACAACATACATTTTTTTTGCTTTTTTTGAATCAGTGTCCTAAAATGTCGTGAAATGTCAATAAAAAGCAAGAATTTCACATTTGGCTCATGAATGTAATACTTAGGTCTTTCAGACCGAAATAATATCAAAACTTATGAATGACCAAGTAAATGGGAGTAATCGGCGATACTCTATGTCGGTAAAATCTGAAAATAAAAACAAAGGAAAAGAAAAGTATCCGAAAAAACAATAAAGTAATTAATTGGAGTAAAGGACTAAAATAATTTACCTATCCAGTTTTAAATGTTAAGCAAATGAAATAAATGAAAAAAAAAACCTAATATAAAAAAGTCAGACAAGTGCGAATATAATTCGCTCGCCGAAGGTTGCGTGTATATAAAATTTGAGAAAACAACAGTTTTTGTTAGCCAAAGCTGTTTATGGTGGTTAAAGAAAGCTTCAATAACGCCAGCTTATAAATTATTTATATTGGAAAATATATTGTCAATTGTTGTAACTTCAACTGTTGTTGGTTCATGAATTTTTCTTTATAAATTTTTTATTAGAAAATAGTTTGAGCCAGTTAAGAGGATTTTTATTGAAACCAACGAAGAAAACGTACGAAAATATGTCGTCAAATTATTGCCAAAGAGTGCATTGTTAACACAGTCGAGTGATTTGTCTACTGAACATTGGGAAGATTGGTATACCAACAGGATTTTAGCTTTAGCTATTTAAACATTCACAATGACTGCCAGCAGAGCTAAAATCGAAGTGATAGTGGCTACTATTTTTTGCACTAGTGGTTCTGTATCAGACCTAACGAAAAGAACAGGTCCCAAACCTCGATTTGCTTGACTAACAATTTTATAGTTCAACAGTAGTGCAATAGTTCAAAAATTTCAAAAATGTTTGTAATTTGTGATCAACTTCACAGAAAACATTTGCAACGCAACCATATTAAATGATAATCTATCGAATAGCAAACAGGTATATTATCGCATAATTTTTCAACCTTACGCCTTTCGCCTGATGTTGAGTTCATCTGATTTGTTAAACTGTTTTCATCTAATCTGATCTTGTTTGTTCATTTCTTTATTTCGTTTCACTCAATATTTTACTATAATATACATTTCCTACAACGTAGCAAAATTTATCCACTTCTACGATCATTTTACGTGAATAGTCCTTCACAAAAACACAATTTTAGAATTTTGCAAAACTGACTGCAAAAAAATGTTTTGGACTAGAAAAAAATTGACCTCTCATATGACAATCGACATACTTTAAAATAAATTTTTTTCAAAATTTCCACTCTCAACCCCTTCAAAATAACATTTGAAATGATGAGCCGACCGCTATAGTTTTCATCCAATCTTTACAACATTGCCAATACCCATGAATTTTTACACATTTTTTCTTGTGTAATGTTCGACGTTAAGGGGGGGGGGCGGTGTTCAAGGAATTTTTTTCCACATTTTCGAGCATAACGCAAAAACTGCGCTGTTGAAAATTACAAAAAAAAATGTTTTGGACTAGAAAAAAATTACCTTTCCATATGACACCCCACTCAACAAGGTAAAAAATTATTTTTTTTTCAAAACTTCACCCTCATTCCCCTCAAAATAAAATTTGAAATGATGAGCCGACCGCTTTAGTTTCCATTCAATCTTTACAACATTGCCCATAACCATGAATTTTTACAGATTTTTTCTTTTGTAATGTTCGAAGTTAAGGGGGGAGGGGAGCAGGCAATTGAAAGAAACACTCGTTTTTGGCAATAACTCAAAACCTAAGCAGTCGAAAATACATTGAAATAATTGTTTGAAATATATTGATTTTTTTCGATTTTTCTAAACCAAACTCGATTCCTTACAAACAACTTTTGTTTTACTATCTCCTTATCTATGTTCATAAAATATAGATGAAAACAAATATTGGAAAGTTTTTTGTTACCAGTAGGCTTGGGAAAACGCATTTAAAAACTGTAGAAAATTTCAACTTGATGACACTTATAGTTTGTGAGTAAATTGATTACGTAGAGATTCGGACGGACACCGAAGTCTCACCAGTAGGGTAGAATAGAAAAATTATCAAAAGAATTATTATGGTTTGAACTTACGATATAGCTGTGAAGTGGATTCCTAACCTTTTCCTATACACGCGAAATGCTCATTTGCTCTAATTTTAAAGTTTTTACTCTTGTTGTGTTTTGATGGTTTTGATTCTTTGAAATAGGGCCGATCGTTACACATAGAGAACACACGTTCGTACATTTTTTAATAGAAACAACCAACTTATTTAAAATTGTACAATTAAAATAAGCCTGTCGCTTCTAATTAGGCTAGCATTTTGGGCCAAATTACAGCAATTACTATGTTTTTAATATCTGGAAATGACTTAAAGTGACAAAAACATTTGCATTATAAAAGAAACTAATGGCAAATTACTAATGGCGAATACCATAGAAATATGCCACTAGCTGAGTTATTCGTAAACCCGTTTTCGGTGCTCTTTACCTCTTATATTATTTTTTTTCTCTATCTCATCATGAAATATTGGCCTGTATGCTATATGTAATATTTTATATCTGATAGGATTTATTTAGGATTACATAATTGTTTAATTATCCATTCTAAAAAAAAATAAAAAAATCATCATCAGCACGAAACGCATGGTGTTGTAGGATCAAGGGCGGGGATCTAACTGAAACTGATGTGCACAGACCTGCAACATCAATTGAAAAGCAAGTTTAAGATTAAAAGGAACATCATCAACTTTATTGTCAGAAATAAGATCAAGTGTAACTTTGACCAAAAGTGTTGAAGCAAATTTTAAGCAGTTGCTTAACTGCGTGTTCTAAGAAGGTGTTGGTGAAGTGTGGTTAGTAACTCTTACGATTTTGGTACATTTTTTTTATTATATGCGATATAGATTTACAAAATTGACAAAAAATAGGAAGACAAAGAAGTGCTCCTGTAGTTCGTCAGTATGTTGAAGTAAAAGCACCAAATTAGGAATAATGCTCAATAAAAATTAATTCCACGAAAAACGAAGGTGGGTTGTCAAACTTAAACAATTAAAAAGAATCAAAAAATTTTATCTCCATTATAATCACAATCATAAACATTTCAAATAGACGAGGGATTAGCGTACAAAAGTATGTACTTACTTTCGAAAACCTGTATAGTTAAACGGATTTGAATGCGGTTTTTTGCATTTGACTCAGAAAGTCAATTATAAAATTTGTTTGGTGTTTTGCAAACCCAGGTCAGCTTAATTGCAGCTAAAAAATGCATTTTTGTAAGTGCATTTTTTAGAATAATAAAAAAAAATTATAATTCGGTAAATAATAGCCGCAAGCTTCTCCTTGACTTTTGTCAAAATTTTCTATACCAAATATCCAATATTTGTTATTGAGGGGCTTCCGAGTAATGATTTTTAATGGTATCCATAAAAAATTTAAAGAAAACTCCAGTAGATGATCTACATTATCGGGTCGTTGATATCCCCAGGTGCGTTAGGTGAATTTTTAAACATCATATTCGTGATCAGCGACCTCGAAAACCCCCGAGCAAAGATTTTATTGCTTTTGATAAGAAATTTAAAGAAAACTCCAGGAGATGATCTTCATAATCGGGTCGCTATGATCCCCAGGCGCGTCAGGTACATTTTTAAATATCATAATGATGATCAGAGATCCCGAAAACCCCCCAATAACAAATATTGAATATTTTGTATAGAAAATTTTGACAAAAGTCAAAGAGAAGCTGTATAGTAAGAGCGCCCTGACCTCTAGGTCCACGGTATGACTTTTAAAACATCATATTCGTGATCAGCGACCCCAAAAACCCCTGAGTAATGAATTTGGGCTCGTTTCGGCTATTATTTACCGAATCATAATTTTTTTTTCGGCAAACATCTGTAAAGTTTAACTTTACTGCCACCAAGGAGTTAGCTAAAGTCTTACTTTTTAGCCGGAAAGCAAAAGTAACGTCTAGCTACAGCAAAAGTAACGCCATTTTTATTTTATACTACGGAGGCTGTAAAGTAGCATTTGTTATTTGTTAGCTTGTTATTTTTTCAAACATATTGTATAACCGTCATGGTTATGGACAACATGGACAACATGGACAACAAAAAATAAGTTGATTCTCATTGTTGTATATTGGTTATGGACAACATGGACAACATAGACAACAAAAAATAAGTTGATTCTCATTGTTGTATATTGGTTATTTAATAATTTATAAAATAAAAGAATTTAATTTTAAATTCAAAGATAAATTTTATTTCTGCTTTACATGTCCTATCTAGTGTTTGCAATCTTGGTATCCGGGTACCCGGATACCCGGGTATTTAGGGAGATTTTTCGGGTATTTAATATCCGGATATTTTGGTCGGGTACCCGAATAACAAAAGGTCCAGTTTTTTCTCAATAAAATTTACAAAATAAAATTCAGCTCATTCTCTTTTTGCAAATTTGAATTATTCTTTATGCTAGTTGTTGACAAATGATTCAATTCTAACCATACAAATTTCAATATGTCCATAAACATTAAACCAACCACATCCGTAAACATTAAACTGCCCTCTAGTTAATTATTATTGTTTGGATTACGAAAACAACAGAAAAACGACGAAGAACACATAACAAAATTTATGGAATTTTAGTTCTTATTAAAATTAAGTCGTAAAAAATTAGGGATCTTCATTGGTTATTGGTTTAAATTTATATTTAGTTTAAATAGATTATATTTAGTTAAAATAGAAACGGTTTATATATTAGTTTAAAATAGAAACGGTAAATATATTATGATAAGTTTTTATTTAAGATTTAAACTAATAATTAAAATAAGTGTCATCGAAAGTTTGGGACCAGTTCAAGAAAATGTCATCAGATAACTCTCGGTGCCACGTATCCAACTACGCGCACGAATAATTTCAACTAAATGGGGAAATACGTCAGCAATGAAAAATAAAATCGGATAATGATGCGGCTAATTATAATATTGAAAATTTACAACTACAAAAATGTATTGCTGTCTACACAAGATCTGCCATAGATAACAGTGGTACTACAGTTGATAAAGAGCTGAAAATGTTGTATTTAAATAAAGGAAACCGAAAAAATGATAGAAAATTTAAATCAATCGTTATTGACCGTGAAGCCAACATCCACTTTATCGGAGCGGGTTTTTTCTATTGCAGGAATTTAAAAAAAAATACGAAATCGGATGAGTATAGCTACCCTAAATGCTTTAATATTTTTGAAATATTATTTTACAATTAAAAAATGATCAATTTTTAGTTTACTACTGTGAGGTTTTTTTTTATTGTTTTTCATCTTTTAATTTTTTTATAACTACCCGGGTTATCCGGGTAATCCGGGTAATTTGGAAAATACTAATCGAGTAACCGGGTAATTTGAAATCGGGTAATTTGCAATCACTAGTCCTATCACACCAAAAGCCAAAACAAGAGAGAGTTGCCTTTTCTATTTACAAAATACAAGTTACATTCAAATACTACTATATTCTCAAAAGCAATCTCTTCATGTTTATTAATTTACTAGGGGGTATCCCGCGGGCTCCGCCCCCCCTCTCTTCTTTCCCCTCCCTACGCACACTAATACACTCTTGCTCTTTTCATCCGGCTTTGATACAACTACTAAGTACTATCCATCATAATCCAACGTCTTATAATCTATTCTGTGTGTACCTTCTGCTTAACTATAATTCTACAAAAACCATCGTGAGGTTAACGATAAAATTTTATACGATCAATGACAAATGGTTGAAAATAATAATAATAAGAAAATACTGAAATAGCAGCTTTTGTTCTTCTATATTTTATTTACAGAAAATGAAGTTATGCAAAAATAATGATGGAAAAAAAATATTCTATGATTTTTAGCACTATCTGTCATATAAATAATTAATTTTCTTATTAATATCGCAACGATATAAATTTGAACGAAACGGCTAAAAGACAATTAGAGCAATAATTTTGAAAAACTACATTATCGAAAAATTTAAATGCCGTAAATGGAATTTTTATGAAGGAATTTTTATGAAAAGGGAATAATTTTTATGTTCTATAAAAAAAATAAACCAAAACAATAAAAATTAAATATAGGGTTCGCGTTGAGCTCCGAACCTTTCTCACAAACCCCTACATCGACAATGACAACGAAATTTCGTACTGAGTTTCTTAAAGTTCATTTTATTAAATCGGTTTAAATTATTAAATGTTTGAAAATGTATATTATAACCTAAACTGTTTTTTGTATAAAAATATCAAATGTTTTCAACCTACATTGTTTTTAAAAATTGTTAAAAATCTATATTTTTCTATGCTGTTATGTTCGCTGTACTATAGAACAATTTTCTGGTTCTGGTCCTGCCATAATGGCGCTAGTATTTTACGAAATGTTGTGTCAAAAAGTGAGGAAATAGACCTTTAATCATGTACTTTCATCAATTTGTTTCCTCTTTTCTTTTTTAATAAACTTATTATAAAAACCATAAAACCAACCAACTTTAATATTTAATGTAAAAATTATTCCTTTAAAAAAACGTTATTATTCCTTTAAAAAAAATTCGATCTATTTTTCATAATAAATATTACATATCTTGTGACTAATTCAAAATAAAAAAGGTTTTATTAATATAAAACATCAACAAAAATTATAAATATATGTATTATGTAACTTAATTAAAATAAAATCCCTGAATGCATTCTAATTTTTATTAAAACTTCAAATAACTAATCAAAATGACGCCACACGATCTTTTATGATAAAGCAAGAGAAAGACATACTCAAATAGTAGTTTTTGTTTTTCCTTAATTTAGTTCACAGGAATGAAATTATGGCAAATAATTATCGGAAACCACTATTATAGGATTTTTAGCACTGGCTGTCAAAATTAATTAATTCTCTTGTTAATATCGAAATTATAATAATTTGAACGAAACGGGAAATGGCAGTGCAATAAAATGCTTTAAAAACTGCATTATCAATCAAATTGCACTATCGTAAAACGAAATGTATGTATGAATAAAATAAAAGTGTGTAAAAAAACAATAATTTTAATGTTATTTATAGTAGTTGTTGTTATTCTTAATATCGAAATGTAAATATCGAAATGATTTTAATGATTTTAACTTGAGCAAATTATGGCAAAAGACCACTTAACTTTTTAACTAACTTTAAAGAACTACTTTATCGATAATTCTAAGTATCCAAAAACAAAATTTTATATAAGTTTTATTTATATATGAATTATTTATTTATATGAATTCATTCTTGAATAATAAAATAAAAAAGCACAATAATTTTAAAGTTATTTAAAGAAAATAATGAATTTATGAATAAAAAAAAACAATTTTACTGTTATTTAAAAATAAAGATTTAAAAACTGCATTATCGTAAAACGACGATGTGTATATGAATATGAATAAAACAAAAGTGTGTAAAAAAACAATAATTTTAATGTTATATAAAAAAATAAATAAAAAAAAATTCGCAATATTCAGGTATCGAACTTTCAATCTATAGATCATCAGTCGAGCGCGCTACCAATATACCAATTTGAACTATATTTGATCTATAGACTAAAGGATAGATAAGATTGCCGTTACGCTCGTATAGAAGGATAGACTTACGGCTATTATATTGTGGATAATTATAACAAACACATAGTTAATATAACTGCAATATTCCATAATAATTTAATATAATATTTTATACCAATCGAAATTATACAGTATGGTATCAATAACAATATCCTACACTCATATTATGAAATTTTGAAAAGGCTGCTTTGATAAAAAAAATTTATTCATACAAATTTAAAAGTTTTTTTGTCTTTTTTGGAAGTAATTATGACGATACAAATTCATATTTATAAAAGTTTGATGTATTAATTTCATATATATAAAAAATTTAAACGTTTGCCGAAAAAATAGTGTATTTAATTCGGAGCTAAAGTGCCTTTTTGTGTTTCGTCTATAATTGTCAAACTATAGACTCAACACAAAAAGTATCACTTTAGCTCCTAATCAAATAATGTACTATTTATTACTCTAAAAAATGCACTTACAAAAATGCATTTTTTAGCTGAAGAAAAGCAATAAAGCCGATCTGGGTTTGCAAAACACCAAACAAATTTTATATTTCGCATTCAAATCCGTTTAACTATACAGGTTTTCGAAAGTTCAATACGCTATTCCCTCGTCTAAAATATGATGATAAAAGAACGTTGGGTGCGGCATAAAGATTAAAAGTTTCAAATTTTTTAAAGGTATGTCGAGAATCCTAATACACGTCTTACTAGCATTATTAAAATGATAACCACGTTCACCTTCAATTTTTTATAAAAAAAAATATGATGATTTATTATAACCTGAGTCTATAAAAATCGTTTAGTATATTATACTTTTTCGTAAGACATAGTTATCTTGCAGAGCATATAGTGTTTTGTAAAGTTCATCAATTAACTTAAATAGAATATTTAATTAAAAGCCAGTAAGTTGTTACTAAGTAATCGATATCAAAATCTTAGGGTAAGTGTTAAAGTGATTGCTAAAATTTGTTATAAAAATTAATCAAAGAAATTAAATCGAAAACAAAAGTAATACATTTTAAAGTGATGAAATTTTTTTTTATATAAACATTTGGGTTTCTTAATGTTATCAGGTTTTCATGTTGAAAATATCTTTATCTCAAACCGAAATAGAAAGTTAATATTTTGTAATTGTATATTCAGGATTTTGTGAGCAATTAAACTCAAGTAGGAACTCAAGGAATTAATTTGAATTTTCCCAATTCAAAGGTATGGTTGGAAATATCTTAGAAAAAAACTCTGTTTTTCTCTTTTACGTGTTTCGGTTGGGATTCGAACTCGAACCTCACCAGTGCTAACAACGAGTTCAATTCCTTTGACAGACACGTTTGTGAGTTGAATTTCTCAATGAATTTCTCAGTAGAATTTCTCAACCGTCGGTTAGACATAATTTTTTATGGAAATTTTATTCATTTTCAATAAAGATTTATTTTTACATTGAATTTTTCTTGACAGTACTATTGTGTGAATTCATAGAATGTGTAATATTTCTATTATAGTCAACATTTTAAGTCATAAGTGCATAAATATTGTTGATTGTTTCCAATCAATGCGAAAATTAATGATCGACACTTGGTCAATTATTCTCATATATGCGCGCTTGCATATTTTCCAACATTTTGGGGAATTTTATTTATTCAGGATTTTGTGAGCAATTTTGTATTTGTTATTTTTACAGTACAGAAACAAAATACGATGACTAAGATTTGTAAATTGGGCTTCTTAGTTGTTCTATTAGCAGCTGCTTGTGTACATGCCGAAAGTAAATATAACAAAACCTTTTAAAAAGATAGAAATTCAACATATTATCATGTTTTAGCTCAACAAATAATCGGTCGTGGCAACATCATACCTAAAGCTGGTGAATGTGGGATAGATGTACCCAGCAACAAAATTTTAGGTGGAACAAATGCTGAGTTGGACGAATTTCCATGGATGGTGTTATTGGAGTATCAAAAACCAAATGGTGAAAAGAATTACGCCTGTGGAGGATCGCTAATAAATAACCGATATGTTTTAACTGCTGCTCAATGTTTAGTTGTACCAGTATCTCTTATAGGATCATTGTAATCCAGTTTGTTTTTTAATTTTTTATTCTTGCTATTATAAAAAAATCGTTTTTTAGAACAAACGTTCGGCTAGGCGAATATGATACAGCAACAGAAGAAGATTGTATAAAATCTGGTAAAGAAACGGATTGTGCTGTTCGGGCCATAGATGTAGGTATTGAAGAAACAACTGTTCATGAGAATTATGAATCAGACAATAAAAATCGTCAACATGATATTGGTTTAATTCGATTGGATCGGGAAATCGCATATTCTGATTTCATAAAACCAATTTGTTTACCTGAATTTTCTTTCCGGAGCTCGGTAGGATCAAATGTCATAATTGCTGGCTGGGGTAGAACTTTGATAGGTTATTTAACAGTTGACCTCTAAATGGTATTCCAATTTAAAAATTTTGATCCCATTTTAGATCGACGAAGTACCATCAAACAAAAACTACAAATTCCAATATTTGATAAAGACGAATGTCTGGAAAAATTTACTAAACATGGTATAACACAGTTACAAGACAGTCAATTTTGCGCTGGTGGTGAGCGTGGAAAAGATGCATGTACTGGTGATTCGGGAGGTCCATTGATGGCACAGGCAGATGGTCGCTGGTTTCTCGAAGGCATGGTATCATTTGGAGCTCAATGTGGCTTAGAAGGTTGGCCGGGTGTTTATACAAGAGTAGGCGCATATTATGATTGGATTCAAACAAACTTAAAGCCATAGAATTTTTTGAAATATTCTTTAGAAAGCTCTCTGTCAATTTAGTACTCAAAAGAAATAAATATGATTATGAAATTATCTGTTACCAATTTTTTATTATGCTCCAAAAATTTATCAAAATCAAACCAATTGCTTTTGAAAATATTCATTTTGAAAGTAATCCACTTCAATTGTTATTGAAATTTTACATTTCAGGTTTTCCATGAATGATTGCTGTTTAGCCTCTTTAAAAGAACGGTGCTAAACTGAACGAACGAACTAAAAACCCTTATCAATTTTTTTAATTGTTGCGAAAATATTTCATTGTTGAAAGTTTTTATATAAGATGATTTTCTTGCAGTCTTCCAAATAACTTAACGAAAAACAACACGGATGTCAAAATATATTTTCCTTCCTCTCCAGCATGAGACATGTAAAAAGATTTGCTTGGGTTTGAAATTTTATCATTTCTAGAAACCAGCGGCCTTACTCTGACATTCGACAGCCTTCGTTTTACACCCAATTTCGATAGCCTTCGTTTATTTGGTACTCTGAAATTCGAAGACGAATAAACGCTATCGGATATTTTATTTGACATATAAAATTTTAGATAGCGCAACAATATTCTCCTAAATTATTTTATAACGTTATTGTGTTTGAATTTTTTGTATCGATTTTGTATTCGCCTACATTTTCTGGTCGTTTTTAAATTTGAAAAGAAGGTAATTTTTTTTTCTTCCTAAATATTAAGTATAATATTGAATAAATGTTGTTTATATATTATTAGTAAAAGAAACATTTTATGAATTTGCGAAATATTTTTTTATTGTTAGGTCTATTTAAAAAAAAAAACGAATACAACAACACAACAATTTGCAATTTAATTGGAATTTTTTAGCAAATAATCTAACAATATTATTTTATTCACGCAATAAAAAACAAATATTTTCAAATTAATCAACAACATATTGACATTATTTACCAATAAAAAACTGACATTTGACGTATTTAATACAAAATGTAGTAGATTTTCTATATTTTACTGTTTGCAACACTTACTAAAATTGTCGTAAAAATTTTCTTGACTTATCGAATGCTAGAGTATGAAATTTTACTTTGGTCGAAAAGGACTATCGTTTTTAAAACGAAGGCTATCGAATGTGAGAGTAAAGCCCCAGATATGGTTCCGATTGCTAAAAATAAATTATTATATTACTAAATTAATCGCTAATGCCCTTCCTGGAGAACGCTCCCGAGCGCCTGATTAAAATGAAAACAAAAACTGCATCGTTTATTGTAAAATGATTAAAACCCAACCAGAAAACATTTTTTTTAGATTAGAATGAAAGAGTCTGAGGTGTTGAAGAGTAGTACCACTGCTTACACAGAGGCAATCACTCGTCTACACCCCATAACTCCATAGATTGCATATCCTAATACATAGGTGACCATCTGTAAATGTTAAGGGGTTAAGCTTCACGAATGGTTCTTAAGGCCAACCATAAGTGGAAAAATTATAATATTTAGAAAAAATAATCTTTAATTTCTTTGGTGGTTTCTTTTGAGGAAAGCGGTTAGATAATGTAGATAATGCACGATAATGCTGATGTAGATAATGCACGCAAAAAATTTTATGGTTAAATTGATCAAACAGAACCATACTTTAAGAGAACCATGCTATGGTGATATGTTAACTATATTTTATGGTTGCTATTATATAGAAGGAACCATACTATGGTGATAGCTAACCAAATTTTATGGTTGTTTTTAATAGATACAGAACCATACTATGATTATAATGGACCACATTTTATGGTTCTCTAAAATATGATCAATTTAACCATAAAATTTGTTTGTGTGTGTATGGTTTGTTAGTGGTCGTGCCGAATCTGATTGGTGTCTAATGTCCATATCTGATGCTAAAGCGCTTATTTACCAACGATAAGATAAATTGGTGGAGGGGGTATGTCCTAGCCTATCTTCAATTATCTATGGCCCAAGTATTACTTCGGTCTGAAGACCTAAGTATTACATTCAAGATCTCAAAGTGAAATTCTTACCCCCGCTTTTTTTGGCATTTCTCGACGTTTTAGGACCTAGTGATTCTAAAAAAGCAAAAAAAATGTAAGTCTGTCTGTCGGCTGGCACGTCATTACCTACGCTGCAGGAAAAACCGCTGCAGGGATTTCAAAATTTTTTTTTTCTAAAAATGGGTATACTCAAGGGACAGGTCCGGAAGGATGCTGTGTTCGATAACTGTACCGGAAGTGTGTCAAAAAATCATTATGTGTGTCAAATACAGCAAGTTTTCATATTTTTGGCTTAAAAATCATTCATTTGAAGTGATTACGAGTAGGAACATTAAATTTGGAGAAATATTGATGGTAGGGATTGGTATGTGAGATCAAAAACTAGATTATTGCATTATAAGTTTGTCAAAAAAATGTTGTCAAGTGTGTCAAAAGAAAGATTTTTATTTATTTTTTTACCCATTTTTTGGAAAAAAAATAAAATTAATTATTTATATGAAATGAAATTTTATTATTATTATAGAGAATTATGGCATTATAAGTTCGTCAAAAAAATAATGTCAAGTGTGTCAAAAAATGATTTCATTTATTTATTTAGCCAATTTTTTGGAAAAAAAAATTGCTGTTTTTATGACGTAAATGTAAATATGAAATTGGACAAAAAAATTTTTGAATTTGTAGTTTTATTTTTGCAATTTGGAAAAAAGTTTGTATTTTTGATTTTGTAATAATTTTTGCAATATTTTTAGAATTATGGAAAAAGTTTAAATTTTTAAGAATTTTTGGATTATTATTGGAATTTAGAAAAAGTTTATTTTATTCTAATATTTGGAATATTTTTGGAATTTTGAAAAAGCTACAATTTTTGATTTTGTTATGATTTTTGCAATATTTTTAGAATTTTTGAAAAAGGTTTTAATATTTGATTTTGTAATAATTTTTGGAATATGTTTAGAATTCTAAAAAATTTTGAATTTTTTATTTTACTTAATTTTCACAATATTTTTTGATTTTGTATTAATTTTAGCAATATTGTTAGAATTTTGGAAAATGTTTGAGTTTTTGATTTTGTCATAATTTTTCAAAAGTTTTAAAATTTTGAAAATATTAGAATTTTTGAATTTTATATTTTTTTCAGAATTTTGAATTTGTAAGAATTTTGAAAAATTTAAAATTTTTGATTTTATTATAATTTTTGGAATTTTGAAAAAATTTTTAATTATTGATTTTGTAATAATTTTTGCAATATTTTTAGAATTTTGGAAAAAGTTTTAATTTTTAAGAATTTTTGGATTATTGTGGGAATTTAGAAAAAGTTTATTTTATTCTAATATTTGGAATATTTTTGTTATAATTTTTGCAATATTTTTAGAATTTTGGAAAAAGTTTTAATTTTTAAGAATTTTGGAATATTGGAATTTAGAAAAAGTTTAAATATTTGATTTTATTCTAATTTTTGGAATTTTGAAAAGTTTTAATTTTTGATTTTGTTATAATTTTTGCAATATTTTTTAAAAAATTAGATTTTTGGATTTTTTAAAATATATTTTTAGAATTTTGAAAAATGTTTCAATTTTTGATTTTTGGAATATTTTTAGAATTTAGAAAAATTTTGAATTTTTGGAATTTTGAAGTTTCAATATTTGATATTGTTTTAATTTTTGCAATATTTTTAGAATTTTGGAAAAAGTTTGAGTTTTTAAGATTTTTTGGAGTATTATAAGAATTTAGAAAGTGTAATAGATGGAGGGACTGAAATCTCTGAGATATCATGACTTCGGTCTGGGTTGAGTATTTTGATATAGTTTCCGGCAAAAAACTTTTATGAGGATATGATTCTCTTTGTTAAAGCACAAGTATTTTTTATCTTTGTTTAGAAATGTATTACAGAACTAACACGAAACATCAATAAGTTGCCGGAAAATTATAATAGATCATAAATTAATATAATTTAGTGAAAAGATGATACAATCAGCAAAGTACTCATAAACCTCCCATTTGGCGTTTCGAGAAAATATTACAAAATCTCAAATTCATATTTCTTTCAAAATTCCAAATATATTGTAAAAATTAAATAAAATAAAAAAATGAAAACTTTTTTCAAAATTCTAAAAATATTCTAAAAATTATTAAAAATCATATATTAAAACTTTTTTTAAAAATTCTAAAACTGTGGTAAAAATTAAAACAAAATCAAAAATTGATACTTATTTCAAAATTCAAAAAATTTTACAAATATTAGAATAAAATCAAATATTTAAACTTATTCTAAATTCCAAAAATATTCTAAAAATTCTTAAAAATTCAAACCTTTCTTAAAATATTGCAAAATTCCTAAAATATTGCAAATATTGCAATTCCTAAAATATTGCAAAAATTATTACAAAATCAAAGATTAAAATTTTTTTTCGAAAACCCTTAAACTGTTGCAAAAATTATAACAATACCAAAAATTGAGACTTTTTTCAAAATTATAATAAAATCGAAAATTTAAAATTTTTCAAAATTATAAAAATATTGCAAAAATTCTTACAAAATCAAAAATGGAAACTTTTTTCAAAATTCTAAAAATTTATTTAAAATTCAAAAATTCTATTTTTCAAAATTCTTAAAATATTCCAAAAATTAGAATAAAATCAAATATTTAAACCTTTTCTAAATTCTAATATTCCAAAAATTCTTAAAAATTCAAATTTTTTCCAAAATTCTAAAAAAATTGCAAAAAATATAACAATATCAATAATAGAAACTTTTTCCAAAATTATAATAAAATCAAAAATTTTAAATTTTTTAAAAATCTAAAAATATTCCAAAAATTCTTACAAAATCAAAAATTGAAACTTTTTTCAAAATTCTAAAAATATGTTCAAAATTCAAAAATTCTATTTTTCAAAATTCAAAAAAACAAATATTTAAACTTTTTCTAAATTCTAATAATTTTTTTTTTTTTTTTTTTAATAAAATGTGATGTGTAGTAGGCATTACAATATGTGTCACAACAACACATAAAAACCTTTTAAGACCAAGGTCCCACAACAACATGCGTTCTAAGGATGTTAATGGACGCAAATCTGTTTTTTTTTGTTTTTTTTTTAATATTTTTTTGTTGAGAAATGGATAACTAAACCATAAATCCTATCACATATAAAATATGACATAGGCCAATATTTCGTGATAGGATAGGGAAAATAAAAATAAAATAAGAGATAAAAAGCAAATTTGTTTTACAAATTTGCAGGAACAAAACTAAAATTGGTTTGCCAATAGTCCAGCCAATGGCATAATCCCTGATTATGGGACGCAGTATATTTTTCAATGATTAAAGTTCAGATATGTAGTTATATGAAGGCTCGTTTCATCGAGCAAGCTACAGCGTTCCAGCATCAAGGAATATTCATTAGCTAAGATTGAGAGTGCTACCGTTGACTGAATACAGTTCATCCGCCAGCACCCCTAAGATATCACCTTGGCTAGTGATGTTTTTCTTATTGATTCATAAATTTGAGACTTTAAAACTTTTCAAAATTCTAAAAATATTGCAAAAATTCTTACAAAATCGAAAATAGAAACTTTTTTCAAAATTCTAAAAATATTATTAAAATTCAAACATTTTTTGTTCAAAATTATTCCAAAAGTTAGAATAAAATTATATTCCAAAAGCTAGAATAAAATCAAATATTTAAACGCAAAATATTTAAACTTTTTCTAAATTCTAATTATATCCAAAAATTCTTATAAATTCAATAAATTGAGACTTTCCAAAATTATAATAAAATCAAAACTTTGACACACTCGACAACATTTTTTTGACAACAAAAACTTTTACTTACATCAATATTATATCACTTATAAATCAAAAATTAGCCTACATTTCTAGCGGAGTATAAGAACACAAAAACTTTTTTTTCTATATAAATAAAAGTTAGGCTGCATTTCTAGCAAAGTATTAGAAAACAAAACTTTTTTCCTATATAAACAAATTCCTATATAAACAATAACTCCTATATGAACAAAAATTATACTTCGCTAGAAGTGTAGACTATTTTTCGTTTATAAACGTTTATATTTTCTGGTAGTTTAACCATTTTTCATCAATCTTGTGATTTGTGATTAAAAATTTGTAAGATTTGTGAGTAAAAGTTAGTGAAAAAGTGCACACGTTGTCGGTTATTTGTTGGGGATTCAAAACGCACTTCGTGAAATAACGATGGTGGAGGAACAGTTCGATTCTACCTTACTGTATTTATATTGTTGTTTAGAGGTTGGTTAGTAATGATCAGAGAGGTTAGTATTGATCTTACGAAAACGTCGGTTACTCTTTGATCAATACAGAAAGTTGTTCAAAATTAGCGATAATATTAATTCCTGATGCGTTGTGGTTATTAGAGGCTTCGTAGGTTCTGAATACTCGTTGTCGGTTATTATCATTTGATTCCCAGGTGTTTTTAGTTCTGATAACGCTTGTTAGTTGGTGCTACCGCCAATATTGGTAGGGGTAAAGCAAAGGTTATTTTCATCATTGGATGCAGGTAATTGATCTATCACTGCCTCTATGTCTTTTGAAATCTTCATCCTAAATACCTTCTATAGATTGAATCGTGCCATTCTGACCCAACTCCGTTGCCCTGTTGCTACTAAAATGGCTTTATATAGCCGTTTTATCTCAATTCCGGTCGGTTCGGGAATCCGGGAACCGGCATCGCTCTGATCAGAGTTTATGATTAACCATTTAACCAACCCAACCAGCGACGAGTTAAAAAAATGGTTTTTGGACGATCGACTTAATATCACAATTATTTTTAATTCTTTTTTAGTGAATTGAGTTATGTGTAGAAAATAATACTAATTTTCCATAGTTTTCTCAGTATTATGAAAAATTATATTTAAATATCGATAAATCGAGTAATAAAAAATATTAAAAAAATATAATAACTTTTTTAAACATTAAAACTAATTATTGCAAGAGCCGTTTGCTTAACAAAATTGTTTTTATTACCTTCACTACAAAATTTCTTTCGCACATAATATTATATCGAAATAATATTAAAATTATTCAATTTAAAATTAAACGCATGTAAATTATTTCCTTAAATGTTAAATAAAACCATAAAACCAGCCATGTTAGAATATATTTAAACACTTTTTATTTTTCTATTCTTATTCTTTCTTTTCTTTTGTTTATTATTTATCATTAAATAATTTTCGTTACAATAAATTATTTGTGATATTACATCACTCCGATGGAAGTAATCCCATCATGAATAATAAGACTGAGTGTAACAAAATATGTCGACAATTTTGTGGATAGCAAAAACATTTCATAAATTGCACACCATATTTTGTTAGATTCAGTCTTATTATTCTTGATGGGATTCTTTCCATCGGAGTGATGTAATATCACAAATAATTCATTGAATTAATTGTAGATAATGTGTCGATAGACACAAGTGAAGATGGTCATCTTCTTCTCGCCGATACAAGTTTGTCATCCAATTCTAACTTGGTTAGAGTATAACAGCAATAGTGATCAACTAGAGAAACCAATTGACCAAACCTGAATCTAATAAACATTTGTTTATGAAAGTTTTTTGTTTTCTTATACTTCGCTAGAGTCGTAGACCAATTTTGGTGTATATAGCGTTAAATTTTTTTGGTAGTGTATCTAGTCGGCTAGCCCTGATGAGAATGATATACTTTTTTAAAGTGTAATATAAAGTTCTTATCGGTTCGAAGTAAGATCGATCGACAATTTTGTGGATAGCAAAAAAATTTCATAAATTGCCCATCATATTTTGTTAGATTCAGTCTTATTAATTTTCGTTTCCTTCGGTTTTTATTGTTACAGAAAAGAAAGAATGAAAATTTATTATTGTTGCCTCTTTAACTCGTATGGGATTTTTTTACGGTAGCTCGCTTTTGGAGACGTTATGTAGATGTTATTTTTGTATTGAAAATAAGTGATATTTAAATACTCTTAATTCTAAATAGTAGAATCTGTAGGTTTGAAAGATTAGTGAAATTTTGACTCTGGAATGAATAGAATTTATTGTTTGGTTTCTTTTAACGCGCAAAATATTTTATAATATAATATATCTAATAATATATCTAATATATCTACGTTTACACGGGCACAAATTGCATTCTATATAAAAAAATTGGCGTTGATATTTTTATTCAGCAATTGTTAGCGGTTGACAAAAGTGAGCTCATTTCAAGTCCTTCTTTGTGAGCTGAAAATTGTTTGTTGGAAGTAAAATAAAAAAATTAAAATTTTGTTAATATATAGCAAATGCAAACAAAAATAATGCATTTTAGTGTCATGATAAAACAAATTAATATTAGTTATTTTTACAGCTCCTAAGCACAAAATAAAAACACGATGACTGGGATTGCCAATTTGGGCTTCTTAATTGTTTTATTAACAGTTGCCTGTATACATGCCGAAAGTAAATATAGCATAACCTTTAAAAACACAGAAATACTAAATATTATCAAGTTTTAGCTCAACAAACAATCGGACGTGGCAACATCTTACCTAAAGCTGGTGAATGTGGGATAGATGTACCTACCAACAAAATCTTAGGTGGAATAAACGCTCAATTAGAAGAATTTCCTTGGATGGTGTTGTTGGAGTATCAACAATCAAAAGGAGAAAAGACTTATGCTTGTGGAGGATCTCTGATAAACAACCGATATGTTGTAACTGCTGCTCAATGTTTAGTTAATCCAACCATAGGACCATTGTAATCCACTTTGTTTTTTATTTGTTAAGCTTAATTGTTGTTTTCATTAAACTATTTTTAGAACTAACATTCGACTAGGCGAATATGATACATCAACAGAAGAAGATTGTATAAAATCTGGCAAAGAAACTGAGTGTGCTCCTCGTGCAATAAATGTAGGAATCGAAGAAATAACTGTTCATGAGAATTTTACGAAAAAAGACAAAACTCGTCTGCATGATATTGGCATAATTCGATTGGATCGAGAAATCACATATTCTGATTTCATAAAACCAATTTGTTTACCTGAATCTTCATTCCGGAGCTCGGTAGGGTCACACGTTATAATTGCTGGATGGGGTTATACCGAATTGTTTGGTAATCAAACTGTTAATCACTAAATGTTTTTTCCTTTAATAATATTAAAATAATTTAAGGTGAAGCAAGCACCATCAAACAAAAAGTACGAATTCCAATATTTGATAAAGATGAATGTTTTGAAATATATTCTCAGCGTATAAGGAATAACCCACAGTTACATGACAGTCAATTTTGTGCTGGAGGTGAAGCAGGAAAAGATTCATGTCAAGGTGATTCAGGAGGTCCTTTAATGGCCCAAGCAGATGGTCGCTGGTTTCTCGAAGGCATTGTTTCATTTGGAATTTCATGTGGCATAGAAGGCACGCCAGCTGTTTATACAAGAGTAGGCGCATACTATGATTGGATTAAAAGTAACATTAAACCGTAGATAATTTTTATAATATGAAATATGAAAAGCAGCATCTTTGTCAATTTGTAACTCAGAGTAAATAAATATGATTTCGAGATTATTTGTTATCTCTCACCTTTTTGTATAAACATTGATTGTAACAAGCCCACGTACTACGGTCCTTCCTATTGACAATCAAAAGATAATGACGAAAAAATGGAACTTGAGTATAACTGCATGGCCTAGCTGAATGACCGCAATAAAAACATCAGTATGTTTTTTGAGCCGTATTGAACTCAAAATGGCTTCCAAATCAGACACAACCAAATAGTTTAATTAATCAAAATATACAGTTGCACACCTATTGATATTAATATTTATACACACCTAATGATATTGACGGCATTTTTCTAAGTAAACGACTGTTTAAAAAATCAAAACATGTTTAGTTTAGTTCAAACTACATTTTCTGGAATTAAATTTCAAATATAATCTTTAGTCTGGGTTTAAAATTTAAGATTAATCCGAGGAAGAATTACTTATTTTTTTATTTAATTTGTAAAATCATCAAATCATTGTTGATTTCAATGATTCCATTGGTTGATTAATAAATAAAATGATGTTTTTTAGACAAATTGCTTTCGGCACCAATTATCTCGACTGCAGTCCTTACCAAGGTTTCTCTAACTTTAAAGTTCATTAAAATGAAACTTAAACGTTCTCCACTTTTTTTAAAATAAACTAGAGTCTACGCCCTTGTTTTATTCGACACCGTATATCAGAGTCGATATTAGGAATCTTCTATATAGTCGAGTATACAACGACCTTCACCGAACTGGTTAATGGATGAATAGTATTTTATATTAAATTAAATATGTAATAAATATATTGCAACTGGGTTGACAAAAAAATTTCAGTCCAGAATATGATTAATTAAAAATTTAAAAATTAAATTTTTTTAAACATTTCTCCATTTCCGTTAATAGACAAATGATATACCCATCAAAATTATGAAGCCTATAGAATATGCAAACATTAGGTTGCCCGAGTCTAAATTTTTTAGGGCTCAAATACGGCCCTGATCAGGCTAGCCCTATTTTGATAGGGCCCTGATCATGAGTGTAACGCTTTTGCCTAATCAGGCAATGATTGGGATAAACGGATCAGGCACTGACCAAGTTTTCCATAGAAAATTAAATAGGGCAAACCCTAGTAAGGCATTTTGTATCAGGTCCTGATCAGATTGCCCAACTAGGGGTCAGATACGAAAAACCAAATCAGGGCCGGATGTATCCAAATAAGGTTTGCCATAAAAGGGTATTCTAATTAAGGTCCGGAACAGGCCCACATCAGATTAAGGTATAAACAGGTAAATCGATATTAGTAAATTGCACTGGTCTGGTTAATGAATAAACTTAATGTCAAAATAAAGATTATTTTATTACGAACACGGTGATATAGGGTTGTCTGCAAAAAATCAATCGTGAATTTTGGTTCTCGAGTTTTAAAAGTGAAATATTGCTGCGAGTGAATACGTGAGACAGAGAGGTCCCAGCGAACCATGCATTACACCGTTTAGCATTACACCGTATGACTTTATAGGAACCTTTGCAGGCGAATGATGCTCTCTTGTTTTAAGTCAATAAGAAGCAAAACATACGAACAAGGTTGAAAGATTTAAAATAAAAAAAATAAACATACGACATTGACATACGATATCGACTCGTTAAATCGAACATAAAAGAAACTAAGCCTCTCACCTCTTTTGGACGAGGTGTAGCGGAGAAGATCAAGGACAGTTCAACGTTTGAAAAATGCATTGAGCTAACAAAAGGTCAAATTCAGATAAGGTTACGGTCAGTTTATTTAGAGCTATTCGACGGTACTTGCACGATGTAACGAGTTGCTGGTTTTCGGTCGGGATTATCATAATTTTGCGCCGCCGTTTAAGTCTGACCCGAATGGTTTCAATATGTGGAATAATAAAACTTTACCGTCAACCCTTTACAAATACTGGATGCACACGATAACGCGATAATTTTTTGGTGTACGTACGTACCAGAAGCTGATGCTGCAACGTGTTTTTACAAGGCAAATAAATTGTGCATATATCAGATAAATATCAATTATGTGTTGAGACTTTGGAAGGCATTTTTTTGTGTGTAATATAATTCAATTATTTGTTGTGAAAAATTTCATAACCTTTCAACAATCACTCAGTCCAATGAGAAATATGCCAATAATAATCCATACGAGCTACTCTGTTGGCGTTGACAAATGAACAAAACCGCATTCAGGATATTTTTATTACTCTGAAATGGAGTTATGCGGGTATGATAAATTGTAACGACGGCTTTTTTCGAGTTTTACCCTTACATAAGAATATTCGTATTTAAAGAAGTTTTCTAATGATTTGCTAATGTATTGCGGTTCTGGCTTTTAAATTTCAACAATAATAAAACATTTTTTTAGTTAATTGTTTCTGTCTATATAAATGATGAACATATTTATCTTATATCCCGGTAAGAAACAAAACAGGTTTCGAACATAACTCTCATAAATTACATTGACTCGGTCTAAATTTTTGCAAGTTAGTGTAGCAATAGTTATTTTATTAAAAAATATGCTTCTTGAAAATTTATAATTTATTGAAATCACTTAACATAGACAGAAATAATATTAGGCGTGAAATATAGAACCTTTTTAATTAATTAAACATAGAACCTTTTTATTTATTAAAATTAATTTTGTAAGTAGTTGCATTTGAATACAATAATTTAGGTCAAATTAGGGCGCTAATTTTGCAAAGTTCTAAGAGCATGAAATCAACATCTCAGAGCAGTCGTTCGCACTGTCATAGTCGCACTTTGTGGTAATAAATCAGTCACCTACGATTCCATTAAATTATTCCATTTATATGCATGTCAAACAAGTTCTTCTACATTCGTTCAGTATGAAAGCAATGGATACCATAACATGGTTGTTCAAGTTATAGCACCAAATAACAATTCACGATTAGTACAACAAAAATTTGGCATAGAAAGAAGGTTCGATGTTAATCTTCAACAAAACCTCAGATAATGCAATCTACATTATAATTACATAACCGCACAAATAAGATGACAAAAGAGTGTAAAATGCATAATAAAGCTCAAACGGTTCTGATTTTTCTTAGGCTTGTCGAGATTCCTAATACACATCTGATAATAATTCCAATAACTGATAACCACGTTTGCCTTCATATGCAGTTTAGTAAAAAGAAAAAATTAATATTATAATTAGAGGCAAGAAATTAAATCACTTAGTATATTATACGTTTTCGTATGGATACTAAGTTGTCTTATGCATTACAGAGTTTATTAAGCTGCAACCAAAATAAAAAGAAAATTTAATTAATACGTAAGTAAGTTGTTACTAAGTTATTGATAAAAAAACCAACATTTAAATTTATAATATTAAGTGATGAAGTTTATTTTAAAATTATAACTTACTAAATAAATATATCTATTTATTCTCTGTGGATAAATTCGAATTGATTTCAGTAGTTACGTGAGCGTTAATTACACAAAAAACCTTATTAATTCATAATCTGTTCAAAATTCAAATCAAGTGAATTAATTCAGACGCGTGAAGATGAACTTCAATAAAACAATTTATATGAATTAGTGTGTTGAAATTTTAAGTTTCAAGTTTTCAGAGAGTAAATATATGTTCTGACATATTATATCTTAGAACAAAAGAAAAACACAACAGATATATCGCTTTTTTCCGAAACAGAAATTTATTTTTGACGTTTAAAATATTTCTCGGATTTCTCCGATACCGATATAAAAACATTAAGTTACAAACTCTTTCAGCTCGTTGCTGGTTTCTCGAAAATTGATAGCGTTATCTGAATATTTCAGTTGGGGTTCCTCTTCTTGTGATAAATTGGCGGAGTGCCATGATCTGCAAACCATCTGTTCTTCGATCACACTTCTGACTCGTTTTTCCATTTCGTTGCATCATCAGCCACGTTCAATTTTGACGGAGTCTAACGCCATTCTCAGGATCTGTTAAATCTAGTATTTCTTCATTTCTATATGTGCAACGTATTGCTGGAACTATCGGTTTTCTGAACGCCAACAAATCCATTGAGTCATACATAAAATTTGTCTTGCAATTTTGATTGAATGATCAGTCATCAAGAATTACCCCAAGTGAGCTTTCAGTACAGCAGCTTGTAGTTCCACCGTCCACCGTACCACCGGTCACCTTTAGATTGGATAAACTTCACCTATTTGGGGGGTGACGAACGCTTCATATTCATTGTCAAAACCTATTTACGATTCCGATCGATTCCGCATCAAACACAACAAACAGTTTTATACATGAAGATAGTGGTCGTATATTTAAGTTCTAAATTGAAAATATATGAGTGTAATTGTATTTATAAAGGATGCGTCCTTTTATCGCCATTTTTTTAATGATACAATTTTAAAGACAAAAAATCAGAAATCAAAAAATTTAAATATTTGAATTATGTTCAAGATTTTATTAAGACTTTTATCAATATGATAGCAATGGATCCAACTATTATGTAGTTTAGAATTATAAATCAATAGAAATGAATGAGTTCAATTGAATAAAATTTAAAATTGCTTTGAAAAGCGAAAGATCCGTAACAAAGGTTTTATCTCAATTTCGGTCGGTTTGGGCATCGAAAGCGGCATTCTTCTGATCAGAGCTTATGATTAACCATTTAACCAACTCGACCAGCGACGAGATAATAATAGATAATTTTGGACGATCGACTTAACATTACAATTATTTTTAATTCTGTTTTAGTGAATTGAATTATGTGTAGAAAATAATACTAATTTTCCATTTTTTCTCAGTATTATGAAAAATTAAATTTAAATATCGATAGATCGACATGAAACAAGACAAATAAAAAATAAAATAATTTTTTTAAACACTAAAATTAATTATTGAAAGGGCCCGTTTGTTTAACAAGATTGTTTTTATTTCCTTCACTACAAAATTTCTTTCGCACATAATATTATATCGATATAGTATTAAAATAATTCTATTTAAAATTAAACGCATGTAAATTATTTCCTAAAATTTTAAAATAAAACCAGCCATGTTAGAATATATAAAAACACTTTTTACTTTTCTATTCTTATTCTTTCTTTTCTTTTGTTTATTATTTTTCATTAAATAATTTTCGTTTCCTTCGGTTTTTATTATTACAGAAAACGGATTTTTCCGGTAACTCGCTTTTGTAGGAGTTATGTAGATGTTGAAAATAAGTGATATTTAAATACTCTAAATTCTAAATAGTAGAAGGGTTGTAGGTTTGAAAATGCAGTTAAATTTTGACTCGGGAATGAAAAGAATTTATTGTTTGGTTTCTTTTAACGCGCAAAAAATTTTATATGTATTTAACTTTTTTTTTTTCAATAAAATGTGTTGTGTAGTAGGCATAACAATATGTGTCACAACAACACATAAAAGACCAAGGTCCCACAACAACATACGTTCCAAGGATGTTAATGAACACAAATCTTTTTTTTTTGTTTTTTTTTTTAAATTTATTGTTAAATAATTGATTACTAAACAATAAATCCTATCACATATAAAATATGACATAGGCCAATATTTCGTGATAGGATAGGGAAAATAAAAATAAAATAAGAGATACAAAGCAAATTTGTTTTAAAAATTTGCAGTAACAAAACTAAAATGGGTTTGCCAATAGTCCAGCTAATGACGTTATCCTTGATTATGTGACACACTTTCTTTCTCAATGATTAAAGCTTAGATATATAGTTATTTAAAGGATGTTTCTTCGAGCAAGCTACAGCGTGCCATCATCAAGGAATATTCAATAGTAAGATTGAGAGTGTTACCGTTGACTGAATACACTTCATCCGCCAGCACCCTTAAGATATCATCTTGGCTAGTGATATCTCACTGCTATTGCCAGTGGTATGTAATATCTCACGTGAACTCATATGCCAATAGCAGGGACTGGAGTACGCGGGGTTGTCACGCCCGTGGATCAATAATAGAAAAAAAATTAACAAAATAATAAAAACTGATCCCTCCATGCAGGTAAAACTTAACTAAACTCAGTGACAACTCAATAATATATCTACGTTTACACGGGCACAAATTGCATTCTATATAAAAAATTGGCTTTGATATTTTTATTCAGCAATTGTTAGCGGTTGATAAAAGTGAGCTCATTTCAAGTCCTTCGTGAGCTGAAAATTGTTTGTTGGAAGTAAAATAAAAAAAATTAAAAAGTTTGTTAAAAAATTGCAAATGCAAACAAAAAAAGTACATTTTAGTGTCATGAAAAAACTGATTAATATTTGACGATACACTAACAAAAATTTGGTTTGAAATTCATGTAAACCTTCAGGTTTCTGAATGTTACGAGTTTTCTGTATCAACAGATTCCATGTTAAAAATTTACCCATCCTAAACCCTAATAGAAAATTTACTGTTAGATTTTGTGATTTTTACAGCTCCTAAGCACAAAATAAAAACACGATGACTAGGATTGGCGATTTGGGCTTCTTAATGGTTTTATTAACAGTTGCCTGTATACATGCCGAAAGTAAATATAACAAAACCTTTAAAAAACAGAAATACTAAATATTATCAAGTTTTAGCTCAACAAACAATCAGACGTGGCAACATTTTGCCTAAAGCTAGGGAATGTGGGATAGATGTACCTACCAACAAAATCGTTGGGGGAACAAATGCTCAATTGGATGAATTTCCTTGGATGGTGTTATTGGAGTATCAACGATCAAATGGTGAAAAGAATTATGCTTGTGGAGGATCTCTGATAAACAACCGATATGTTTTAACTGGTGCTAAATGTTTAGTTAATCTAGACATCGGAAAATTGTAATCCACTTTGTTTTTATTTCATAAGTTTAATTGTTGTTTTCATAACATATTTTTTAGAACTAACGTTCGACTAGGCGAATATGATACATCAACAGAAGAAAAAGATTGTATAATATATGGCAAAGAAACTGAGTGTGCTCCTTGGACGATAGATGTAGGTATCGAAAAAACAACTATTCATGAGAATTATACGAAAAGAAACAGAAATCGTCAGCATGATATTGGCTTAGTTCGATTGGATCAAGAAATCACATACTCTGATTACATAAAACCAATTTGTTTACCTGAATTTTCTTTCCGGAGCTCGGTAGGATCAAACGTAATAATTTCTGGATGGGGTTCTACCGAATGGCAAGGTAATTTAACTGTCAACTGGTTTTTTATCTAATAATTTTGAAATAATTTTAGATCAAATAAGCACCATCAAACTTAAAGCACGAATTCCAATATTTGATAAAGATGAATGTTTTAAAATTTACGCTGAAGATTCAAGCAATAGAATACAGTTACAAGACAGTCAATTTTGTGCTGGTGGTGAAGCAGGAAAAGCTGCATGTTATGGGGATTCAGGAGGTCCTTTGATGGTACAAAGAGATAGTTACTGGTTTCTCGAAGGCGTTGTTTCATTTGGAATTTTATGTGGCATAGAAGGCGTGCCAGGTGTTTATACAAGAGTAAGTGCATACTATGATTGGGTTAAAAGTAACATTAAACCGTAAATAGTTTTTGTGGTAAAAAAAAGCAACGTCGTTATCTATTTGTAACTAAAGTAAATAAATATGATTTAGAAATGATTTATTATCTCTCATCTTTTTGTTGTAAACATTGGGTGTGACAAGCCGACGTAATAAAGTTCCTGCTATTGACAATCCAAAGATAATGACCAAAAAATGGAACTTGTGTATGACTAAATAATCTAGCTGAATGACCGCAATTAAAAAAAAAATCAATAATTATAAACCATATGGAGCTCAAAATTGCTCAAAATAGTTTTATTAATAAAAATACACAGTTGTACACCTAATGATATTGACTGCATATAAGTAAAAAGCTTAATCAATTCCATTTAGTGTTTGTAAAATGTGGGTAAATCCATTTCGTTTCGTCTGACGCATAGATGAAATTTATTCCGTTGTTACGCAATCACTTTGTTCTGCGCTGATATGACTTTTTTGTAGCCACGTGTCCATGTACTAAATAATTACAAAATAATTAAATGTAAAATAAAACATTAGAATTTTTTTAAGTAAACGACTGTATAAAAAATCAAAACATGTGTAGTTTAGTTAAAACTAGATTTTCTGGAATTACAATTCGAATATAATCTTTAGTCAGGGTTTAAAATTTTCAAGATAAATCAGTGGGAGAATTTATCATTTTTTTATTTAATTAGTAAAATCATACAATTGGTATGTAAATGATCGATTATATTTTCATTTTGTTGATTTCAATGATTCCATTGGTTGATTGATAAATATAATGATGTTTTTTTGTATACAATTTGCTTACGGCGCCAATTATCTCGACTGGTCCTTACAAAGAGTTCTATAACTTTTAACTGCTACATATAAATTAAAAATTGATAACACTTGTTTTTATTTCGCAAATATTTTGTTTTTTCTCTTTTATTTTATAAAATTTTGCTCAAATAGAGCAAAATTTTAGAAAATAAACAACAAAATATTTGCGAAATAAAAACAAGTGCTATAAATTTTTAATTAATACCCATTAATACTCATCTACACACGAAGGAAGAAAATGGAACAAATTACGGCACGACATGTTTTTTGCGTACAAGTTCTGGCAAGTAGTTTTAGTTAAAAATGATGACGTTCTTTCAACTTTTCTGAATGTGGCCAGTAAAAAAAAAAAAAATTCAAGAGTCAAAATTAAAAAATATCCTTCTTACTGCTAAATTAACTAAAAATTATCTCAATATTATCTCAAAATACGAAATAAACATTTATTTAAGTCAAATCCCGCTTTAAAACTTCCAGGGGACTGATAATTTATCAGTATTTCGCTTAAAAATGACAAAATTACGTCTAAAAAAAAAAAATAAACGGATGCTATACCAAGGCAATACATATTCACGACGTATAAAACTACAAAATTAGCTGTAATTAAAATACATTTTAGAAAATACTTGCCAGGGGACTGATAATTTGACTGGACAACACCCGATCTTGCTAGTAATGATGACTGTTTGAATGATTAAACCTTTGACTAAGTTAAACGCTTGCAATATTATATTTATTGAACTTTAATTAATTCCTGTGACGAGCGATAACTTGATAGAAATATGAATTTCCGATATTTTCAATGTGTTTTGATTGGGCAGGAGAATGTTTAAAAATTCGTAGGACAAACTTTAATAGGATAAATCTTATATGAAATATAGAGTAATGTTATGATTATTTACACATTATTAAAGTTTCATTATTAAAAATTATTATTACAGTGTAAATTTGTCTCTACACACTTAGAATCATTGATTATTTAGTTTACCTGCTTTGACTTTCAAGGTGGGACACGCCAGAGGACTGATTTATTTGACGATTTGAATAATTTTTTTGTAAGAAATATATTTCAAGACGAATTTATTTTGGGTGACCTGCTAGACATAGTTAAGGTTTACAAATTTCATTTGAAATTTTTTTTTTTTTCATTTTAATATACGAAATAAGCCGAGCCGTCAAAAATTCCCATTTTTGTAGAACTACCCTTATATTAAAATGTTTCGCCAAGTGCCGACAGTCGACACAATTGAATTTTTAACTGCTATAGGATCAAACGTATTAATTTCCGGATGGGGTACTATGTACCCCACATGTATGTGATGGTGATGCTGTTGTACTCGGGGGTGCATTTTATTTAAAAAATGAAACACTTAATTTTTGTTTATTAAAGATGTAAGAGCTTGTTATTTATTTATTTAATTTAACTTTGATTTAAATTTTAATTTACACTTTTATTTCTTTTTAAAATAATTATTGAGCTATTATTATTATATTACACTTGTCTTCACTTAAACTATAACTTGTTAAAGACTATTTTGTTGAAACTATATCGACTGTGAATATTATTTGAAATGTATTACTTGTCTTCACTTAAACTATAACTTTAAAACTACATTTATTTTCTTAAAAACTAAATCTTATATACTAAATTTTGATTTTATTACATTTAAGAAAACAACAAAAACAAAATAGGAATAATTTTATTAAATTTTATATTTTGGGAAAAAGATTTGTCGGAGGATTATATAAAAGAAATTATGCAACATTGTAACTTATTTCTAAGAAACAGAGAAACAGAAACAGAGAAGTGTGAAATTAGCATGAGAAATATTAATGTTATAGTTATATTTTGTTTGAGAAGGTTTATTTGGAAAACATGTTGATTCATCCCATCCCAATTCGAATCCCATCCGAAACACGAAAAATGAAAAGTGGATTTTTTTTCTGAAAAACTTCAAACCATACCTTTGAATTGAAAAAATTCCAATTACTTCTTTACTTACTTAAGTTTAATTGATCTCAAAAATCTAAAATAAATGTTGATTCAATATTTTAAAATGATATGTGAATTGAAAAGGATTGTCGGCAAAAATAAAAAGACTTATTCTTAGCATGAACTAAAATTGTGATAACTGATAGTATTTATTAGTTTTATCCTTTATAAAACTATCGGCTAGAGATTAAAAGAAAATTTTTAGTAATGACTAAAATTGTGATAAATGATAATATTTAATAGTTTTATCCTTTATAAAACTATCGGCTAGAGATTAAAAGAAAATTTCAGTTTTGAAAATGTGTTTAGAGAAAATTTATTGGTATGCGAAACTAATATTGCGATTTTAGAAAAATTTAGAGTTTGTAATTCTGGGAAATAGTGATCGAAAATGGGTAATGAGAAATACGGCACAACAATGCAGGAGATCCTTTGATGGCACAAAGAGATAGTTGCTGGTTTCTCAAAGGCATTGTTTCATTTGGAATAGCATGTGGCACAGTGATAGAAGGAACGTCAGGTGTTTATACAAGAGTAGGCGCATACTATGATTGGATTCAATGAAACCTTAAACCATAGATAAATTTCCATAATATCTTTTATCCTCGACTACTAAAGAATATATGCTTTCCATGCGTATGTCTTCCATTGTAATTGTATTCATTCCACAACTAGTGAATTTGATTAAAATTCTTTAACAGCTCTATAGTTTATTAAATATTCCCCTAACAAATTAAACAACAAACTTGTTTTGTTTTTCGCTATCTTTGATGTATTTATTTCAATATAGCGATACAAATTTTTGCATGACAACTGGAAATTAAACGAAAAATTTTACAGTCGTGGACAAAATAGCATCTTGTATTCGCTTAGGATGATGGCAATTCTTCACTCGGATGATTCCCTTCACTCGCTACGCTCGTTTCGGGAAACTTCATCCTCGTGAAGAATTGCCTTCATTCTAAGCTCATACAAGAATCTACTATGTCAATTTGTTACTCAAAGTAAATTAATATTATTTTGAAATTATTTGTCTTTGCTACAAATATTTATCAAAATGAAAGGCACCGTTTGCAGGACCAATACTACATTTGTAAGAATCTTAAAAAATCCACAGGGCAAGCTCTCGTATTGATGATAACATTTGCAATTAGAAGATAAGATTATGCCTTTATCTAAGTTGATGATGTCTCCTCTTGTATTCTAGAGCTAGATAATTTTTAGTAAAGGTAATGTTTGTATTTAAAGTCAACATGCACAACATAAGAATGTTTTTTTTCAGTAAATGCTTTCGCCCGCTGTGCAGCGAAATTGAAAAATCTGAGCTCAAAACGTAGCTCCAAAATTAATTAAGATACTTACACCAATCCCACCTACTCTAACCGTGAAACTTTTCAAACAAATATCTAAACAACTTTTCAAAACTGTAAAGAAAAGTAAAACTGCTTTTATTTGAGTGTCCGACATAAAAATTCTTAAATTTTATAAATAAGTTGAATGACTTAAATGCCTCCACTTTCAAAAAAGCCTTTCAATTAATAGTTAATAGACTATAACATTTAAACCCCTTTTACAATACATTAAAGAATATGTGCTGCATTAACCCGCATATTGACTTGACGATGTATGGGAGGAACTTTACTTTTACATTCACTTATATGATCAATCTAGAAGACTTTGAAGTATCAGGAAATTAAGATGATCATTTTGTTATATAATATTCCACCAATTAAAAAAAATAGAATTAGATGTTTTTCTCTCAGAATCACAATCCTCTTAGCAACCCATACACTTTTATTGAATTCAGCCTGAGTGTCATAGGAAAGTGATATTCAAGAAAATAATTAATTTTGTATTTAACTAAGACCTTTATATAGAGTAAGTTGACTATATGCCGCATTTTTGAGTTTTGAATACGCAATAAACTGGAAAACGAGAAGAAATATATTGTTATAGCAAAAATCACAATAGAGAACAAATGGTAAGAAATATTACTTCGGTCTGAAAGACCTAAGTATTACATTCATGAGCTCAAAGTGAAATTCTTACCCCCACTTTTTTTGACATTTCTCGACGTTTTAGGACCTCCTGATTCTAAAAAAGTCCAAGCGGCACGTATATCCGCTAGAAATAGGTAGATTTCGAGATCAGACAGTTTTGTGTGCCAGTAGAATCTGATGTATCAGATTAGTTTAAACAAAACAAACTAATTTCAAACAGATATCAAACAAATTTTAAAAAGAAAATTAACTACCTACAAGCAAAATTATATCTATCCAATTTTGCAACAAACAAATATCAAATCTACCACAGAATATGTGTGTGATAATTTATGACACAAACCTACTCTATATCATATGTCGTGCAATTACTGCAAAATATCAAAATAGTTTAATTCTAAGAAAAAAAAATTAATTTCTTCCATTCAAATCTTTTATTTTTTGACTGTTATAAGGTTGACATTGACTGTTATAAGGTTTTTGGAAATTGTAGTTGGGGATTGTTGCAAACTTTTTTGTTGAAGCCTACAAGTCAAAAACCTCTAACTGCAGAGGTTTATATTTATAAGAAACGGATTACAATGTTTCCACAGATTCTAAATTTATGAGGATTTTAAAAATATTAGTATTCAAACGGCCGTTATAACGGATTAAAAAAAACACTTTTTTTTTAGTATAAAGCCTATAGTTCCTTAACCATGTGTCAGATTTTTCTGATGTACGAACTTGTCCAAGATATTAATAAAACACACATGTTTTCGGAAGGTTTTTTGATCTGGCTCCACAAATGCAACCGTGAGAGCGCCGGTTGATTCAAACGCATTTTGTGTTTTACAAGCTTTTTTGTTGGAGCCGTTCACTCAGAAACCTCCAACTGCAGAGGTCTTTTTTTTCAAAGAAACTGATTAAAAAGGTTTCAAAGATTCTAAACTTATGAAATTTTTAAAAATATTAGAATCCAAACGGCCGTTATAACGGATCTAAAAAACAGAGTTTTTTTCTAGTATAAAGCCTCTAGTTTCTTAACCATGTGTTGGATGGGGCTGATCTACGAACTTGTCCAAGATATTAATAAAACGCACATTTTTAAAAAAAGTTTTTGGATCTGGCCTTATAAATGCGACCGTGAGAGTGCCGGTTGTTTCAAAAAAAAATTTTTTTTTGCAAACTTTTTTGTTGGAGCCGCTCACTCAGGAACCTCTAACTGCAGAGGTCTAGTTTTAAAACAAATTGATAAAAAAGATTCCAAAGATTCTAAATTTGTTAAATTTTTTGAAATATTAGTATCCAAACGGCCGTTATAACGGTTTTAAAAAATCAATTTTTTTCAGAAAAAAGCCTCTAGTTTCTTAACCACGTGTCGGATTTTGCTGATTCACGAACTTGTCCAAGATATTATTAGAACACACAAGTACAGAAAATTTTTTTGATCTACCTCAACAAATGCGACCGTGAGAGTGCCGGTCGTTTTCGTTATATCTCATATCGTTTATATATATATATATATATATATATAAATTTTTTTTTTTTTTTGTTTTTTTGTCTCCGCTTATCATATATAGTCGTTTGGCATCAAAATTTTTCCGAAATTCCGAGATGAAGCCCATTGCAATAGGTAGATTTTTATATGAAATCTACCTAAAAGCAAGAAAAAAAAATGTATGTCTGTCTGTCGGCCGGCCGGCCGTCATTACCTACGCTGCAGGGAAAACTACTGGAGGGATTTCAAAAAATTTTTTTTCTAAAAATAGGTATACTCAAGGGACAGGTCCGAAAGGACGCTGTGTTCGATAACTGTACCGGAAGTGTGTCAAAAAAATCATTTAGTGTGTCAAAACAAGGAAATTTGCATATTTTTGGCTTAAAAAACGTTCATTTTAAGTGATTACGAGTAGGAACATTGAATGTGGAGAAATATTGATGGTCGGGATTGGTATGTGAGATCAAAAACTAGATTATTGCGTTATAAGTTTGTCAAAAAAAAGTTGTCAAGTGTGTCAAAAGAAAGATTTTTATTTATTTTTTTACCTAATTTTTTGGAAAAAATATAAAATTAATTGTTTGTTTGAAATGAAGTTTTATAATTATTATTGAGAATTATGGCATTATAAGATTGTCAAAAAAGTGTTGTCAAGTGTGTCAAAAGAAAGATTTTTATTTTTTTTTTACCCAATTTTTTGGAAATAAAATTGTTTGTTTGAAATGAAATTTTATTATTATTATTGAGAATTATGGCATTATAGGTTTGTCAACAAAATTTTGTCAAGTGTGTCAAAAGATTTTTATTTAGTTTTTTACCCAATTTTTTGGAAAAAAATAAATTGTTTGTTTAAAATGAAATTTTATTATTATTATTGAGAATTATGGCATTATAAGTTTGTCAAAAAATGTTGTCAAGTGTGTCAAAAGAAAGTTTTTATTTATTTTTTACCCAATTTTTTTAGAAAAAAATAAAATTAATAGTTCGTATGACATGATATTTTATTATTATTATAGAGAATTATGGCATTATAAGTGTGTCAAAAAATAATGCCAAGTGTGTCAAAAAATGATTTCATTTAATTTTTTAGCCAATATTTTGGGAAAAAAATGTAACTGTTTTTATGACGTAAATGTAATTTAAAATGAAATTGGACATGGAAATTTTTGAATTTGTTGTAGTTTTTGAAATATTTTTGGCATTTTGAAAAAGTTTGTATTTTTGATTTTGTAATAATTTTTGCAATATTTTTAGAATTTCGGAAAAAGTTTTAATTTTTGATTTTGTAATAATTTTTGCAATATGTTTAGAATTTTGGAAAAAGTTTGAATTTTTAAGAATTTTTGAAATATTATTGGAATTTAGAAAATATTAAAATATTTGATTTTATTCTAATATTTGGAATATTTTTGGAATTTCGAAAAAGTTTGATTTTATTTAATTTAACAATATTTTTGGAATTTTGATTATAATTTTCCGGCAACGTATTGATGTTTCGTGTTAGTTGTGTAATAAATTTTTAAACAGAGATAAAAAATACTTGTACTTTAACAAAGAGTTGTGTTTGATATACATCGCTGCCCAAAAGTAAAAACCATGTCCTCATAAAAGTTTTTTGCCGAAAACTATATCAAAATCCTTAACCCAGACCGAAGTCTTGATATCTCAGAGCTGTGAGATTTCAGCCCCTCCATATTTTCATTCATTATTCATTTCATTCCTACAGGGTGGCTGAGACCAAGTATTACCAAATGAAAACGCTGTAATTTTTTTAATTTTGATTACTACTTCGGTCTGAAAGACCTAAGTATTACATTCATGAGCCAAAAGTGAAATTCTTACCCCCCACTTTTTTTGGCATTGCATTTCTCGACGTTTTAGGACCTACTGATTCTAAAAAAGCAAAAAAAAAATGTATGTCTATCTGTCGGCCGGCCGTCCGTCTGACCGGCCCTCCGGCCGTCCGTCATTACCTACGCTGCAGGGAAAACGGCTAGAGGGATTTCAAAAATTTTTTTTTCTAAAAATAGATATTCACAAGGGACAAGTCCCAAAGGACGCTGTGTTCGATAATTGTACCGGAAGTAAATTAATAATATAATTAATAATATAATTAATAATATAATTGTACCGGAAGTAATTGTACCGGAAACAGCTCTTCTATTATGTTAGTTAGCGCCACCAGAAATGTGAGTGTAAGTGTAAGGGGATGTCTATCTCCGAGCTTTTTCATCACCGTTTTATAAGGTCTACCCCAAGGATCACTGTCAATATCCTTGCTTAGGTTGCGTAAGCACTTCTGCTTACTTAACTGGATGACACGCATCAATTCCATCTATGACATCTTTCTCGGTGATTTTTTTTCGTTCTTTTAGACATTTCCTTCACACCGCCGCAGTCTCTTCGTTCCACCAAAACAAGGGGTTTCATTCATTTAGAGCTACTCTTTTGGACTTTGCTGCATCAAAAGCCCTATTAATGTGAACCATGTTTGGGATGATTTTCGTTTCGGCTGTTTTTGACAGGTAAGTCTCCGTCATTATATGCAGGAAAATGCTCTCATCGAGCATCTGTTATAAACCTCTGAATTTAAATAAATAATTTTAATATTATAAATCTCTGAATTTAAATAAATAATTTTAATGTTTTAAACCACTGAAATTGAATAAAAAAACTAGTCTTAATAATAATCATAAAAATACCGTAGAATGTAATTAAAAATCAATCTGATGAGTAGATATAAAATTTTAAGCTAGAATTGATTTGTTCGTGCTGAGGACAATATTAAAAAAAATCATTAAATTGTTAATAAAGTTATTATTATTTCCAATAATTTAAGTTTCGACTTATATAATAAAAATTATGATATTGTTTATAAATTTTATTAGTAAATATCAAGAAAGATTAAAAGAAGTTTACATAGTGGATGTAGTGTAGTGGATGTTGTAGTGAAGTGTTTGTAAAATCTCATCAGCACACGATACAGTCAATTGTGTGATTGGAGAAATCTGAAAAAAGGATTTCTTAACACATCTTGGCCTTCAAACCAATTTTATTCCTACTCTGTCCATTCGAGAACAAAGGATTTCGATTAAATAGCTCGTACACGATAGGTTGATGATCACCATGCGTGTAGTTTTCACTCACGTTTCTTACCGTTTGCTCAATATTTGTGTGGAAGACACGCACTCATAAACGTGAGATAAATTATAGAGCTCATATGCCCCCTACGAAAAGTTGGAATATTACCCGTGTTTACCAAGGTGACATTAGCTTCCAGCAACGATCACCCTTTGACGTTAGTTAGGGCTCGCCCACCCACATCCGAAGCATTATAGTCACTGGCTAAAGTGGTTAAAAGTGGTTCCCTATAATCACGTGCATCGTTTACTAATTTATAGAGACAAATGTTAAGCTCGTCGGCTGTCGCACTAGGGAGAATAGAGCAGCTGTACACATAAACGCCATTTGCCTTCGTTCAGACGAATGTAGGCTCAATGCCGCTTTAAGTTTCCTGGAAACAGTATCTTCCACACAGCAAGACATTCGTGTCGTCGATCTTCCTATACGCAGCTTCACAGGGGTTTAGGTTTATTTGGCCAGTTTTCGTTTCTAGTTTCTACACAGCGCTTCCTGGTAGACTGGGCATTTGAAACTATCAACCCCGAGTTCGTTTTTAACGCCGTTTTTTCACTGCAGAATATGCACATGGGCATGTTCTTGCAGTTCTTGAGAATATGCTCTGTGCGTATGTGGTGGACCAGTAACCAGGCTGATCCACCCCATTGATACAAACACCCAAACATTCCAACATCTTTCAAAACAATCCACCCCATTGATACAAACACCCAAACATTCCAACATCTTTCAAAACAATCGACCCATTGATCAATTGAGTGATCATCCTAACCAGTCTAGACACATTAACCCACAGCTGCAACATAATCCTACATCCCTCATAAATCGTTAATCGAAATCTTTCGAACAATTTTCAATTCAAACAACAAATTCCTATATCTTCTCATAAAAACACTCAAAGTAGTTTTTATGTCTATTTTTCAATTAAATAAACAATCCATACATTCGTTTAATTTAAACAACAAATTTCTAAAATCCAAAGTCCAACGGGTTACAAAGTCCAATGTACAATTCATGCATTCTTCAAAGTCAAACAATAAATTCCTATAATATAAAATCCAATAAATAATCCATACATTCTTCGAATTCAAATAACACATTTCAATAATACAAAGTCCAAAATTATAATCCATACATTCTTTTAAAGCCAAATAAAATTTCCATTAAATAAATCAAAATACCAACTAAATTAATTACAACAATAATCCCATTGTAAATCAGAAACATAAAACCCTACACGAGCTAAAACTAAAATATTTCCATATTACCGGAAAGTAATAAAACCCTTCAATAATTAATTTTTTTTACTACTTGCATGAGAAATTTCAATTATTTACTCAAAAACCCAGGACAAAAGTTATTTTTCTCAGCTAAGGTTACTAATAATTATTCCCCACACCTAATAATAAGTATTTTAGCACCTTAGTAAATAATGAAAATATAATTTTTGTTCGTTTGTTAACTGAGTTCATCTTTGAATTTTTTTAGTTTCTTCCTAAAATAATAATAATATATTAAAAAATAATAAGCGTTTTGATTTTATTTTAATAATAATAAATAATGAATGAATGCAAAAACTTCTTTGCAACTATAGTTTAGTTTATTTGAAATTTTAATTCGTGTTAAACAGAATTCTGTTGAAATTTAGTTTAGTTGTGAGTTGTAGACTAAAAAAATTCTAAATTTGGCTCAACAATATTCAATAGATTTTCAATTCATTTCAATTCATGTCAAAAATAAATAAAAGCTATATTTTTTAATGCAAAGCATATGTGATTTTTATATAGTTTTAAGAAAATTAATTGAAAATAAATTTCTAACTAAGCAGCCCTGAATAATAAATATCCAATACGCAATCCAATGATATGATACACAATGTTTCACCAAATCAAAATTTTTATTTATTCACCATTTGCTTATTAATTGACATTTTATTGTGTGAATAATTAAGAGTTTTAGTGCATTTTTTATATCAAGTAGTAAAAAAAATAGTATATAAACCTCGGTGAAGAAAATTTTCTCCATTTCGGTGCTTAATTCGCTCGAAACTTCGTTTCTCGCGAATTAATATCCACCTCAATGTAGAAAATTTACTTTATCACCTCGGTATATAATGTACTATTTCGTTTAAAATGAAAACAAACAACAAAAAATGAAATTAAAAATATTAAAACTGAAAAATCGATTACTAAGATATTTCGATTTTATTTTATTGTATTTTGGAAAAACGTTTTCCGATTGGTCAACTAAATTTTGCCCAACGGAAAACGTAGAAATAAATACCACTGATTTTTGGAAAACAAATCAGTCTTGAGTAATACGCGTTTCGTTAAGTTCGAAATATTTAAACCGTGGGGAAATCGACTCCCAAAGAATCTCCGGAAAAGTTTACGTGTGTAAATAAATTAAAGTGCCGGAACAGTAGTTCTACCATAAAATTAAATAAGTTAAGTTAAGTTATCGAATATATACCAAACCAATTGTGCAACAACATTAAAAGTGTTTAAAATATTTTAAGCAATAAAAACAGTGAAAACGATAGTTGTGAGTTTTTCCTTATAAAAACTTAGAGAAGCCTTACCGGGGAAAAACCGTAAGTAATTCCTTCATTTAAGACTTAAATAAATACAAATTAATATCTGTGGTGAACGATAGTCCCTTTGGGAACACCACACGTATTCATTTCAGACAAAGCTTTCCTGACATATCTCTGTCACTTAACCAGTCACTCTGTCACTTCAGCATGTCCGTAACCAAGGAAAAACATCTCTTTGGTTTAGCATTTTCACGGATTCGGCAGGAAACACAGCCAATCCGAATCTTTCCAGCTGAGATAATTCTTTCAGCCTGGTTTATCGGTACGCTATCCGTTGCTGTCTGCGTTCCGCAATTAGCCTTCTTGACTGACTTGACGATACAGCCACCTTATGATACTTGAAACTGCTTTTTCAATGCCTCGTACACTTCCTCATTAGTAGGGTCCTCGTCCATGTCTTTTATCATAATCAGCGTCTCTTAGGCTAAAATCTTGACATCGACCGGGGGTACTGCTCGTCTTTTTGTGATGGTCTCGCTGTAATGATGTTCGCGCTGATTCTCACTTGCTCTGTAGCTCTGGTTGTAGGTTTCCTGTTGCCGTCTGACGTATTTGCGATACTTGCTCATCGAAATTGTCCAGTTCTGTATAGGTTTTAACTCTTTTCAGGATTTTTATAAGAAGTGGGTCAGGAGGAGCTTGTTTTGTTTTTCCCGCCGTCCTCTAGAAAAGCACTTCTTTTTTCTCTCTTTTTTGCGCCATTCCACTTGAGCGTTAAATTCCTCTGGTTGTCCTTATAGTGAAGTCTCTACACTTGCATTCAAATAGCCAAATGCGTTTCTGATAAAATTAATAAAAAGCATATTTAAAACATATTTTCATTTTACTAAAAATCGTAAAAAACGAGGTTTCAGGTCATAATATGAGACTAACTCGCCATCCCTGTCACCGAACATAAATAACGTGAAACATAAACGCTTCCTTATTTGCCGATGAAAAATAAAACCGACTGTATTTTTGGTGGTTTGTTTTGATTTTACGCTTTGTCACGTTTCGTCACGTTTTTCTACCTTTCTTTCTTCCACCAGAATACAGCAAACAATATATTTTCAAACTAGAATATTCCTTCAACAGCTTCAGAAACTCCAACTGTTAAAACTACATTTATTAACAATTAAACTATTTAAATTCGTTTTATTTTAATTGTCACGCTTTAATGTTCACGATATAGCGTTCCTTTAAATTTTCAGTTAACAAAATCGCATTTAACTTAAACTGTTAACCCTGTAACAGTCTAGTTTTAACTATCTCTGTTCTGAAAAACGAATCTTCAGATACAATTATAATTTATAACGAGAACATGACATTTATTTTCGCAAATCCAAAGTTTCTTTAAAAAATTCGAGAGATTCTTAGAAAAATTAACGTCCTTATTTTCCATGTACATATTTTATTTCATATTTTTGTAGTGTCGACTCTTCTTCTTGGAATTTGTAACACATACAGATAACCGTGGTTTTATTTTTGTTATTGAAACATTGAATAGGATGAATACAGTTTTTATTTGTATTTCGTTGCGGTTATGTAGAATCAAAAAAGTTGAAAGCATTTGCGTTTTAATTGAATAAAATAGATCAAATTTGATTGAGAATTTGATTCTTGAGAAATTTTCACAGCTTAGAACATGCGTTCAACGGTGTTGATAAATTATTATAGTTAAATTTTGTGGTCTGATCCGAAAGAAGAATACGTTGAAAACCCTCCTGCATGCCGTCAGGATAATAGACAAAAAATCAGATAATGCAATCTAAATCTACGTTATAATCACAAAAAAATTTCACAATAAAATGATGAAAGAGCGTAAAATGCATTATAAAGATAAGATGGTTCTGATTTTTCTAAGGTTTGTCGAAATCCCCAGTACACGTCTGATAATAATACTAAAAACTGATACCCACGTTTGCCTTTAAATTCATTCTTTAAAAAAATAAAGTTGCATTAAAACACGAGAATATAAATTAAAATCACTTAGTATATTGTCCTAAGGACTATCTTGTACGGATCTAGATGTCTTGCGAAGCCTAGAAATTTGTAAAATCTATTAATAAAAACTAGGAGGGCCCGGCGTGCTTCGCTACGCTTATAAATAAAGTTTTTGCGTAGACATTTTGTTGACGTAGAAGCAATGATTTCAAAAAGTGGTAATGAGAAATGCTAGCATATAATTTTTAATTTTTCTTTTTAAATATATGAATGAAAAATAATCAGAACTCTAGCTGATCAGCTCGGATATATGAAAAATTAGCGATCAAATAAGTTAGTGTTCAAATAAGCTTACTTGAAAACTTATTTTATCGCTAATTTTTCATATATCCGAACTGATCAGCTAGAGTTTTGATTATTTTTCATTCATATATTTAAAAAGAAAAATTAAAAATTATATGCTAGCATTTCTCATTACCACTTTTTGAAATCATTGCTTCTACGTCAACAAAATGTCTACGAAAAACTTTATTTATAAGCGTAGCGAAGCACGCCGGGCCCTCCTAGTTTCAATTATTCAGTTATTTTTCTTTTTACTTGCAAAAATATACTTTAGTCGGATGAAATTTGTGGCACCTATTCACAAAACATTGACACCAATACCAAAACTACGTGAAAAAGCCTCAAAAATTCAACCGCGCATAACTCCGATTCAGAGTACACAAAAAATAAAAGCAGAAATAACTTTTTTCCTTTCGTCAATACCAACAAAATATCAAAATTTCAGATTTTTTAAAAATCAAAAATTTAAAAATCAACAAAAAAATGTAAGTTTTCAAAATAATAGCTCTCCTATAGTAAAAAAACAAAGAAAAATATTACGTCTATCGACCCTAAATCAATTCATAAACTAAATTCTCTAAACTTCAAAAGAAATGTATAAACTAACTAAGAGAAAATAAATATAAAAAAAAGAAAAAAAAGTTTTAAGTTTTAAACCATTACCAAAACTACGTGAAAATGCCTCAAAAATTCAACCGCGCATAACGCCGATTGAGAGTACACAAAAAATAAAAGCAGAAACAACTTTTTTCCTTTCGTCAATACCAACAAAATATCAAAATTTCAGATTTTTTAAAAATCAAAAATTTAAAAATCAACAAAAAAATGTACGTTTTCAAAATAATAGCCCTCCTGTAATAAAAAAACAAAGAAAAATATTACGTCTATCGACCCCTAAATCAATTCATAAACTACATTCTCTAAACTTCAAAGGAAATGTATAAACTAACTAAGAGAAAATAAATACAAAAAAAGAAAAAAAAGTTTTAAGTTTTAAACCATTACCAAAACTACGTGAAAAAGCCTCAAAAATTCAACCGCGCATAACGCCGATTCAGAGTACACAAAAAATAAAAGCAGAAACAACTTTTTTCCTTTCGTCAATACCAACAAAATATCAAATATCAAAATATCAAAATTTCAGATTTTTTAAAAATCAAAAATTTAAAAATCAACAAAAAAATGTACGTTTTCAAAATAATAGCCCCTAATAAGAAAACAAAGAAAAATATTACGCAAATATCTTTATATCAATAAACAAAATAATCGAAATAATATCGAAAACCGTCCTTGTTCAAAGACAAAAGACGACTGAAATGAATGATTTTGAGCGCATATAATCTCTTTTATTCCGACGACTCGTAAACCGTCCTTTGTTCAAAGACAAAAGACGACTGAAATGAACGAGAAAAAAAAGTTTCGTTTTTGTTGTTCGTTGTTCGCTAATATATAAAAAAGAAAATATAAAAAATAAAATAAATTTTTAATTTCGTTTTTGCATGTATGTAAACTTATAATGCATATGTATATAAAAAGTTTTCCGTATATAATAACTTTTTTATTTATGATCCGATTTGTGTGAATCCGAATCCGAATATAGGTTACACTAAATCAGTTAGCTGTGAAAATTTGAAATGAATCCATCTGCGAATAAAAAAGCCTTAGGCTCCACAAAGTTTTGATCTAGCGTATTAATATATAAGAAGATAAATAGACTGTTTAGTATAAAGGCAAGTAAGTTGTTATTAAGCAATCGATACTTGGGAATATGGTGGTATGGCATACAAATAAGAGAAACAGGCTGGAACATTAGGAACATAAGGAACATTAGGATCACGCTTCTTAACTGATTTTTTGTTAAAAAAATGATCGAAAAGTTTAAAGTGAGTCTAATACACAAGTACACAGTGATGTTCATCTTTCAAACACAGCAAACAGTCGTACAAAGTTGACAATTTAATTTTTTTTTTAAATAAAATGTATTGTGTAGTAGGAATTAAAATATGTGTTACTCTTATTACAATTTTTAATTCAATAGTTCGTTCTTCATTAGAATATATCTCGCCGGTCTGGAATCCAAAATATCAAACTCATATTGATCGTATTGAGAGGGTTCAAAGGAAGTTTACTAGATTTCTGAACTTTAAATTAAGCTTCCCATATCAACCATACAAAGATAGATTAAAACGATATAATATATTATCATTGGAACAAAGACGTACTATTGCTGATCAAACAACCCTTTATAAAATTCTTAACCATAGTATTGAATCAGATTTGGCTAGTCTAATTCGTTTGAATACCACACCTTGTTATAATACTACCGTCTTCCCCCGAAAACAACGCCTAGGCGTTGTGTTCGAGGGTGAACAATTTTTCGATTTTCTTAAAAAGTGATAGAATTATTCGAATAGAACGTTGTTTCAAATAGAACGCTATCTCGAATAAAACGCCATTTTTCGAAGTAAGCGATTTTTAAAAAAATTTAAATTTAATTAAAACTTTTGTTGTAAACAAAATAGTAGTTCAGGTAATCTGTATAGTTATATAATTTTGTATGTGTTGTACATTGCCATTTTATTCTGTATCCAATTTTAAACCGGAAACTTTATTCAATTTTAAAAAAGATTTTGTGCCGGTGTTATTAGCCATTTTCCAATCGTTTGAATTGCTGAAGGAATTGATTGTGGCCAATTGGTCTAATATTCAGTAAATCATCAAAAGTAGAGCCAAAACAACAGAAAAGGCAATTTTTTGGCATTTAAAAAATACACAACCAAAATCGAAAATTTAGACACAATCAAATATGTACAGATTTAATTTTTTATTATTTTTAACGTTTGAAATAAATTTTTGTCGTTTCACCATAGAAAAATTAATTTTTCGTGTACCATGTGGAAATGCCTACTATTCTTTGACTCAAAACAGTAAAGAAAAGTGTTTATTTTCCAGTTAGCAACACTTTTCTTCTTAGCAACGCGATTGTCATTATTTAATTTACAAAGAAATATAATAAAACATATATAATTTATATTCTGTTTAAGACCAGGATAACACGTTATTTATTCTTTAGAATTAGTATAAAAGTTAAAGGTACTAAATTCGAAATAGCCTCCTCTGCTTCTTTCATAACACTAGGATCCATTTTTGAAATTTGTTTCACAGAATTTATTATTTATCCGCTTATCAAAAAAATATTGAGACGTTCAAATCGTTTATAAATTTTCGAATGAAAAGTTAGAACAAAAAAGTTCAAAGGCAACTCTGATAAACATGAATGCATTAATTTTTATATACATACAATTTTAGAAATTATTTCATTTTTCTTTTTTAAATTTTATTCTGGTACACGGAAAAATAGCATGTTCAACTCGAAAGAAAATTGATTTTTCCACCTCGTTTAAAATTAATTTACTCGCTACGCTCGTAAATTAAACATTTCACTCGGTGGAAAAATATCACTTTTCTTTACTTGTAGAACAATCTACTATTATTTCTAGCAGTAAAACTTATTTCTTCATTAATTAAATAAACGTTTTAACAGAAAATTTTTTTGATATAAAGTCCCTACGAAAAATTTCAGCCAAATCAAAAACGTGTCGGTCAGAAAGGTGTCCGGTTTGTAAAAGAATGACCTATAAACATTAATCGTTCATTATACAATTGTTGTCCACTCCCACAACAGTAATGTTGACATCTTCTAGTTTGCAAAAAGCTACAATCTCCATCCTACATGATGTCGAATACCCTTTATGGACCTTGGCGTTGTCGTTCTCATCGACAAAATCATTTAGATTGGCTTCAATTTCTAGGATATGGTATCGCTTATAATTCTACTTAGCCACGTACCAAATGGTTCGAAACTAATTTTGAAGTTTTTGAAATAGTCAAACAGAGATTTCGAGTTTTTATCTGTCAAAAATCAATTGTTTTCATGTAAAAATCAAAATACGTATGATATTATTTATCATACATGTTGTGAATGCCTTAAAAAATTAGTTTGTATTCATAATTCAATACATAACGCCTAGGCGTTATATTTGAATAGAACGCAGGGTAGGCGTTCTATTTGTCTACAACGCCTAGGCGTTTTTTTCGGGGGAAGACGGTAGGCATTCGTACACTCTGTATTATAATACTTTTCTAACTAATCTAAGAGTTCATTCACCGTTGATTAGATTACAGTACAGCCACAACGTTAAATTCAATCAAATCAATTTGTTTTGCTCCAACTTAGTCCAGTTTAAAAGAAGCCTTTTACAAATTTTTAAATTAAATTAAATTAATTTTATTTTCATATATATATTTTAAATTCTAATATTATTCATTTTATCTTGTGTTAAACATTCTTGGTTTATTACATTAACATTATCTTTTTATAAACTAAATTTAAACTTTTTATTGTAATTTTTTATATTATTTTTTAAATACTGTCTTTAATTTGTATTACTTTTAAATTTAAGCTTTTTACTGTAATTTTTTTTTTTTTTTTTTTTATTAATTAGTTAGAAATGTTTAGCACACTAAATATGAAATATTCATTATTTAGACTCTTTGAATATCCGAAGATACCATGTCAACTATAAAGGAAGGAGATGAGGAAAATGGAAGGAATGGGGATATAGGGATAACTATACTAATTTTTTTAAATGATGATGGACATTTTCTTTAAATGCCTGAGGGGAAAATTCATCGGGAAATACAGAGGAAGGCATTGAGTTCCACAATTTGGCCACTCTATTAAAATAGTCATTCTGAAAGGACACGGTTCTGCAACGAGGTATTTGTACAACAAATGGATGGGATGACTCGGCAGCTCTTGTTTGTCGACTATACTGCGCACATGATGGAAGGATATTTTGAATTTATTTAGAAGAGAATTTGCTAAAGTTATATTTATAGTAGATTGACAATTCAGCCACATTTCTTCTGTGCTGGAGTGAATCAAGCTGATCCGTTAGTTCGGTATTACCAATCAACCGTATTGCTTTTCTCTGTACAGAGTCTAGACATTTTATTGTTGACTGACAAGCACCTCCCCAAACATGACAGCAGTACTCCATACATGGTCGAATAAAGGACTTGAAGATTAGCAAAATTTGCTCGGGATTGAAATACTTTTTACATCGACTCAAGAATCCTAATTTTTGCATTGCAGATTTAGCGAGGTTGAACACATGTTTATTCCATTTCAGGTTATTTTGAATATCCACTCCAAGAAGTCTAACTGATTCAACCTCACGCAATTCCTCGTGGTTTATCTTAATAGGGAAATTTTTATCTCGCTCTATTCGTGAAAGACGGCATAGTTTTGTTTTGGTTGGATTAAATGAAACAAGATTACGATCACCCCATTCCATTATACGCTCCAGATCTTTGTTGATAGAATCAATTAGCAGCTCTCTATCGGTGGTAACTGCAGTATGAGATCGAAATTTAGGAGATGAATGTGATGCATGCAATGTGCTGTCATCAGCAAAACTATGGATTGGGTGAACAGGGAAATAAGTAAGTCATTAATGTATAGAAGAAACAAGGTTGGTGAGAGTGCAGAACCTTGGGGAACCCCAGCATTGGTTGTGAAAATATTGGATGTGATACCATCTAAATTAACATGAAATTGGCGACCTGTAAGAAAACTATGAATCCATGAGACAGTAAAATGGTCTATGCCATAAGATTTTAATTTAGCTATAAGATTTTTGTGCCACACTTTATCAAATGCTTTAGAAATGTCAAGTGAAATACTGAATGTTTCACCGTGGTTTTCCAGCGATTTGTTCCAGAGATGGGATACGTAGGCTAACAGATCACCTGTTGCATGACTTCTACGAAAACCATACTGCTTATCATCAATAATTCGCGACATTTCCAAATAATCTATCAAATTGTAGTTAACATATTTTTCAAATATTTTAGCTAAAACCGACAGAATTGCAATTGGTCTATAATTGTTAGGATCTATCTTACTGCCTTTCTTTGATATGGGTTGAACGCTGGCCAGCTTCCAAGAATCGGGAAATATTCCGGTTTTATAAGATAAATAGAAAATTTTTGTTAAAATTGGAGCTAGTTGCCTAGCAAAGTTTTTAAGAATGAGGGGTGGAATACCGTCGGGGCCAGCAGATTTGTTGATATTGATAGAAAGAAGCATTTTCCGTACAATATTGCAACGAAAAATAATTGGTTTCATTTTCGTTACAACTGGTTGAATGAGTGTAGGAGAATGGGGAGGTTCAACTATGTTTGAGTTTTCTGAGAAAATACGACCCAAAAGATCCGCTTTCTCTTTCGAGTCGCTCACGGGAATGTCATTCAGAACTAAGGTTGGAATAGAGGATCGAGTAAGATTGCTCTGTACTGATTTAACTGCCTGAAAGAAACTACGTGAGCCAGATGGGTGCTCGGCGAATTTCTTTGCTTTCTTCTGGATAAACGCTTCTTTGTCCAAGTCTATTTTGAATTTACTAATATTTCTGACTTTCTTATAGGCGCTATGGGTTTCAGGTGTTTTATTAGCGTTATACGTCTTAAATGCTTTGCGTTTATTCCTCACTGCTTCATCAACATCCCGCGTGAACCAAGGCTCAGTTTTAGGAGTGATTAATCGATTTGGAATAAACCGCCGCATTCCGTCTTTTATGATTTCAGACATTCTTATTGCTGACGTGCTAGGATCTTGATCAACACAACAAATAGTTTTCCAAGGTGTTTCATCATAAAAGCTTCTCAGTCCCTCCCAGTTGGCGCGTTTGTAGTTCCAAACGCGACGAGGATTTGCTTTAATTTGTGTCGGCGACGTAAATTGCACTATTGCTGATATTAGTAAATGGTCCGATGTTCCGAGGGGTTGTTCAACTTTTGTCTTCGTAGTATCTGGTTCGTTTGTCAAAAACAAATCCAGCAAATTATTGTTATGATGTGAATTGTCTGCGATTCTAGTGGGACACGCTATCATTTGCGTCAAACCGTGATAATCGGCGAGTATCAGTTCAGCTTGTCTTCCTACGTCGTCAGTGCGCGATGAATACTTAAGCCATTCTTTATTATGAATATTAAAGTCTCCGAGAATGGCCAGTCTTGCTTTGGGGTAGTCCGTGGTAATCTTGTCTAGATTAGCCGATATTTGATCAAAAAAGGGACATCCTGGGGGAGAATTTGGGGATCTGTATAATCCTATTATAAACATAGTTTCATCAACACCTGAGATCTTAAGTGCTATAGAATTATGGTGCTTAGAGTTCAACTCGTAGGCCTTAATTCTCATACATGAAAGTGAATCTCGAACAAATACACATACACCATGCTTGTTATAAAAGGAATGTTCCAATTCGTAACTAGGTAACCGGTATTTATCGGGATCCAATTTCGATGCTTTGCCACTAACAATTGTTTCGGTAAGAAACAATATGTCAGGTTTATTTTAGGTAGATTTCATATAAAAATCTACCTATTGCAATGGGCTTCATCTCGGAATTTCGGAAAAATTTTGATGCCAAACGACTATATATGATAAGCGGAGACAAAAAAACAAAAAAAAAAAAAAATTTATATATATATATATATATATATATAAACGATATGAGATATAACGAAAACGACCGGCACTCTCACGGTCGCATTTGTTGAGGTAGATCAAAAAAATTTTCTGTACTTGTGTGTTCTAATAATATCTTGGACAAGTTCGTGAATCAGCAAAATCCGACACGTGGTTAAGAAACTAGAGGCTTTTTTCTGAAAAAAATTGATTTTTTAAAACCGTTATAACGGCCGTTTGGATACTAATATTTCAAAAAATTTAACAAATTTAGAATCTTTGGAATCTTTTTTATCAATTTGTTTTAAAACTAGACCTCTGCAGTTAGAGGTTCCTGAGTGAGCGGCTCCAACAAAAAAGTTTGCAAAAAAAAATTTTTTTTTGAAACAACCGGCACTCTCACGGTCGCATTTATAAGGCCAGATCCAAAAACTTTTTTTAAAAATGTGCGTTTTATTAATATCTTGGACAAGTTCGTAGATCAGCCCCATCCAACACATGGTTAAGAAACTAGAGGCTTTATACTAGAAAAAAACTCTGTTTTTTAGATCCGTTATAACGGCCGTTTGGATTCTAATATTTTTAAAAATTTCATAAGTTTAGAATCTTTGAAACCTTTTTAATCAGTTTCTTTGAAAAAAAAGACCTCTGCAGTTGGAGGTTTCTGAGTGAACGGCTCCAACAAAAAAGCTTGTAAAACACAAAATGCGTTTGAATCAACCGGCGCTCTCACGGTTGCATTTGTGGAGCCAGATCAAAAAACCTTCCGAAAACATGTGTGTTTTATTAATATCTTGGACAAGTTCGTACATCAGAAAAATCTGACACATGGTTAAGGAACTATAGGCTTTATACTAAAAAAAAAGTGTTTTTTTTAATCCGTTATAACGGCCGTTTGAATACTAATATTTTTAAAATCCTCATAAATTTAGAATCTGTGGAAACATTGTAATCCGTTTCTTATAAATATAAACCTCTGCAGTTAGAGGTTTTTGACTTGTAGGCTTCAACAAAAAAGTTTGCAACAATCCCCAACTACAATTTCCAAAAACCTTATAACAGTCAATGTCAACCTTATAACAGTCAAAAAATAAAAGATTTGAATGGAAGAAATTAATTTTTTTTTCTTAGAATTAAACTATTTTGATATTTTGCAGTAATTGCACGACATATGATATAGAGTAGGTTTGTGTCATAAATTATCACACACATATTCTGTGGTAGATTTGATATTTGTTTGTTGCAAAATTGGATAGATATAATTTTGCTTGTAGGTAGTTAATTTTCTTTTTAAAATTTGTTTGATATCTGTTTGAAATTAGTTTGTTTTGTTTAAACTAATCTGATACATCAGATTCTACTGGCACACAAAACTGTCTGATCTCGAAATCTACCTATTTCTAGCGGATATACGTGCCGCTTGGACTTTTTTTTCGATGTAATGATGAACCACGTTTAGATTCGAATTGAGACCTCTTATGTTCGTGAAGTCAATGCTAAGCTGTTGGTTCACTCTGCGTCTATTTTGTTGAGACAAAGACTTACCCTTTGACATTGCAGGTATAGATACTTAAATTCGGCCAGGCCTAAATTTCAACACTAAATTGAACAAAAAATTCAACTTTTCAACAAAAAATTTTCAACTTTAAATTGAGATAAACAAATAAATAAATAAATAAATAAATAAATAAATAAATAAACAACACATAAAAACCTTTTAAGATCAAAGTCAAACAGTAATGCGTTCTAAGGACCCAAATCTATGTTTTGTATTGTTTGTGTATTTTTTTTTAAAGATGGGATAACTAAACAATAAGTCCCATCACATATAAAATATGAAATAGGTCAACACTTCATGATAGAACAGAGAAAATAAAGGGCAAACAGCAAACTTGTGTAAAAAATTTGCAGGAATAAAACTTAAATGGGGTTACCAATAATCCACCTAATAACATATTTCTTGATCATGCAGGAACGCACAACCTTCCTTCATGATTAAAGCCCATAAGTAGAGTTATATGAAGATTTGATTCTTCGAGTAAGCAATAACGTGCAATAATTAAGGAATGCTTCATACCTAAGATTGGTGTGTGTTGTGTGATATCTTTCGTTAACTCGCATGCCAATAGCAGGGACTGGAGTATGCTAGGTTGGGTAAAAAGAGATCAATATATACCAATAAAATGCTGTTTGTAAGCTTTTTTGAATAAAACCTTGAAAAGAGGACATATAACTAAAACAGTTGATACAGATAACTCATCAAAGTGCAATCTTCAAAATCGCTGTACTAGTTTCAAATTACTCATTGTGGTAGATTTTAGTTTTTGTGTTAAAAAAACAGTAGCATTAAATCATCATAACAACATTATTTTACCAACCTCAGCCTCCCTTATTATTACCAAAAAAATTTCACAATCTTAAGTCACAAAACTTGTTCTTCGGATTAGTTTAAAGAATTTCAAGAATTAATGAAATAAATTTTGTTTGTGAAACAATTTCATTACTCGCTGAAATAAAAAATATCTACATTTCAAATGTATTTTGTTAAAATTTTTTTCTTTGGTAAATCCCGATAAAAACTGTTTATCTAATATGTAAATATTATTAAATAAATTAACATACCATTGATTCTAATAGATGACCATGATTCATCTAATCAATAAAGAAAATATTGTATTTCCGTTATCTCTACAATGTTTCACTTTTGTCGTTATCGGTTAGGATAAATAAAAATAAGTTAAATTTTACAAATTTGACATTTAAATAATGTTAGATTAGTGAAATTTAATTTATTTTTGCTAAATGTGCTAAACAAAACCAGAACTATAATAAATTGTTCTTGAAAAAGAATGTTTTTCGGCAAACGGCTGTAAAGTTTTACTTTACTGCCGCTAGGGAGTTAGCTAAAGTCTTACTTTTTAGCCTGACAGCAAAAGTAACGTCTAGCGACAGCAAAAGTAACACCATTTTTATTTTATATTACGGAGGCTGTTAAGTAGCATTTGTTATTTGTTAGTTTGTTATTTTTTCAAACATATTGTATAACCATGACAGCAAAAAATAAGTTGATTCTCATATTATGAAATTTTGAAAAGGCTGCTTTGATAAAAAAATTTTATTCATACAAATTTAAATGTTTTTTTCTCTTTTTTGGAAGTAATTATGACGATACAAATTCATATTTATAAAAAGTTTGATGTATTAATTTCATATTTATAAAAACTTTAAACTTTTCCCGAAAAAATAGTGTATTAATTCGGAGCTAAAGTGACTTTTTGTGTTTCGTCTATAATTGTCGGCCTCCCAGCGGTCGGCCGTCAAACTATAGACTCAACACAAAAAGTATCACTTTAGCTCCTAATTAAATAATGTACTATTCTTCTATTTCAAGAATATTTCAAAAATTCCCATAATTATTATCTTCTTTTCATAACTTTAAAGTTCAAATGTTATTAAATTAAAATCTTATCTTGCTGTAATACAAAACTTAGCTATGAATATATTAATTTCAACTTTCATCAATAGACAACATAATCTGCCAAGTTTCTTCCAACTCTTCCTAGTATTTCAGATAACTGTTCAGAATAATTACAACTTTTGTGAAACCAGACATTAATTCTGCAGCAACCCGATATTTTCCAACATTTCCATGTGAAACAACTGCCCATAATGTTTACGTTTTTTTTTTTTATAAAATGTGTTGTGTAGTAGGAATTACAATATGTGTCACAATAACACATAAACCCTTTTTAAGACCAAGGTCCCACAACAACATACGTTCAAAGGTGTTGATGGACGTAAATCTTTCTTTTTTTATATTTTTTGTTAAAGAATGGAATAACTAAACAAAAAATCCTATCACTGACAAAATATGATATAGGCCAATATTTTATAATAGTATAGAGAAAAATATGGAGGGGCTAAAATCTCACAGTTCTGAGATATTAAGACTTCGGTCTGGGTTAAGGATTTTGATATAGTTTTCGGAAAAAAACTTTCATGAGGACATAGTTTTTAGTTTTGGGCAGCGATGTATATCAAACATAACTTTTTGTTAAAGTACATGTATTTTTTATATCTGTTTAGATATGTATTACAAAACTAACACGAAACATCAATACGTTGCCGAAAAATTATAATCAAAATTCCAAAAATATTGTTAAATTAAATAAAATCAAAGTTTTTTCAAAATTCCCTAAATATTCCAAAAATTAGAATAAAATCAGATATTTAAACTTTTTCTAAATCCCAATAATATTCCAAAAATTCTTAAAAATTCAAACTTTTTCCAAAATTCTAAAATATTGCAAAAATTATTAAAAAATCAAAAATTGAATTTTTTTTCAAAATTCCAAAAATTATAATAAAATCAAAAATTTAAAATTTTTCAAAATTCTAAAAATATTCCAAAAATTCTTACAAAATCAAAAATTAAAACTTTTCCCAAAACTCTAAAAATATTGCAAAAAAATTATTACAAAATCAAAAACACAAACTTTTTTCAAAAATATTTCAAAAACTATAACAAAGTCAAAAATTTCCATGTCCAATTTCTTTTTCAATTACATACACGTTATAAAAACAGCTACATTTTTTTCCAAAAAATTGGCTAAAAAAATAAATGAAATCATTTTTTGACACACTTGACACTATTGTTTGACAAACTTATAATGCCATAATTCTCAATAATATTATTATTGAGAATTATGGCATTATAAGTTTGTCAAACAATAGTATATAAAATTTCATTTCAAACAAATAATTAATTTTATGTTTTTGGGTAAAAAAGTAAATAAAAATGTTTCTTTTGACACACTTGACAACATTTTTTTGATAAACTTATAATGCCATAATTGTCAATAAAAATAATAAAATTTCATTTCAAATAATTTTATTTTTTTCCATAAATTGGGTAAAAAAATAAATAAAAATCTTTCTTTTGACACACTTGACAACATTTTTTTGACAAACTTATAATGCAATAAGCTAGTTTTTGGTCTCACATACCAATACCTACCATCAAGATTTCTCCAAATTTATGGTTCCTACTCGTAATCACTTAAAATGAACGTTTTTTAAGCCAAAAATATGAAAATTTGCTATTTTTGACACACATAATGATTTTTTTGACACACTTCCGGTACAATTATCGAACACAGCGTCCTTTCGGACCTGTCCCTTGAGTATACCTATTTGTAGAAAAAAAATTTTTGAAATCCGTTTAGCGGTTTTCCCTGCAGCGTAGGAAATGACGGACGGCCGGCCGGCCAGCCGACAGACAGACACACATTTTTTTTTGCTTTTTTAGAATCAGTAGGTCCTAAAACGTCGAGAAATGCCAAAAAAAGTGGGGATAAGAATTTCACTTTTGGCTCATGAATGTAATACTTAGGTATTTCAGACCGAAGTAATAATAGTACAAAAATTACAAAAATTTGCTGAAACAAAACAAAAATGTAGTTGCCAATAATCCAGCCGGTTGCATATTCCTTGATCCTGTGACGCACTGTCTTTCTTGAGGATTAAAGCCCACACATAGTTATATGAAGGCTCGTTTCCTCAAGGAAGCAATAGCCTCTCATCATCAAGGATTTTTTTACAGCTTAGATTGAGGGTGCTACCGTTGACTGAATACAGTTCATCCGCCACCACCCCTAAGATGTCACCTTGGCTAGTGATATCTCACTGCTATTGCCTATCTAACGTTATCTCGTATGTCAATAGCAGGGACAGGAGTACGCGGGATTGTCACACCCGTAGTTTAAAAATAAAAAAATTTTTAAAACAATAAAAACTGATCCCTCCATGCGGAGACGCATATGTGAAAATAAAATTTAATTCAATTAATTTCAAATATTTCAATTTTAAAATAAACAATCTTTGATATAAGGCAAAAGTAAATGTTTTTCATGGAAATAATAACCATATATAATATCACGAGTCGTCATATAATAGTCGGTTATTTTTCAAAATCATTACTACGAATGTCATTTGAGGTTAAATCATAATTTAACCACGAGTGCGTGTAGCGCACGAGGGAAAAATTTTTTAACCTCAAATAATATGAGTGGTAATGTTAAAAAATAATCGAATCATAATTTGGCGACGAGTTGTATTTAGCAGACAATTTAACGAACAGAAATAGTAACATTATTTCATTCAATATTTATGAAAGAATTGCGAATAATTGTTACATTATTAATATAATGTTACAGTAATTTTATTTTATTTTTTTTACATGTAATTTTATAATGTATAAAACGGTCTAGTCGTGAGTGTCAGACATTGTTTTAAAATAATATATTAAGTAGGCCGAAAATGGTCACTATAATTCGCTGTTCCTTCCCACCAGAGAAAAATAATCGACATAATTCATTTTGATTTGTTAGAAAATAGTAAATGGAGCATTTTATTGGACCTTATTGAGACTTTATTTAGTGAGTTTCATTGTCATTTATATGCATCTACTGTTATTTTGCATGAAGCCTTTTATATTTTAAATAAACTCCATTCTGTTGTCAGGAAAATGTTAACGTGAAGTTCTCCCAATCATCGTGAAAAAAATTACTGTGTATGGGAATTTGAAATCTCCATAAAATGGATATTTCCATAATATGGAGTCTAATAATACACATAATAGTGGACAATAATACATAAGGTGATTCAAAATTTAATTAATCATTCATATTGCCAACATAAAACTGCCAAAACTCGTAATATGAAGTACCCTATCAGCATCAACGCTTCTGTGCTTGATCTATTTACTTTACTTTGCCTTTTGCTTAAAACAAAAAACTATATTCATTTCATATTCACAGAGGAAATAAAATAATAAAAAAAACATTTAATGCATTTGACGCATGCGATAAGACCAAATTAAATATTTTGTATTCAAAGTTATTGAAACGCATTATACGCAAGAGTTGTTTTATGATTTAAGTTGTTTGATATTACGAATTGATTGTTTGGTTAAACTTTAAAATTTTTGTAAATAACGAAACGAAGATTTTTCAATTACGTAAATAATACTACATTATTTAATTAGGAGCTAAAGTGATACTTTTTGTGTTGAGTCTATAGTTTGACGGCCGACCGCAGGGAGGCCGACAATTATAGACGAAACACAAAAAGTCACTTTAGCTCCGAATTAATACACTATTTTTTCGGGAAAAGTTTAAATTTTTTATAAATATGAAATTAATACATCAAACTTTTTATAAATATGAATTTGTATCGTCATAATTACTTCCAAAAAAGAAAAAAAAACATTTAAATTTGTATGAATAAAATTTTTTTATCAAAGCAGCCTTTTCAAAATTTCATAATATGAGAATCAACTTATTTTTTGTAGTCATGGTTATACAATATGTTTGAAAAATAACAAACTAACAAATGCTACTTTACAGCCTCCGTAATATAAAATAAAAATGGCGTTACTTTTGCTGTCGCTAGACGTTACTTTTGCTGTCAGGCTAAAAAGTAAGACTTTAGCTAACTCCCTAGCGGCAGTAAAGTAAAACTTTACAGTCGTTTGCCGAAAAAATATGTTTTTCTCCGATAGACAGCAAATATAAATTTTGCAGACTTATTTCAGTCAGCAAAGTGGCACTTTTCCTGCCTAGGCAGCAAAGCAAGTACTTTGCTGCCTAGGCAGCAAAATAATTAGACTTCATAGAAATAAACAGATATTGCGATTAAAAAAAAATTTTTTTAATCGATTTTTTTTTTCATTTTTAAAATTTTGCTTTATTTTTAAAGTAATAATTATTAAATTACATATCATTGTAATTAATCGGAGAAAAAATTATATGTTCAACTCGGCAGCAAGGTAGATTGACTGCCTTGGCTGAATTCCTAGCCTCGCTCGCTCGGCTATGAACTATCAGCCGCGGCAGTCAATCTACTACTTTGCTGCCTAGTTAAACAAATAACTATTCCCATATTTTTATTTTTAGAATTATTTTTTATTATTATCCTAGGATAATTGTTTTCATTATTTTTGCTTTTGTAAATATCCATCCTTAGTTTTATTGCACTAAAACTACGTCGCTGTAACATTGTGGAATAAACATAAAGATTACAGGAAAGGATCAAAGGTTGGTGGATCATAAAACAATTGAAAGACCACCAATATTGGATTTTTTTCTTTTTGTTTATTTTTATTGTGTTTTTTTTTGTCGTATAATTTTTAAGTTTTCAGGTATTTGGGTTTTTCCACAATGTTAAGGGATTATTTTTTTTGTTGTAAAATATTATTTATTTAGTGCAATGCAATTTAGGTTTAGATAATTTTGTTTTGATAGGTTAGTTATAAGTATATTTTTTTTCCCTTGGTAAATATTTTAGAAGTATCTCTCAGGAGGAGTTTAAATTCTTATTAGAAGTGATGTTAATGTTTTTAGAAAATGCTCCTCCTTACATGATGTTGAGAAGAAGTGGGAATCTTCTCAAGAAAACAGAGAGATTGATAAGACTTTTGTTTTAAAAAGGAGTTAGTTAAGTTTTGGATTCTGGGTTCTGAAAGACACTATTCTTCAGAACAATCTTATTAGTTTTTTTTTGTTGTTAATTATTTTTTTGTTATTTCTTAAAAAGTATGGTTTTTAGTTCTGAAACATTCCGTCAGAACAAATTTAAATCTATTCTATTTCTTATTAAATTTATTGATTAAAAAGTTTTTCTTCTTTAAAAAAAAAAATCAAATGTATATAGTGTAATTAAAAACTGAAATTGAAATTGAAAAAAATGAGATTTATTATTACATAAATAATAAAAATGAAAAAAAAAGTTTCAAAAATAATTTTTGAAAAAAATAATGAATGTGCAAATTACATGTGCAAATAATTGATAAATGAAGTTATTTTTTTGTGAAAAACAAAATGTGAAAAACAAAATAGATACTTTTATAAATATATCAGAATACAAAATAACTGTTTTATTGTGACAACAAATAAGAAAGGACAAAGCATTATCCACGTTCCCAGCTGAGGATTTTAGCCGGAAACGAAACAAATAAAATAAATATATTTCAAGGTACGTTCAAATCTTAAGATTACGTAACAATAATTATGAATTTATTTCACTAGGTACTTGTATGCAAAGTATAAATTTGATAAAAAATAGTCCAATAGGTTCAAAATCGATCGTTCAGATCACGAATTTCATCAGATAGGATATCCAAAGAACATTGGTGACTGAGAACATTGTTTACTACTAATGTTATAATGCCACCGTGAATTGACTGGCAGTAAAACGAGACAGCGACGATATTCGGACGGATTGACACCTTGGCAAAGACTGCACCAGTCTACGTTTCGACAAAAAAAATGGAGACTGAAGACGACCCAGATGTGACAGTAGTAGTTGTTAGCTTCAGAGGAAATTTCTATTATGACTAAACAATTACTGTGGGCTTACATTGATACAGGAATTCTGAATTCACCGGACCAGTGTAACGTTTGTATTGTCCAAAGTTAGTGTTATGATTCGGTAAAAAGGCTACCTATTTTTTGACATAAAGTCATAACACAATCATCATGTTTATCATAATTACTTCGGTCTGAAAGACCTAAGTATTACATTCATGAGTTAAAAGTGAAATTCTTGCACCCACTTTTTTGGCATTTCTCGACGTTTTAGGACCTACTGATTCTAAAATAGCATGAAAAAAAAAAATGTGTCTGTCTACCGGACGGCCGTCCGTCATTACCTACGAAATCTAGAAAACCGCTGGACGGATTTCAAAAATTTTTGGTTTTTAAAAGTAGGTATACTCAAGGGGCAGGTTCAAAAGGACGATGTGTTGTGGGAGGGAAGTGGAAGTGGGTCAAAAAATCATTAAGTGTGTCAAAAATAGCAAATTTTCATATTTTTTGCTTAAAAAACGTTCATTTTAAGTGATTACGAGTAGGAACATTCAAATTGGAGAAATCTTGATGGTCGGGATTGGTATGTGAGACCAAAATCTAGATTATTGCATAATAAGTTTGTCAAAAAAATATTGTCAAGTGTGTTAAAAAAATTTTTCATTTATTTTTAACCAATTTTTTTGAAATAAAAAATTGAGTTGTTTGTATGACGTAAATGTAATTGGACATGGAAATTTTTGAATTTATTATAGTTTTTAAAATATGTTTTAAATTTTGAAAAAAGTTTGTATTTTTGATTTTGCAATAATTTTTGTAAAATTTTTAGAATTTTTGAAAAAGTTTTAATTTTTGATTTTGTTATAAGTGTTCACGCATTATCGTGAATTGTTAAATAGTTTACCTGAAAAATCAAAATATTTTAAATTAGGATCAAAACAAAACCAATTAAAGATTTATAAAATTATGCAAAACATTACCAAAACAATCCTTTTGAAATGTCAACGAAACTTTCAATTTTGAATTGACGTGTTCGGTATATTTTGATCATTCATTCGATATTTTCAATTTTCACATTGAATTTATGTGTTCGTTATTCTATATTATTAATTCGATAGTTTCGAGATCGTTGGTAAACTTGACAGCTGTGATTTGTAGAGTTTTGGCTTTCTATAAAATGGACTGTTTTTGGTAGTTTTGCTCTCTTATTCTTCGAATCGATACCTGAATATCAAGACTGTGTTTTTATTGTGAAAAATAAAATTGTAAATCAATGTAACAAATAAATTAGTTAATTGTTAAAATAAAGTTAAATTAATTTGTAAATCGTACAATGGAAATACTTGGTGTTTTCAATTAAAATATCATCGTAGTATTGGACGATTAACAAAGGGTTGATGAAATCACGCTGTCTCTCCGCCATTGTTAAGCAACAAACAAAACCAAAAGCTAAGTATTCTCTAATTATTTCCGTGTCATCTTGTGATATATAAAAATTACTTGTTCCAGTTATCATTAATTATAAAGCAGTCGTGATTTATCATAGAATTCGTCGATTACAACAATTTTAACAAATTAAATGTTCCAGTCATTGTCAAATATAAATTGTTAAATATAAGCAAGATTCTTCGTTATGCAATTTGAGTGTTCCAGTCATCGTTAATGTGAACCAGTCTTGATGTATCATAAGTTTTAAAGGACATTTATTCTTCGTTTATAAAATGTTCAAATTCTTCGTTTACAATCAAATTGTTTTGCTTCACCAATATAAGCAAGATTCTTCGTTTATGCAATTTGAGTGTTCCAGTCATCGTTGTTTATGAAGCAGTCTTGATGTATCATAAGTTTTAAGGACATTCACTCTTCGTTATAAAATGTTCTAATTCTTCGTCTACAGTTAAATTGTTTTGCTTCACCAATATAAGCAAGATTCGTCGATTACAACAATTTAAGTGTTCCAGTCAACATTAAATATAAAGCAGTCTACATTTATCATAAGTTTTAGAGACATTTACTCTTCGTTTACAAAATGTTTTAATTCTTCGTTTACAATCAAATTGTTTTGCTTCACCAATATAAGCAAGATTCTTCGTTTATGCAATTTGAATGTTCCAGTCAGCATTAATTATGAACCAGGCGTGATTTATCATAAGTTTTAAAGCAAGATTCATCGATTACAATAATTTAAGTACTCCAGTCATCGTTGATTATAAAGCAGTCGTGATTTATCATAGAATTCATCGATTACAACAATTTTAAGTATTCCAGTCATCGTTAAATATAAAACATCAAGCAGTCTTGATGTATCATAAGTTTTAAGGACATTCACTCTTCGTTATAAAATGTTCTAATTCTTCGTCTACAGTTAAATTGTTTTGCTTCACCAATATAAGCAAGATTCTTCGTTTATGCAATTTGAGTGCTCCAGTCATCGTTGTTTATGAAGCAGTCTTGATGTATCATAATTTTTAAGGACATTTACTCTTCGTTTATAAAATGTTCTAATTCCTCGTCTACAATTAAATTGTTTACTTCATCACGGTGTTGGAAGTTGATGTGCCAACCAACTCACATCAAAATATATCGTCAATAAAAAAAATACAGTCCACCTCTCATCGACGCCGCATCATTTGGTCCTTCGAGTCGGATATATACGCAGCTCGTCTCAAAATAACTTCGGAAGAAATAAGACCAACCAACGTTTTTGGATAATTTAAGGTACCATTTAGTATAATTTATAAGTAACTTAATTATTTAAATTTTCGTCAAATATCATTAACATTATGCATTTCTCTAGCATTTATATTGTCATTGTTTATTAACACGACTTGCGTGATCATATAATCGTGACTTTTTCGGGACATTCACTACTACGGGGTGTACAATATCGCTCAGTCGATTGTTTAATTGTCTATGGTGGATGACTTGTCGGATTGTTCCATTCTATTGACATATTCCGTTCTGAACAATGTTCATCCGTTTTTCTCTTCGATATTAATTTTCCATAGGTTAACATGCCGGACTCCCCTGACGTAGACCTCTTGAAAAAACAACGTCGTACAAAATCTCGTCATACCTGAATGGAATTTGAATTCCAAAATAATTTTGTTGTCATCGTTAATATTTTTAAAAAAATCTTTATACATCTCGTCGTATTCTAATGGAATTTGAATTCCAAAATAAATTTCTTATTTTCATTAATATTTTAATTCAGTTCGTCGTACTTTAATGGAATTTGAGTTCCAAATAAATTTGTTGTCGTCGCTACTATGTTGAAAATCGTTATTCATTTTTCGTCGTACCTTGTTGGAATGCGATTTTTCGTTAATAGTTGGAGTCACTATTCGTTTTCGTCGTACTTAGTAGAATGTGATTTCCAGATATAATTGTTGCCGTCGCTAATATTTTGAAAATCGTTATTTATTTTTCGTCGTACCTTGTTGGAATGTGATTTTTCGTTAATAGTTGGAGTCACTATTCGTTTTCGTCGTACTTAGTAGAATGTGATTTCCAAATAAATTTGTTGTCGTCGCTACTATGTTGCAAATCGTCATTCATTTTTCGTCGTGCCTTATTGGAATTCGATTGTTCGTTAATAATTGGAGTCATTATTCGTTTCGTCGTACTTAGTAGAATGTGATCTCCAGATATAATTGTTGTCTTCGTTAATATGTTCAAAATCGTTATTCGTTTTTCGTCGTACCTTGTTGGAATGCGATTTTCGTTAATAGTTGGAGTCACTATTCGTTTTCGTCGTACTTAGTAGAATGTGATTTCCAGATACAATTGTTGTCTTCGTTAATATTTTAGAAAACCGTTCTGTCGTATTTTTAAATCATTCGTCGTACCTGATTAGATTAATTGTTATTTTTAGGATTCTGTTATATTATGTATTATATTCATCGGATTCTAGTAGATTAAATAGCATATTCATCGGATGTTCCAATATTAAATTACCAATTTATTCATCGGATCATTTCAAAATCACCGTTTTTAGGTGTGGAGTAATTAATTATTTAATCCAGATCGTTCGTCAATCAACATGGAAGTTTTGATAATGGTTTGTCCAACATTCGCTGGTATTTGGATGTGTTAGCTTCATTAATTTTTCGTCGTTCTCCTTGTTGCTATCATAATTCCAACAGATGTTCACTCTTGTCTCATTCTTCGTTGCCTTGGCAGAGTGTGCCTCACAGCCCACCTTCGTCGTATAGTCGTTGAGACAAAATCAAACAAATTTCTTCAATGTGAATTAGCTCTGACCTTGCTAATAGGCATACATGCCTCATTTGTAGTAATTGGTTATTCGTCATATCTTACTAGAATTCGTTTCTCAATTTAATGTTCATTAATAGTTGTAGTCATTATTCGTTTCGTCGTACTTAGTAGAATGTGATTTCCGAATAAAATTGTTGTTCGTTATTATTTTAGATATTTTTCTCGTACGTTTCGCCGTACCCTAACACCATTCATCGTATTTTATTAGTTTGATTGTTATATTTTTAGGAACCTGTTAAATTATTTTATACCCATTAAATTCTAGTAGATTAAATACTATTCATCGCATGTTACATTATTGAATTACCAACTCATTCATCAAATCCTGTCAAATTCATCGTTATTAGATGTGAAATAATTAGTTATTCAATTCACATCGTTCATCAGTTAACATGGAAGGTTTTATATTGGTTCGTCGAACATCCGCTGGTATCTGGATGTGTTAGCTTCATTAATTTTTCGTCGTTCTCCTTGTTGCTATCATAATTCCAACAGATGTTCACTCTTGTCTCATTCTTCGTTGCCTTGGCAGAGTGTGTCTGACAGCCCACTTTCGTCGTATAGTCGTTGAGACAAAATCAAACAATTTTCCAATGTTAACCAATGTGTCCTTGCAAAATGACTAACATGCCCTATTTGTATTTAGTAGTATTCGTCATTAGAATTCGTTTTAATTCAATATTTGGTAGTTAATGGTTCGGTAGTATCTTAAGCCGTTATAGGTTTAATTATAATTTAATAAAATGTTTGTCTTCAGTAGGAATTAAAGTCATTAGTTATTTTCACGCGTCTTTCGTCTAGTTTATGTTACAAACCGAAAATGATTTCGTTTGAATTAGAATTTTATATTTTGTCATTTCCGTCTGCCAAATTGATAATTCAGGTTGTAGCACCGAGCTTTAATCGTTGACATTTAACTTTTGCAGGCCCCCTCTATTAGCTCAAGATGCGTGCTCAAATACAACTGACAAATGGTTCATATGCATGTTCGCGTATTTCGTCTCAAAGCAGTCCAGTTGGAAATCGGTATTAACTCATCAGCTGATCCTTTTAGAGCTTGGTTTCGTCGTATGTATGGTATCACGTAACGGATTGTGATGTTTTTAAAAATTCTGCTTCCACAACATTGCCAACTTCATTGAAGCTCGTAATCTTCAGCATATCCAACAAGCAGCATTCATGTGGTCTACTCTTCGTCACAGAGTGTGTCCGACAACCCAATTTCGTTGTACAATCGTTGTGTCATTTTAAATTGAGCCTATTGTCATTTCCATTAACCCAGCTGAATCCATTCTGAAACGCTCAGTAGCACGAATCAGCGTAATCTCACATCTTGATGTTGAAGATTTGCAGCAGTTTGTTGTATCAAGTAATTACAAACTAGTGGTGGTTTATATTTCACTAATTAATATTTGCAATCGTCCACGTAACTCAAGCAACAATGTTCTGCGACCAGTCTGTTCAGTCTGACAAGTCACTCACCTCGACTACAGTGATCCCTGAATATTCATACACTTAAAATTTACTTAAGTTGCTGTCCGTAACTGTTTTTAAGGGATTACGTAATTGCAACCATGTCGCAGCCTGGACCGTTTCATTTTGTTAAAGTAAATACTTTAAGGTCGCCAGTATGTTCACGCATTATCGTGAATTGTTAAATAGTTTACCTGAAAAATCAAAATATTTTAAATTAGGATCAAAACAAAACCAATTAAAGATTTATAAAATTATGCAAAACATTACCAAAACAATCCTTTTGAAATGTCAACGAAACTTTCAATTTTGAATTGACGTGTTCGGTATATTTTGATCATTCATTCGATATTTTCAATTTTCACATTGAATTTATGTGTTCGTTATTCTATATTATTAATTCGATAGTTTCGAGATCGTTGGTAAACTTGACAGCTGTGATTTGTAGAGTTTTGGCTTTCTATAAAATGGACTGTTTTTGGTAGTTTTGCTCTCTTATTCTTCGAATCGATACCTGAATATCAAGACTGTGTTTTTATTGTGAAAAATAAAATTGTAAATCAATGTAACAAATAAATTAGTTAATTGTTAAAATAAAGTTAAATTAATTTGTAAATCGTACAATGGAAATACTTGGTGTTTTCAATTAAAATATCATCGTAGTATTGGACGATTAACAAAGGGTTGATGAAATCACGCTGTCTCTCCGCCATTGTTAAGCAACAAACAAAACCAAAAAGCTAAGTATTCTCTAATTATTTCCGTGTCATCTTGTGATATATAAAAATTACTTGTTCCAGTTATCATTAATTATAAAGCAGTCGTGATTTATCATAGAATTCGTCGATTACAACAATTTTAACAAATTAAATGTTCCAGTCATTGTCAAATATAAATTGTTAAATATAAGCAAGATTCTTCGTTATGCAATTTGAGTGTTCCAGTCATCGTTAATGTGAACCAGTCTTGATGTATCATAAGTTTTAAAGGACATTTATTCTTCGTTTATAAAATGTTCAAATTCTTCGTTTACAATCAAATTGTTTTGCTTCACCAATATAAGCAAGATTCTTCGTTTATGCAATTTGAGTGTTCCAGTCATCGTTGTTTATGAAGCAGTCTTGATGTATCATAAGTTTTAAGGACATTCACTCTTCGTTATAAAATGTTCTAATTCTTCGTCTACAGTTAAATTGTTTTGCTTCACCAATATAAGCAAGATTCGTCGATTACAACAATTTAAGTGTTCCAGTCAACATTAAATATAAAGCAGTCTGCATTTATCATAAGTTTTAGAGACATTTACTCTTCGTTTACAAAATGTTTTAATTCTTCGTTTACAATCAAATTGTTTTGCTTCACCAATATAAGCAAGATTCTTCGTTTATGCAATTTGAATGTTCCAGTCAGCATTAATTATGAACCAGGCGTGATTTATCATAAGTTTTAAAGCAAGATTCATCGATTACAATAATTTAAGTACTCCAGTCATCGTTGATTATAAAGCAGTCGTGATTTATCATAGAATTCATCGATTACAACAATTTTAAGTATTCCAGTCATCGTTAAATATAAAACATCAAGCAGTCTTGATGTATCATAAGTTTTAAGGACATTCACTCTTCGTTATAAAATGTTCTAATTCTTCGTCTACAGTTAAATTGTTTTGCTTCACCAATATAAGCAAGATTCTTCGTTTATGCAATTTGAGTGCTCCAGTCATCGTTGTTTATGAAGCAGTCTTGATGTATCATAATTTTTAAGGACATTTACTCTTCGTTTATAAAATGTTCTAATTCCTCGTCTACAATTAAATTGTTTACTTCATCACGGTGTTGGAAGTTGATGTGCCAACCAACTCACATCAAAATATATCGTCAATAAAAAAAATACAGTCCACCTCTCATCGACGCCGCATCAATAAGTCTTGCAATATTTTTAGAATTTTTGAATTTTTTTATATATACATTTTTAGAATTTTGAAAAAAGTTTCAATTTTTGATTTTGTAAGAATTTTGGGAATATTTTTAGAATTTTGAAAAATTTAAAATTTTTGATTTTATTATAATTTTTGGAATTTTGAAAAAAGTTTCAAATTTTGATATTGTTATAATATATTTTTAGAATTTTAGAAAAAGTTTGAATTTCTGAATTTTTAAAGAATTTTTGGTATATTATTAGCATTTAGAAAAAGTATACATATTTTATTTTATTTTAATTTTTGGAATTTAAAAACAAAAGGTTCAATTTTTGATTGTTATAATTTTTGTAATATTTTTAGCATTTTTGAAAAAAGTTTTAATCTTTGATTTTGTAATAATGTTTTTAATGTTTTTAGAATTTTCAAAAAAGTTTGATTTTATTTAATTTTTACACTGTTTTTGGAATTTTGAAAGAAAAATGTTTAAGATTTTGCTGTTAAATGTTATTTAAAAAATATATTTATCGAAGACCCACACCATAGTTAAATGGTATTGACTATAGAGAAAAAAATTGGAAAATAAAAAACAACACAATGTTAACTAAACTAAAAATTAGTTATAAATTAAAAAATTAGTCTACATTTCTAGCGAAGTATAAGAAAACAAAAATTTGTTTGCACATAAATCAAAAATTAGTCTATATGTCTAGTGAAGTATAAGAAAGCAAAATGTTTTTTTGTATATATAAGCCAAAAATTAGTCGATATTTCTTGTGAAGTATAAGAAAAGAAAAAATTCTTTATATTTAAACCAAAAATTAGTCTATATTTCTATCGAAGTATAAGAAAACAAAAATTTTTTTTTGTATATAAACCAAAAATTAGTCTACATTTCTAGCGAAGTATACGAAAACAAAAATTTTTTATTACATCAATATTATATCGCTTATAAACAGTAAATTAGTGTACATTTCTAGTGAAGTATAAGAAAACAAAAAATATTTTTGTATAAAAAACCAAAAATTAGTCTACATTTCTAGTGAAGTATAAGAAAACAAAAAATCTTTTTGTATAAAAAACAAAAACTAGTCTACATTTCTAGTGAGGTATAAGAAAACATAAAATTGTTTATATAAAAACAAAAAATTAGTCTACATTTCTAGCAAAGTATAAGAAAACAAAAATAACAGCAAACCAAAACTAATGCATTATTCCATTTACAAAACGTAATATGATTACAAACAAAACAAGTCAACTGATTACAACTCATACTAGATAGGACAATTACACATGAAAATTTAAATATAATTCCAAATAAGAGGAAAAATAGTTCATGTTGAGGAGCAGACCTCATTAAAAAACGGTCATTGGGTCTGGTACTAATGCTGTATCTCTGATGATGACTAAAGCTGGGCGAAACCCAAACATGAAACAATAGTCAAATGAATTAAATAAAAAAAGTCCAAGCGGCAGGATATCCGCTAGAATTAGGTAGATTTCATTGTCAGCCAGATTTTTATAATTTTGGAATAATATAATTTTTATAATTTTGAAATGAGTTTGATTTATTGATTTTGTTATAATTTTTGCAATATTTTAAGAATTTTGGAAAAAGTTTCAATTTTTGCTAAGGTTATAATTTTTGCAATAAAAAGAATTTTTGATTTTGTAATTTTCTCTCGAAACGCTAGATGTAGAGGTTTTGGAGTAGTTTACTGGGTGTATCATTTTTTCACTAAGTTATGCTAATTTTATGATATGTTGTCATTAAAGTTGTCAGCAAAGTATTTATGTTTCGTGTTAGTTTTGTAACAAACTTCTAAATAGAGATAAAATACTTGAACCTCTTACAAATAAATTTATGTTTAATAAACATCGCTGCCCAAAACTAAAAACAATGTCCTCATAAAAGCCTTTTGCCAAAAACTATATAAAAATCCTTAACCCAGACCGAAGTCTTGATATCTCAGAGCCTTGAGATTTCAGCCCCTCCATATTTTTTCATTGTCAATTTTTGTTAATCTCACAGTCACTCAAGCAAAACTTAAAAAAAAAGAAAAAAACTTTTTCGTTTTTATATTAATTACAACTCAGTATACATAAAACAAACGATCAGAAGAAGTCGTATGTCGAAAAGATTATATTGGAGGAATATTGTGAAATTTTTTTTTGTGTGATTTAAAAAACAAATAATTAAAAACTAATTAATTCTCAAAGCAGTAAGTGCAATTAAAATTCTTTAAGTTTGTTAAGTGCAAGTGAAATGAAAAATCTAAACAAAAAGTTCAAGATAACTTTGGAATAGATATATAGTTTAGGTGAAGGCTAATAAGAAAACGTTAATTGTTCGTTAAAAATTTTTTTCAGATACTATGTATAGTAGAATTTTTTTGCCTGCGAATTTTTGACAGATAGGAGATAAAAGATGAGACAAGAGAGAGATAAAAGATGAGACAAAAAGTAAAACAGAGATGTATTATTTATTTTGGGATGAAATTGTTTTCAAAACAATTATATTAGTTAAATTTCTACTTCTAGTTCGTACCATTTGTTTGTTGTGATATTTGTTTCCATAGGCGTCGTTATTTTTATTATAATTATTTTTAATTATCAACATTTTGTTACATTGCTTACAAAATCATTAATATTTTTACTAGTTTTTGGTTTTCTATTATAATTGGTTGAATTTCAATAGTAATTTAATAATTTTATGCGTTTTTTTGTCCATTTCCATGGGACCCCAATAGTTTTTTTTAATATTTTAATCGAGACACTGAATGTACAAACAATATGCGCATGTGCAAACAATATGCGCATAACAAACAAATTTCGTGTTCGCTAGCAAAAAAATTCTACATAACAATATGCATAGTCATTTCGCGTAGTTTGGGTTGTTAATTACTATTACTAATTCTGGGCATAAAAATGCTATTGCAGGTATTTAAGATATCCTAACCTCAAAGTGCAAAACTACGCAATATGACTCTATGCATACTCAATCGCATTAGTCACATCGAGCAGTGTAATTAATGATTTATATTGCTTGCCAACTATATGTCTATATTTGGATTATATCGATTGCCGAACTCCTTACAGAATACAAATTTTTTTTAATTTAGATTGTTTAAGTGACTACGTAAATTCCTAATTCATTGATCTTGGTGGCTTGAATCGGCGCAACAAAAAGTTGCTTAAACATAATTCGAAAGCCGATAACATTGGATTAAGCAAGTAATTAAGAAGAACCACACAGAAGGCTTAAATATTTTTTGTCAGAAAAGCACCCGATTTGTCTTGTTTTTAACAAACGATCCAGTGATTCAACCCAAAAATACAGAGCCCCGAGGAGGATCCGGCCAAAATCTAATGTAAAATTATTAAACATATAAACTCTAACGATATTTAAATCGAATCTACGTCGTGTTTGGGACTTAAAAAACGCGGATTAGTAAGGTTAATCCTTAAAGATTGTCCAAATTGTTCTTATATTGCTTGCAATTTTTAAACACTTCAGATATTATTCACTTCAGATATTGAACACTTCAGATATTATTTTGGCTTTCGTTCCTAATTTGTGCAGATTTCAGATATTTAAGCAACAATTGTTTTGCAATGCTCAGATGGCTGCGGGGTGTTGAAACATTTATGCCACATTATTTCAACATATCGAGGTCACGCAATAACTTAAAATTAGCTCCATGCGAGACCATATGTATAAAAATACCAAGTAATGAGGAAGGAAACAAGGTGACAAATGTGTTGCATTCCTTTATGGTGATCATCGGTCGCCAAAAGCAAAAATATTCATTTTGTTCCCTGGTTGTGGTGAAGTTAGCCTTTACAACAGCGTCGCAATATTTTTATTTACAAACGCTAATTAAATTTAAGTCTTTTTTTACAGAACTAATAACATAAAATGACACAATTACATAAACTTAACTATTTGATCGTTTTCGTAATGGTGTCTTGCATCGAAGCACAAAGTAAGCATAGAAAACAATTTTCTAAAAATTTTAAATCCAAAACTTTTTTGTTTTTTCAGGATGCGTTTCACCAACCAACACAAACGGTCGATGCTCATCAATTTATGACTGTAGACAGATTATAAGCTATCTTCAGGCCAATCAAAATAATTTAACTGAAAGTGGAAGACAGTTTATTCGGCAATCATCTTGCATGTCAGGCAATGGTCGTCCACCATATGTTTGCTGTGCGAATAATGATCCATTCTTTTCCGGAAATGTTCCATCTTCACCAACTTCTAGCAATCTTGGTAGCTCAGGTTCTTTCGTTCCTTCAAACGGGCATGGTAATGTATTACCAAATGTTGGGGAATGTGGAATAGATGTACTTGGAAACAGAATTTATGGTGGTACCGATGCTGACCTAGATGAATTCCCATGGATGGTTTTATTGCAATATCAAAAACGAAATGGTAACAAAGAATTTGCGTGTGGAGGGTCGTTGATAAATGAACGATATGTTTTAACGGCTGCTCATTGTTTAGTTGGCCCAATCGAAACTGCTAAAGGACCAATGTAATATAAATAAATATTTCCAATATGTTTTATTTTTATATAATATATCTCTATTTTTAAGGATTAATGTTCGACTAGGAGAACACAATACAGCAACCGAGCAAGATTGTGTTAGTTATGACAAAGAAACAGAATGTTCTGATCCTGTTGTAGATGTTGGTATTGAAGAAAAGATTGCTCATCCCAATTATATTCCAAATGATCTAAATCGCTACCATGATATTGGTTTGATTCGATTGGCAAGAGATGTAACATATTCTGATTTCATCAACCCTATCTGTTTGCCATCAGCTGAATTCCGTAGCTTGGCAGGATCAAATGTAACAGTTGCTGGATGGGGTAGAACTCTTCATTGTAAAGACAAGGCATCGCTAATGTTTTTATCTTAAGTTTGATTAATTTTTTTATTAATTTTAGCCTCAAAAAGTTCAATAAAACAAAAGCTAAGACTGCCGATTTTCAATGTGGATGACTGTCGTGAAAAATTTGCCAAACGTCGGGTACGTTTACAAGATAGTCAAATATGTGCCGGTGGTATATTTAAGCAGGACGCGTGTGATGGTGACTCAGGCGGTCCGTTAATGCAAATAGTAGATCGTTATTGGTTTCTTGAAGGTCTGGTTTCATTTGGTAATGTTTGTGGCTTACAAGGCTGGCCTGGTGTTTATACCAGAGTAGGGTCATACATTGATTGGATTAAAAATAGTTTAAGACCATAATCAATTTTGTATAGACTTAGGGAAAAATGTTCGAATATATGATATTTTTAAGAAGTCAAAATATCTAAATGTGATTATGTATTTTGTAAGAAATTAATTTTTAAATTATGCGGTTTTGAGAAAACATTTACAAACATTCAGAAATCTAAGAAATATAAACATAAACAGGCAAGTACAACCAGTGATCCAATCTAATTGATAGAAAGAATTTAAATAGATTGATGGAGCGGCTATTGTAAGAATTGGACAGCTGAATCATTTCGTCTCTGTTATATCACCGTATGCACGGTAATAAGCCATCTATGTAGTTTTATAGGGTCTTCTCTTCATCCTATGTGTAAGAAGTTGGTCTTTACTCTAATTTGGAAATTTTGAAACCTCTCAGTCCTTAATGTGTACTAGCGGGTTAAGACTTTAGAGCATCAAGTATTGTTAAGTTATTACTTTGATTGCTAGTAAACCATTAATTATGAAAGTTTTGGTAAGTTGAAGAACTCGTTGTGCCCAAAATGCTCTCTGACGAAGATAAAAATGTAAAGAGAATTTTGAAGCTCTACAACTACCAGAAATTCTGACGGTAGATACTTTGTAGAGTTACCACCAACTACTTGAAAACTATCTCCGCAAAATTTATCTTTCATACTCTCAAGATATCCCATTAAAACGTTTTCATTACTTTTTCATTACATCACTATGTTTACTCTACCTACATCCAGAAAATATATAGGCAAATATTGATCAGCACTAAGTCTTCAAAAATGCAGAGAATTCTTTATCACGAATCCTGTAAGCAAATAATGACTCACCTAGTGACTCACATTAGCAAAGGATGAAAACAAATTATTCACATTAGCATCAAAAACAGTTCAAATTGACATCTATGTGACGATGTGTTATCAAGGGAATATTTAGTGGATGCTGCAAATACCGCGATAAACGGTTAATGTTAAAGTCTAGTGGTTTTGAACTTAAAAATTGGGCATCATATCGTCCAAAATTATTAGAACGAATTCCGAATAAAGATGATTTTCCTGATGATAATTTGGCGAAAACTCTAGGGATATATTGAAACAGTCGAGAGGACTGTTTTTGTTTTAAAATAAACAGTGTTAGTAGTCTACCCAACATGTCTAAACGTCAACTGTTTTCTGAAATAGGTAAGCTATTTGACTCTGTTGGTTGGCTTGTTCCGATTATAGTTTATTCCAAAATACTGATGCAACAGGTATGGAAGGATAACACTGAATGGGATGAATTCATACATCCAGAAAGACGCCCAAGAATGGATTAAATAATTTTAAAGGTTTTTTGAATATAAAAAATTGAGCATTCCGAGATACATTCATTCCCATCTGGACCATCAAACTGAACTTTATGGTTTCGACTACCGTTATGAAGGGGGGGGGGGGCACAGTTTTATGTATAATTGAAGCATGCTTTAACTCTAACCCAATCTCAACTTTTTCTGAAGATCCGAATGATTAAAACCCTTTAACAATAGGACATTTTCTACGAGGAGATGCACTTGTACACTAACAAGATTGAAGAGTACAGACAAAGGGTTAATTTCGAAATTTTTACTAATAACTAAAACGAAATTTTACATTTCTTGTTACCAGGCAATACAAAACAGATTTATGCTTTAAAATAGTAAATTTATTACACCAAAGATATAAAAGGTGAAATTTTACCTGCCTCCCTGCCTGGCAACAGTAAATATAAAATACCAAATAATTTTTTAATAAAGAACAATCTCACCAATTAAATAATTGAACGCCTCCAATCTTCACTTCACTCTTATTTTCACTAACACTCAGTGTATTTTATCTTATTTAACCTTTACTCTGTTTTTATAAAGACAGATATGCAAACATAAAATAAAACAAAAACAATTAATTTTTTTATTTTCGATTATTTTTTTTCTTTAAAATTTAGCAGACAACTTTCTCCTTCTGACTCCGGTTGAGATGGGAACGAATTTATTGATACTTAAACATTCTAGTCAATCAAAATTTGTACTATTTTATTATTATTTCATCAGATATCTTTTCAACTAATGCAGGAGTTAGTCAATGTTCCACGCTATCTCCAACTCATTTTCTTATCTATATTAATAACTTGCTGAATTCAACTTATGGTTTTGTCTGGCTTTGTTGCTTTTTTAGAGCTGTGAAACAAACGTTCTTTTCATTTTCTAGATGCTCTGCTAAGTGAACAACGCCTGAACTTCGTTCATGTATGCAAAATAAAATAATTCGTAGTACAGCTTCATTGTTGCTTATATGTATTCCTGCGGGCAAATGTGCGACTGCGAGTATGCATATTACCAAAGCATGGTAGTGTATTTGATTTACATAAAAATGCAATTATTATTTATCTTTTCTATACCGAAGATAACCTGTTTTGAAAGGCTGGATTGTCATTTCGATCGTACGTCAGACCATTTCGCCCACGAAACCAAAGCCCTTTCTACAGTATTGGATTATATAAGAGATATTTGCAGATAGATTTGGTCTTGGACTCGTAATAGAACAGTTGAAACTCGGTTGTATTGTCGATGATGCGTACTAGTGTTTCAATGTTGTCAACACATTATTCCTTGAATGATGATGACCTAGAATATAAATGGTTTGCAGAGTTCGATTTGCAGAAACGATTACACTTTAGTCTTAAAAATCTAATTAAAAAATTCTACGGGAAATCCTGAAATAAATAATAAATTCAAATGTCTTCTGCGTGATCATTCTATTACGATTTTCAATTCAACCTTATTAAAAATGCCAGAGTATGAATCATATATCTATTTAAGCTTACCCACTTTAGAAGACTTACTAAAACAACAACCAGATCATTATACAAAAGTGACTCAGAAACCTATCATTTAACCAACATATACAAGAAAAAGTCATGTTATAACACTTTCAAGCTATTTTGTTAAAGAAAATCACTTCGCTTACACAACATACTAGAATTACTACAATCATCTAACATAAAGTCATAACTCGATCATCGTGTTTATCATGATTTTTCAATGTAAATATATGTTAATATATTAAATAAAATCAAACTCACTTAAGCAAAATTAAAAAGAAAAAGAAAAAAAACTTATATTCTTTTTTATATCAATTACAACTATATAACACAAACGATCAGAAGATAATCTTATGTCGTGAAGATTAAATGTTATATTGGAAGAAGATTGTGAAATTTAACTGATATCAAAAATAAAAAAAATTAAATTCTCAAAGCAGTAAGTGAAATTAAAATTCTTTAAGTTAAGTGTAAGTGAAATGAAAAAAAAAAATAAACAAAAAGTTCAAGTTCACTTTGGAATAAATAGTTTGGGTGAAGGCTAATGAGTAAACGAACGAGTGATTGTTAGTTTTTGTGTGGAGGTTATTTATTTGGTGCTCAAAATTTCTGTGATAAATAAACTGAACAGTTTTGCAATAACCGAAGTTCATGATCGTTTTAGTGTACAACGTGTTGTTTATGATTTCCAAGTTTTCCTTCACATGGAAATAATTGAATTCAGTTTTCATCAAACGGATCCGGAAAAGAATGGAAAAATTGGATTTGTTTTTATTTTTTGATTCGTAAACAAATGATTTTGGTTGTATTTCAGACATGTTGCTCTTGAAAAATGAATTAAAAGTCGAGTCGAATATTGATATGTTTGTGGTTTTTATTAAGTATTGATTATTGAACTTGAAAACAAACCCGTAAACAGTTTCGCGATTTCTTAGTAACGCGAAATAAGACGTCATGATAAAACCAATATTCTTAGGATTTCGTCTAAAGTAGTGTTTTTACATATCTGAATCAGAGAATCCAAATCTTATTAAACTAGTTTGAAAACGATAAGAAGAATACCTTGAAAATTTATCAAATTAATATTATTTTTTAAATAAATTGACATTTTATTTTTTTTGTTTCACATTGAATTTTTTTAATACACATACATACAAAATATTCATTGAATATTTATATAAACGCATTACGGATTGATTCATAATGAAAGACAGAACTTAAATGCGTCGAAAATCCCTTGATTTAATTGAACAAAAAATAACTTGCGAACAAGTGCTCTGTTTTGATTAAATAATTTTTTTTTAAATTCCATCCGGTTTTTAATTAATCGATTTTTAAATTAGTTTACAAATAATCTAATAATTTATTCGAATATGTATTCGAATAGTTACAAATTATTGTTTTAATCATAACATGAAAATTTTGCATTTGTTTTTAAATTTTTATATATAAAATATTTTTCACGCTTCTTCTTCGACATCATCAGGGAAGAGATTATTGTTTGAAATAAAAATTATTTTTTATGCAAAAATTTATTAAATTAAAGTTTACCTTGTGAATTCGAATTTAAAATTTTTCGATTTTTCGGATACCGAAATCTTTGACTGTATATTAATTGATTTATTGTTTCGTGAACTACAAGCATTCAGCTAAGCGAATCACGGATTATTTAATTCGAAGACATTCATTAACTGGTCGATATGGGAAGTTATTGTTTTTGGTCGATTTTTTTTAATGGAATTTTTATGATATCTTTATGTTTCAAGACCTCTAGAAGGTGTTCAAGCAATTCTTAGCTCGCATTCTGTATGTGTGCCTGTTTTTATTGTTGTATGTAGATTGTAGACCAAAGTTTGTGCAACGCTCTCTTACCAACGCATTATCCGATTTCAACGAAAAAGTCGAAATCATCTTAATGGTTTCTAAAAAAAACTGAAAATCATCTCTTCAAAATATAAGAAGAATGAATAATTCTATCAAGGTCGTTGACCTTTCATTTTGTTTGTCATCATCATTGGGAGATTGAATTTGGTTGAATTTAGGTACATAAGGTTTGGTAATGATTTGAATGATTTTTCATAACAACTTAAGTTTAACATTTTAAGTGTGTTTTTTTAAAGACTTTAGCCACACAACAGCCTTCAGTTATGTAACAATTTTGAAGAAACATTAGTAAAGCGTTTTACAGAACCTGTGAAAGTACTATTTAGCTCCAACGGTGTGTTCCGCAAGGTAGGGTGAGGGAAGGTTAGTCTACAATATAACTGTTGATTTCCCACTTTCTTTTTTATATTTTGGTGACCCTACAGCGTTTGTTTATGAACCAATTTTGACGTTACATAAACAGAAGATGGAGATTAGTATATAGCAACGAACCTTTTTTTTGAGTGATATTGAAAGAATAATTCAAAAACTTTAACTTCTTTATGTGATTTTGTTTGATCTTGGCATATGACTTCATGAAAAGTATTAAAACAGTTCTGTCAACCCACTTGTGGGTTGAAACTTTCATTATACAATTTTTTCACTTTTAATATTGAACAAAAATAGCTGACCGATTTTTTGCACATGAACAAGAAATAACTGATTATAGTTTTTAGTGCACTTAATAAACAAAGTAGGGTCAATGTATCAAACATCCAAGAGTGGCTTTGTGCGGTGGTAGCCTGATATTTTTTTCTTACGTAAACGATCATTAGTGGAAGAGTAGTAACGTGAGAGTAATATATGCCGTCAAAATTTGACCAAACTCCTCACAAAGCTTACTTAATAAGAGAGAAAAAAATTTATGTAATAAAATAGATAGGTTTAGTGACTACGTAAATGCCCAATTCGTTGTTCTTGGTGACTTTCACAACTCCTTGCACAAGAGTGACTTAAACACAATTCAAAAACCGATTTTATTGGTTAACAAGAATTATAATCACAGTCTAATAATTGCAAGCCCACAAGAGTCGCAGATCATTTGTATAATTTATAATATAATTTTAAAACGCGAGTTGTTGCTCGACAGAGAGCAAGAATCTAATTGATTTTTAAATCCTTATATTAATTTTACAAAGTTTTTTTTTATCAACTTCCGTTGGTTTGTGTTGTTGTTTTTGAAATTTTCGTTTTGTACTAATTTCGATGGGTGTTTTTGCCACAAGTACTCCCCCACCAGATTAAAATTTGTAAATTGTGGTCGATCATATAATAAAATGTACGCGTTTATTCTTGCATTCCTGGCGAGTGAAAAGTTTCTCCAAGTGCAGGAGATGTTCTACCTCTGAGAGGTAAGCTGTGAGAATATCATCTATATAGAAAAAAACGAAGTCTGTGCTGAGTTTCGGAAACCGTAAGGCATACGAGTGAACCCGAACAATTCAAAAGGTGTAAGTATAGCAGTTTTGTGGATATCCTCATCCGTCATTGGGATCTGGTGATAAGCTCTTACCAGATCTATTTTGAAAAAAAAAATTGCATCCTGCTAGTTGTAAGGAAAAAAATTGTATATTGGGGATTGGATAGTGGGAATGGAAAAATGTTTATATATTAAGGATGAGGATGTCTATAGTCTCCCCAAAGTTGCCAGTCTGTCTTCTTGTTTGTAAGTGAACCATTTGTAAAGGTGAGGAGACTAGGGAATAAGAATGACAACAAATACCTAGTTATACGATATATTAAAATTTGTTCTTTGCAGCTTTAAGTTTCGTCGGTTCAAGCGTCTGGGATTAATAGGTGGAAGTCTTTCATTAGTCATAGTTTGGTGATTTGGGGCCATGGCTTGGTGCCTCAGTGACGAAAACATTTTTAGGAGAATACCAATTTGATTGTCGGCGCTGAAAGGTTGGAGTAGGCGTGTTATAATTAGTGGTAATTGCATTCAGATGTCGAGATGTTTTTGAATAGATCAACTTGATTGTTAAGGTCGTCCAAAGTGTCATACTTGGAGAGGAAATCAGCACCTATTATAGGCCTGTTACCTTCTGCAAGTATGAAAATGAGTGTGAATCTACGCCATACACCGATGTTTAATTTAAACAGCTTAGCTTACCATTTGTGAGAATAGCTGTACCGGTAGTAGCAGTTCGCGTTTAAATGAGACACATGTTGCCGTGAGGAAAAGTAGAATGGTGTAGTCCCTAACAAAAAAATCGAAGTGCATTGTAGACCCTACTGTTATCTGTACGGAGCTTAAAAGTTTCCCGAGTTCTTAGATTGCAAAACTGTTGCGGTCCTGTTTGTATTTGCACGGTTATAAACATTTACGTAGTTTATTGCTAAATTAGCTGTGATAGTAGAAGAGATCTCGTGATCTAGAAGAAGGTCGATGAAAAAATCTGGAAAAGCGTCGGAAGTTGAAATCTTTAACAGCGTCTGAAGTTGATGGAGGACTACTTTAACCCAGGTGTTGACGGGACAGTCGGTTATAGAGTTCGTCAAAGTGTTTGTTGGACTGATGTTCGAGTCTAGTGTCGAGATTAGCTATCACATGGCGCTGCCTTGCTATAGGATGTTGACTGCGATGTTGCAGGAATTGAGGAAGAAGTAGGTTGAGCAACTACCCAGACTTGATCGGTGATAGAAGGATTTGTAATATACTTGTCTGTCCAGGGAGCCAAAGAAGATCTTTAAAGTATTGGCAATGCCTAAAGCCAAAGTTGTTTGAGGGGGTCCGTAAATATTCTCGGTCAGAAAATAAACCACCTTGATTTGTTTTTAAAAAACGATCCAGGTTTTGACCTGTACTTACTAAACGTGTTTGATTTGATGTTGTAAAGGCGTGCATGCTAAAAATTCAAACCAAATAGTCTGATTGTCCTAGAGCTGACTCATTGTTTTCCAAACAATAAAAACAAATGCGTTTCGAAATTACATTATTGACAGCAATACACATATCCCTTCCTAGAGTAGAAAGACCCTCAAAATATCAATTCGTTATTAATAAATGGAAAAAAAATTAAAATAATTAATCGAAAGCAATGAAATTTCAAGAAGTTTCAACACACTCCCGTTAGGTCGTTAAAGCAGTGCAAAATCATTTCACCCAATCTTTACTACCACCAAAAGTCGATTTAGGGAACTTTTTGTTCTAAAATTCAACTCTAGTTGCACCTAATTTGCATCCCGAACCATTTCAAGTGTCAAACGAAAAGAAACTTATAAGATTCTACGAAACTGCTGCTGTTGCAAATAAATTCTAATAAATCATTTTGGTTTGATAATATCTCTCCAATTTTAGTTTAAAATTTTGGCTAGAGAGTGAGTACCAATTTAAAGATCTTTTACTTGTCATACAAAGAAATATTTAACCCAATTTTGAGTCGTCTAACATTTTCTATGCACAACTAACAGGAGTTTTACTATCCTTCGTCTTCGTAACGAACAAATCTGTCGAAAACAAAATTGAAACTTTTGGTATTGCATTTGATATATTTAAAGATTTTGACAAAGAATGACACGAAATTTTCAGAAGCAGGTTGAGCTGTTCTCTTATGGTAGGGAAGAATAACTTTTTTCTTGGATTAAAAAATTCATGGCCGAAAATAAGTTTTGGGTAAACGTCTAATGCTGGAGTTTCTCAAACATCCGCGTTACTTTAAAACTTGTTTCTTATCTACATGACTTGTTATAGTTACTAAAAATCTGAAGAAAAAAATTTTTTTTATTCGCTTACATATTAAAGTGTTACTTTATTACTGTGATTTGCGGCCGTAAAATGTTACTTTTTAACCATATATTTTGTGGTCGTAGTTACGTCCAAAAAAGTAAACAACATTTGTATTTGTTTAAATTCTATAAAAAACAGAAATTTTTGTCAAAGCAACCTGTAAATTCAAAATTTCGTTATCCAATTAAAATTACTGTTATTATTTTGTTGTCATAGTTATACAATTATTTCTAAAAAAAATAACAAATATTTTGTCAAAGGTTACTTGTTCAACATATTTTCATTTCAAAATTTATGCAAAATTATAACTTTGATTTAGAGTAAACAATTTTTTTTAAATATTTTGCTAGCGACAAATAACAAAATACTATATGACGCACGGATATATGCTATTTTGGACTTAATGTGGTTAAACTCCACATACGTCCAAAATCTTTAGCTTTACGTCCTTGCATCATAATGTATTATTTTGTACGAGTAAACCGTAAAATGCACTTTTACGATTTAAAAGTTGTTATAGAAATAACAATGCCAAAATTGAAATAACGATGCCTAAAGTTATTATTATTACTATTAGTTCGAAAAAACTACTTGGATAAAATAATTTTCTAAAAAAATATTTTACTATTTTGTGTAAACATATGTATTTTTATTTATGCAATTAATACAGAATCTTACTCGTACAAAAAATCTTGTATGCAATTCGGGCAAAACGCATCAAGCAACAATTTCACTCTCAAGCGTAAAATACATACTTTACGCCTTTAATGCAACATATATTGCTATTAGACTTCTAGAATTCAAGGCTAAAAATAGAATGAACTCATATTTTAAGTCTCAGTAGGAAAATTTTTAGAAAGTTAGGATAATGAAGTCGTATGTTTTTAACAGCAAACAGCTTTTTTTGATGTACAAGTAATTTATGCGTCCCTCCATGGAGAACTGCTCTCACGTTCGGGTAGGCCATACTCAACCCGTTTGAAATGTCTGAATGCGATTCAACGTAAAGTCATTAAACTGATCGGTAGCTCAAATCTTACTATCAAGCCTGACTCGTTATAATACAGAAGAAATATGCCTGATTTGACGATATCCTACAAATACATTATGGATGAACATTCTTCTGAGGAAAGCAACCCAATCTTACCAGAATTGACAAATTTTTTTCAATCCGTAGCAAACGAACGCACCAACAGTATGTATGAACGCACGTCATTATTGTTATTTTATAAATAAAATAACAATAATGACGCAATCACTGATTGGTAAAATTTTCAAAGTTCCAGAACATTTTATGTTCTCTATTGTTATGTTCTCTATTGCGTTTGTTTTATTTAAGAGTCGTTGCATGGTTGTCATTTAAATAAGACGTGCGTCTAGCACATTCATTTAATGTAAATATTGTATTTAAGTTGTGTTAATATTTTTGTAAATATAATTCAATGCTGAAATGAATTGTATGTGGTTTTCGTTATTTTATATGTTAATGTGTTAATATTAATTGTGGCAAAATTTTGATTTATATATAATTTAAAAACTATATTGCAATAATGTCTGTAAAAAGTGTTAACTCGTCAGAAATAATATGGATTGGGTTAAGAAGTTGCACACAAATTAGCATTTGTTTATGGATAGCTCACTCTATTTTGCATGTTCAGAGCTTATGAATCATATTTTATACTGGATCGACAACACTCGTGAATACATTTGAAATGTCTCGTACTATAATCGAGTTAAGTTTATTGCCATGAGAACTCGGACGACTCAAACTATGTTGCTCGTAACTGTATTAATGCGCATTACCAATGTACGATTCCAGGTATTGTAGAACTCCTCGCATCTGATAATAGTGTTTGAATTTATTAGGCGGTTTTAATGATACATTTAGGCCAAAGATCTACCAGGGCGAAAAATGCAAAAATTAAAAATGTTCGCTAAACAGCAAAAGATAACTTTCTCTTTCAACCTGACAGATAGAAAACATTATTTTCTATGACAGTCGTTAAAAAAGGAGTTTTACACATTATATCGATTAACTCATAAACTATAAATGCTATGGAATTGAAATTTGAGGTGCGTATAAAACTAATCTGTCCACATGAAATGATGGATACAAATAAAACTAAAGTGGTTTTCGTTTGGTTTACAGGGGTATGATCTAAGACCTTTGAGAAAATAAATTATTTTGGAATTTTACAACTCACCATTTTTTGTATATTTTTGATTAATGAAATTTTTTTGTGTTTTCTTACCTCGGTTAGCTCCGAACCTAACAGATCGAAAATTTTCAAATGTATTTGGAATGATAGAAAAATTAGAAAGTTTTTAATAAAAAATATATAAAAGTGTCATATACTCATAATTATATTAATTAAGGGGGTGGAAATGAGAAGGGGTAAAAGCACTATTTAAAATGTGGTCAAGTGGGGTGTCATTTGAAAGAGCACCTAATTTAGAAAACAAGGCAATTTTTTAAAGAATTTCCGCTGCACAGTTTTTGAGCTATTGTGAAAAAAGTGCGACTTTCTGACCATCCTCCCCCACTACGTTTTGACACTGATTGACAGAAAAATTTGTAAAAATTCACAGAGCTAGTAAATTCGGTAAATTTTGTATGAAAATTATAGCGAAGTCTAAAATAATTATATTTCTATGTGTTTAGGGGCCGGGGGTAGACAGGGTAAAAACCTTTTTTGACCCAAGCGAGCGGGGTGTCATTTGAAAGAGCACCTAATATAGAATTCGTTACAATTTTTTTAGAACTTTCGGTGCACAGTTTTTAAGTTATTGTAAAAAAAGTGCAAAATTCAGATCGTTACCTACCACCCCCCCCGCCCCCCCCCCCTGTAGTGCAAATGTTAACACTACTATAAAACATTGTGTAGTGCCAATAATTGTTTTAAGTTTTTTATTTTACTACTTATTTTATACTTTATTTTATATTTTATACATTAGTGCTTTCAAAGGCTGGTGACACTTTCATGTGTGGAAAATGCAGTGATTTTAGTATGATTATTGATGTGTCTGTTGATTGACTGCACTCAATCTCTAACCGGAACGTTCTTATTTCCCAAAGTAGAACTCAAAATAACAGCACTTTTATTTGACAAAAACAATAACTCAATGTTTTGGTTTATTTTTATATTTTACTTAACTTACAGTTTGTAAACTAAACTCTGTTTATAATATTTAAAATTTGACATAAAGACTGATTTGTCAAATAAAGATTGACTAAAGAACACTGACTTCACTATTGGTCCGATTAATTACTATTTTAATGAATCACTTGACTTTACGATTTCACTTGGTTGATTTGTAACAACTGACCGTTTAATTGATTTTCCTTAAATTGACTGGCTTGTTTTATATTTGAAAAATTGACTCTAAAAATGACTGACTTAATTCGATTTAGTAAAAACTGTTTTTGGATTGATTTGTTTATTCCGACTACTTCAATTATTGATCAAAATATTACTTTTATAATTCAAAAAATGATTACTCGTTGGAATTAACTCGTTAGTTAATTGATATTGAACCAATTGACACACTGACTTTGTTTTTAATTGAATTTTATTTAATGCCAATGTCGCGAATTGATTTTATTTAAATTGCACGATATTAACAAAATATTTGAAAATAACCCAGAAAAAGGTAATTTATGAAATATTTGTTTTTAATTTTAGGTAGGTAATATTTGTTTTTAATAGAGTTTTAGGTCAATTGTTTTTATATTCATTGGTAGGAATTTGGAAGACATTGCGAATCTAGTTTGGGAGTTGTTGTAGGAAAACTATGTAATTGGTTTTACTACACCTTTACATTTAGACACTGACTAACAGAAAATTTTTTAAAAATTCACAGAGTTAGAAAATTTGGTAAATTTTGTAGGAAAATTATAGTGGAGTCTCAAATAATTATATTTGAGTGTTTAGGGAACGGGGATAAAGAGAGTGAAAAAGAACCTTTTTTGACCCAAACGAGTGGGGTGTCATTTGTAAGAGCACCTTATTTAGAAAATATTGCAATTTTTAGAATTTTTCGGTCCAAAGTTTTTGAGTTATTGTCAAAAAAGTGCAAAATTCAGACCTCCCCCCCCCCTCCTCCTCCTGCGTGCCTACACTGATTGACAGAAAAATTTGTAAAAATTCACAGAGTTAGGAAATTCGGTAAATTTTGTAAGAAAACTATAACGAAGTCTCATATAAATATATTTCTGTGTGTTTAGGCGATGAGTGTGGGGAGAGTAAAAAAAACCATTTTTGATCTAAGAGTGGGGTCTCATATAAAGGAGCACTTAATAATTTAATAAAGATTACAATTTTTTATAGAATTTTGCCATGCACAGTTTTTGTGTTAGTGTAAAAAAAATATTTTTAGTATGTAGCCTCTTTACCCCCTGAAATTTCGACACTTGATTGACCGAAAAAATAATGAAATTTAAACCATTTACAAGCTAGTGTAATCGAATCTTTCTTGAAGTATCATAAACATCTATATATCAGATTTAACCTAAAGTAACATTTTTTGAGTCATTTTTGATCAATTTAGATTGGATTGTATGGATTGGATTAATTATTGATATATACGACTTAACATTTATTTTGTCTTTGGTCTAGAAATATAAAGACATAACAACACAACTTTTTGTCAATAATTTTTGATATTGTGTTCTATTATATTCACGGAACCCTTGGCGAGCAAATTTTATTCGCACTTGTCTGACTTTTTTAATTTATTTTTGATTCACGCAGCACAAAATTGAACTTTAATAACTTTTAAATTTTCTATTAATCGAAAAGTATTTTAAAAAATCCCTTTCATTTAGCCATATGCTTATTTTCAATAGTTGGAACTGAGACGAGCGTATATATGCCAACCCAGCTGCTGCTGTTAGTTCAGAAAACGATAGAAAAAACACTTCTCCATTAAGCGAAAACTCATTTTTCTAAATACATACAACTTTTACGAAAAAACGACATACGATCCATCCGGTACGTAATATATACCTATCTAACTGTTATTGTCACCTCTACCGAACACTTTGCCTTATGTTGCCCAAAATATTTCAAAACTATGAAACTACACCAAAAGCTTATGTACCAAGTTTCACCAAAATCAAGTGACAATATTTAGAGTTATTGGAGTTTCAAATAAGCAATTTTACAAAAGCTCCATTTCCGTACGTAGTTCAATTGTACATAAAAGCTTTCGAAACTAATTGAAATCACGACAAAAGCTTATGTACTGAGTTTAAAGTTATGATATGCCTGAAAATGATTGAAGTTTCAAATAAACACCCACCTTTCCTCCATTGTCCAATTTTGCCCAAAACTATGGAATTGTATGAACATTTGCTAAGAAATGTACTGAGTTTCATTAAATTCAGACGGCAGGACCTAGTATGCCTTGGACATTGAAGATACATATAAACAGTTGTATGAGAGTTGTCTCCTCTCTTTGTTCTCTTGTGCCCAAAAGCTTTCAAAACTATGGGAAACTACATGAGAAATTTATGTACTGAGCTTCAGAAAAAAAATGACATGAATTAGAGATATTGAAATTTTAAATAAATAGATGTTCGAGAGACCCCGCCCCCTTTTGTCAAATTTTGACTTTTCAAATCACGAATTTTAAAAAAATTATTGAAATCAGCCAAGTAGCTTTTTTTTTCACATGACCGAAAGACAGACGAACATTTTTTCGCTTATTTAGATTCCTTGTGATCTAAAACTAGGACAATATCATAAAATTTGAAGTAAGATTTTGAAAATTCTCTATCTTTCAGACTGAAGTTAATCAAATTAAATTTTAAAGAGCTAATTAAATTTTAATGCTCAGATCATCAACGATCAACATAAATCTGAAAATCAGAATAAAACAATCAAACAGGTAATCCACAAATAAAGTTTTACGTCAAATTTAACAAATGTGTAAATTTCGTTTGGATGTTCACTACACAAAATCGAAGCATGCTTAACACCAAAAAGGTTTCGATTAATTTTACAAATGTTCTGATAATTCTGTATCCAACCAAAATGTAAATTTTTAAAAATGTATTGAAATCAGGAACAAATAATGTATGTTATTTTCAGTGCGCTTAGCTATGACTATTTTGAACTTTTGTTGCGAATTTGCTTCTTTACCAAAAAAATGGAGCGTTGGATTTGCACCTCCTTCGAAATTGTTGTGATAATGTCGGAATTGAATTCCGAGTGCTTCTGGGGCGTAGACCCGTCCATCTTGAGAAGCAACCGTGGTACCACAAATCTTTCTTCATCAAGTTAGTTATATTTTCAGGACAATTAAATAGGTGGTGAACATCGTGTGGCGTGCCTCTCATGCGGGACACTTGTTAATAATTTCAGGTTCAACTCTTCTCATGTAATTGTTTAGAATGCGTGAGCCACCGGATCTTAGTTGAGCTAGGATGGATTTGGTGCTACGGGGTAGTTGGACCTCTTCGGCAGCGACTTTTGGTGGCTTTCTATTTAGAACACGATTAGGAACTATTTTCATAACTACATGAGCAGAGTTGAACCTGAAATTATTGACAAGTGTCCCGCATGTGAGGGCACGCCACACGATGAAAACCACATATTTAATTGTTCTGAAAATATAGCTAACTTGACGAAGGAAGATTTGTGGTACCGCCCAAGGGCAGTAGCAGACAGAGTTCCTGAGCCTGAACATGGAGCCAGATGATTAGCACCAAACACGTTTTTATGATCAACTATATAGCTGTTCACACTAAATAATTCCCCCAGATATTTTTGTTCGTCCAATATTACTAAATTAATATACCGAAAACATATAACCTACAACCTTAACTTCCAAACAAAACACCACTTTTATTTTTAACAGAACCAAAAGCTAATCAAAGCAAATCAGTTATGTACATAAATTAACTGTCCCAACGAACATAAAATGATGAATAAAAAAATTAAGCTTAACTTTTTTGAAGGTTAATTCAAAAGTCATATTTTATGGTTCTCATAACGATTTAAAATGGAAAGAATAAAAACTTAAACGTGCCTGGAAACAGGTAATCCGTCTGAAAATTATAACTTAATTTATTCTCGGCTTTGATTATAGAGTTATCAAATTTTAAACTGTTTGTCACATTAGTCACACTTTTTTGGAAATTTTTTGTTATATAAACAATAATTATAGAACTGGTTCAGCAAGTATGTATGTAAATTGATTTAGTTTATCTGTTTATTAAAAGTTTTGCCGTACTTGTCAATGTCAGCCAATGAAAAAATATATAGACACCTGGCTGTGCAATATTAAAATAAAAGGCCAACCAATATTTTATAGTTATGACGTTTTATTGTGACACGATAAACAGGTCTAACTGGATGAAACTTGTTGTTAAAAGAGAACAGTATTTCTTATTGAATTAAAAAGTATACATACGAACAGAGTTTAAATAATACTGACATAATTCCAAATCTTTGTCATGTAACATGTTTCACTATATCGTAAACAAAGTGTTGATCTACGGAAATTTGACAGTTTTACCGCTAGGGGAGAACAAAACTTACAACGTGCGGAATTTCAACTGTCAATTTATGGTTTGTCATTTGGTCTGTCATTTTTATGTACTAATCGTAATTTTATGGATATTTAGGACAAAAATACTGTCGAATGACATACAATTGGGAGCAAAAAATAATAAATGAAGATGAAGTTTAAGCTTAGTCGAACAACGGGTGTAGAAATTGCAGCATATTTAGTCAATATTTTTCTATTGAATGGGGTAGCCTGGTTTGCTTTAACTTTTTATGAGAATATATGCATTTCATAATATTAAATAGATGAATTTTATTTTATTTTAATCTAAAACTATGTGCAAAATAATTTTTTGTGAAGGCATGTAAAAAACACAAAAAACAAACGGCCACTTTGAATAATTGAGAGATTTAAAAAAATTAATATATGATTTTTTAATAATTTTTGTTTGCCTTGTTTCATGTCGGTTTACTTATATTTAGATTATAGAATGGGTTATGGAAAATTAATATTTTTTAAAGCCGTCACTTTTTGATTATCTTGTGTTTTCTTCGGTACAATTCCACATTCTTTTATTAAATATTGTAATTCATTTTCATAAATAATATTTTATTTTGGGTTTTCTTCTGTTGCCACTAAACATTTATTTGTTAGTTGTGCAATTTTAGCATGATCTGAACTACTAAACGTTTCATCTAAATCAACCAATTCAAGTAACGGTGGGGGTAGTTGACTTAAAATGGCAGGAAATACTGCTAATTGTAATGGTGGTAAATGAGTTCCAATTTTGATTTGATGATTTTTAACGGTTCATGTATCGATAAAATTTTGTAACACGTTAGTGTTGATTGCATGTAGATCCATATTAAACATTTGCTTAAATTCAGATGGAATATCATAATCAATGAATTCAACTAAGCAGGCTTTAGGTTGTTCTGTTAGACAAATTGTATCAGGAATTATGGTTGAGTCACTAATCTCTACATTGGTAAAATCTAATCGATCAAATGTACAATATCTGAAACTAGTATATCGAGAAATGAATCCCAAATTGCAGAGCTACATGCATTACTAATATATTTATCTGAAAACATGGGTTCTGATCAAACGGCAATTATTTTCTATTCTGAAATTTCAAAAATAACCTCCTAACGGTCTATTAAACTGGCTGGGTATGCCACTAATTCTGTTGTTAATAAAACTAATGATAGACATTGAGCGATGCACTATAACTGTAAACATATTCAGTTGTATTTGTAGTTAGTTGGCGGGGTAGACGATTCTGACCAGGAAGTAGGAAGGATTGTGGTTGGGTGGGTAGCTTGGGTGAGTAGCTTGGAAGTTAAATGGCCAACGATGTCCGACTGGGCAGCGGCTGCTGACTCATCTCGAAGATGTTGGGCATTAGTTTTAGAGTTATCGAGAGAACCGAAATAGGACTTTGCAAGTTGGGCAAATACTCACTTGCAAAGGATCTTTCATAAAACAGGATTTCTGAAAGGCATGACCACACGTAATAATTATAAGCTATCTTTTTCTGGTAGCACAACTTGCACACAGCGCTGCTGTGAAAAAAATATCAAATTTGAGCAAAAATCAAATTAATTTTATAATCAGAAAAAAAAATTACCAAAAATAAAAAATTTATAAATTCAAAATAATTTAAAAATTACCAAATTATATAAAAACTAAATTTAAAAAAGAAATATTTAAAATTGAACCTACCAAAAAACCAAAAAAATGCATTTATTTTAAATTTTTTAAATAAAGGGGTTCTTAGAGTTTGACGCGGTGTAGTCAACGGATAACCAGAAGACAGAGATGGTATCACAATTTTTTGGCAAGCCAAAGGTACCACCGAAACACCCTGTATTGAGAATGTTGGTAGAAGTGTAGCTAGAACATCAGCTAAAGCGGCCCGAACAACTGCAGGCGATCTTTTTCCCTATTATCGTCCGCTGGTCTACGCTCTTTGTGCCCTGCAACAGGTTACGCTCTAACGAATATAATTTTTGAAGGCCATGGCAGTCAAATTACTTGAGTGTAACACTTGGTGATTCTAACCCCGTTATAAATCTGTTAACATAATGAAATAACCATGATCAGATGCCATAAATAGTAAAGACCCAGGGATCAACAAAATCCGGGCCATGTTACTTTACCACTCATGACCCTCTTGCAGCAGTCAATAATTTCCTCGTTAGGAATACGTCTGAAGGAGCTTTCCTACCTTTCAAGTTAAAGTGCACTCGTATAATTAGGTTTGTCGGACTTTTAGCATATTTTTGAGAAACCATGCTAGTTATGCAAAGGATTATCCTATCCGTTAGAGTATAATTTATTCAAACCATAGACATAAAAGTAAGTTTTGAAATGTTGGTCAGAAAAATCAGAACTCAGATTTCCAGAGACTTCGGTAATCGTTGGTATAATAAAAAATTAAGACATGTTTTCCTGTAGACATATTTTTTAATACCAACAGAAATGACGTCAACCTCCAGAATTTCTACCGATTGAATTCTGTCTTCTCTTGGTCGACAGAAATTCCGTCGGTAGTGGAATGAGCGTTTTTTTTCTTTGATTTTGATCTAGTTATCTCGAAGAAATGGACGAAGAAGAAGCAACCAATAATTTTTGAAAATTCAGAATTAGGAAGTATTAGTAGAATAAGCTAATGAGCTAGTAGAATGAATTTAAAATTTTGATCTGGATAGAAGTAGGAGCTAGCTGCTTAGATATTATTTCGAAAAACAATTAATTTCATCCATGTTTTGACTGCAGGAAGGATGAGTGTAGGAAAATAGAAAGGATCAACAATTCTTGATTTTCCTGACAAAATTTACTCAAAAATTCAACATTTTGTTTAATTCAATGGGGGGTAGGATGTCATGCAGTACTAATGATGGAAAGAAAATTTTAAAAACCAGATGGATGTTCGGTGATCTTGTTTGCTTTATTTTTGATAATCGTTTCTTTGACGGAATCAATTTTATATCGGCTAATGTTTTTTAGTCTTAAGAGTTACTGTAGTATTTTGTAAATTGAAATAAACTGGCACATATCAATTTAAATTAAACCAGAAAGTATTAGTGTTCTGTTGGAATTCAGCTCAATACAATACAACACGCTCTTTTTCATGGAATTCGGTCGTTTGATTGTTTTAATTAAGGTATTGAACATGACATTTTCTACCGTTAATACTAGTATGTGATCAGACGCGGTTGATCGAATTTGCTTTTATTGTTTCTGGCTTTTGTGTCAAAAATAGTCAAAAATAAATCGTTGTGTTCAGTTTTATCTGATATTCTAGTTGAATGTTGTACCATATGGGCTAAATCATGGTAATCCGACTTGGCTTACTAAGTCATCAGAAGGTGATAAGTGTTTGAGTTACTTTTTTTCGACTTAAAAAATAGCGCCTTGATCTTAAAATTTCTATAGTTATAGAACATTTTTACGTCTAACATTTTGAAGATTTTACCTCAGTTTTGATTTATGCAAATTCTGTAAGTAGCTGTCTTAGCTCTGAGTTAACAGAAGAAAATTCATGGAAAATGCGGTTTCAATATTTAAAAAATTGTGCGGCTTAAAATTTTTTTATCTTCATGGTTTTACCTCCTTCCACCCACATCCATTCCCTCAAAATGCAGAACTATAATTATTTGACATTTCGCCATAAGTTTCGTTAATAATTTACCAAAACTTCTGTCTCTGTTTAAGATCGGAACTAAAAGAATTTGCTTTAAATTGCACTTGTTTGCAAAAATCCAACCACGGTCACTAAACCGACATGAAACAAGGCAAACAAAAAATATTCAAAATATATAAAAAATTTTAAATCAATAAAATCAATCATTCAAAATGCCTTCACAAACCACAATCTTTCGCACGGATGACGTTGATGACGTTAATTTTTTCTCACGTCAAGAAAAATTTTTAGGTTGCCAAAAAAACAGCCTATGGCCTAGCAAAACTGGGTTTTATGTTTAATATTTTTATCCTACCCATGATAAAAAAATCTTTGGAAGCCCAGAAAATAATATCATATACACAACTTAAATCAACTAAAATAGAAGAATTGCTCATTAGCATAGAATAATTTTTGTCAAACCAAATCATAACTCACACTTTTCTATATTAACACATACTAACATACCTAAGCAATAAACAATTAATTTTGAAAATTAAAATATTGGAAATTTTTCAGAAATAGGGAGAAAGAAGTTGTATAGAATGGCAAAGATAGATCGTATAATAGTCATTTAATCCTCAAATCTCCCATTTTTTTTAGAAAATTTTGTTCACTTTTTGTCAAAAGCTTGACTCAATTTCCTGAGCAGAAACCTGAATACAGTCATGGTGTCATCAAGGTCTAATCAGTCCAGAATACAAGCCTAATACGAAATGCCTTGCTAGTGTTTGCGCTATTAATCCCAATCAGGGTTTGATAAGGGAAAAGAGTTCCACTCATGATCCCAATCGAATCGACCCAAGATACCAATCGAAATAGAGCAAGCTTGATCCGGGCTCTAGTTGAGCCCTGATAAATTTCTGCTCGGACCTGAGTATTCCCAGAAACAATGTCACTTGGTCTGATGGTTTCATCAAAATTCAATGTCAAAAATCTGCAATCATAAACCTTTTGCTTGGAACTTTTATTTTGAAATCGTCTGTTCTTTCCTGGAAATTCCATCTTAAATTACATCAAGGAGAACATCCACAGGTTTTCAAAAAGATATTGCTGATTTACCTATAAATCCATCAAGAATAGTGCCTACAATGGCTACCCACGCACAGCAAGTTAGAGTTGGTGATTGCTGGGATGGAAGTCCGCAACTACCTGGCGCGTGTCCGTGCTCGGGTGCGAAACAAAACTGCTTGGTCATCGAGGTGCAATAAGGAAATTTATGGTCGAAGTTGCTTCAAATAGAAGCCTCGATGGGATCAGGAGCCAGCTATATCTACTCCCTCTCTCATACAAGTTGACTGGTGCACCTTGTTGGGTCGTAATTGAACTCATCTAAATAAACTCGTTGCATATTATTGAATCCGAATTTCTTTTCTTCAGGTTGTGAAATAACTTGAAGCACTTTCCTGCGTTTAATTTTTTCGCATTGGTGACCACACAAAATCCTTCATCTTCGACATCGGTCACAATGCTTTTTAATGAACTAAAATTCATTAAATTTTGTGACTCTTTAATTAGAGTAATATCTTTGCACTTTGCTGTCTCGTGGTGTTCCTCTCTATCCGGATTGAACATAATATACCCTTTATGGGCTCTTGCTCACAAATTCGGTTATGTATGCATTTCTTCGGTAGGCCGATAGCTCGTTTGTTAAATCACCAATATAAGCATCTGATACAAAAATTGGTGTTCGATCAAAGAAGTTTACCTTATTTTGCTAGCTCTTTGTGTAATTTAATTTAAATGTTTTAAATGGAGAATATAAATGTTTGGAGGGATTGAGCTGATTGTGGTCGCCGTGCACACATATGGCTGAGGCGGTCAAAACCTTGCGTAATCATTAGCCTGATGTCTCAAAATCTAAGTCTAAGAAAGGAGATATGGTCTAAGTAAAAAGGTTTGCTTTGGTTTCTCGCAATACAAATTTCTTTTTAAAGACAAATTAAATTGCACGATGCAACCGAATAAAATGAAAAATCATGACCTTTAGAAATGCTCTACCTAAAGCCACATAAATTTGAGATTGAAACTCATCAAATATTCGGTTTTAGTAACACACCCACAAAACCGGCTGCATTAATTTAACAAAAATTCATATGTTTGTATTTAAATATTTTAACATTCTTATGGTTATTTTGAGAAATAAGATAAGTTGTTTGCGGAAACCATATACCTTTATTGTTTATTACTTTACTTTTCTTAAATTTAAATAACACATCCGTCTCGATAAAAGTCTACCGGTTTTAGAAACAAAAAAACTGACCCCTAACGATTTCTCAAAAGTTTTATTTTAGTTTCATATCGTTGTCGTTGAAGTTTAGATTCTTTGTATATTTTTGTATTATTTGTTAACGCTAATTCAATTAACATATTTTTTTACAGAACTAACATACAGAAATGACAAAGTTACGGGAATTAAGCTGCCTGATCGTTTTAGCAATAATTTCTTGCATCGAAGCACAAAGTAAGCATAGAATCCGATTTTCTAAATATTTTCGATTTTATAATTTATTTGTTTTTCAGGATGCGTTTCACCAACCAACACAAACGGTCGATGCTCATCAATTTATGACTGTAGACAGTTTTTAAGCTATCTTCAAGCAAATCGTCCTAATTTACCTGAAAGTGGAAGACGATTTATTCAGCAATCATCTTGCTCGTCAGGCAGTGGTCGTGCACCATATGTTTGCTGTGCGAATAATGATCCATTCTTTTCTGGAAATGTTCAATCTCGACCAACTTATGGTAATCTTGGTAATTCCGGCTCAGTTTTTCCATCAACCGGACGTGGTAATGTATTACCAAATGTTGGGGAATGTGGAATGGATGTACTTGGAAACAGAATTTATGGTGGTACCAATACTGACCTAGATGAATTCCCATGGATGGTTTTATTACAATATCAAAAACCAAGGGGACAAAAAGAATTTGCATGTGGAGGATCGTTGATAAATCAACGATATGTTTTAACGGCTGCTCATTGTCTAGTTGGCCCAATCGAAACTGCTAAAGGACCAATGTAATAGAAATAAATATTTTATAGATTTGTTTTATTTTTAATACGATATCTCTCTCTATTTTTAAGGATAAAGGTTCGCCTAGGAGAATATAATACAGCAACCGATAGGGATTGTGTTAAATACGAAAGAGAAACAGAATGTTCTGATCCTGTTGTAGATGTTGGTATTGAAGAAAAGTTTGCTCATCCCAATTATGATCCAAACGATTTGAATCGTCTTCATGATATTGGTTTAATTCGATTGGCAAGAGATGTAACATATTCCAATTTCATTAAACCTATCTGCTTGCCATCATCTCAATTCCGTAGCTTGGAAGGATCAAATTTAACAGTTGCTGGATGGGGTAGAACTCTTGATTGTAATGACAAGGAATCGCCAATGTTGTATATTTTAGTTTGATTAATTTTTTTATTAATTTTAGCTCAAAAAAGTACAATCAAACAAAAGCTTAGAATTCCGATTTTCAATGCGAATGACTGTCGTGAAAAATTTGCCAAACGTCGGGTATATTTACAAGATAGTCAAGTATGTGCCGGTGGTATCTTTAAGCAAGACTCATGTGATGGTGATTCAGGCGGTCCATTAATGCAAATAGCACGGGGTTATTGGTTTCTTGAAGGACTTGTTTCGTTTGGTAATGTATGTGGCCTACAAGGGTGGCCTGGTGTTTATACCAGAGTAGGGGCATATAGTGATTGGATTAAAAATAATTTAAGGCCATAGTTAATTTTGTGTAAAATTAGGAAGAAATTTTAGAATATTTGTTATTTTTAAGAAATCAAAATAAATAAATGTGATTATGTATTTTTTAAGAAATTAAATTTTTGCTTATGATTACAAAAAACGGGTATGAGAAGATGAATAACTTATTTTAGGAGTCATAGGAAACCACTCAGAAAACCAAGGGACCAAGAAGTTCCGGCGAATACATAAATCGGCCAAATTTGTAATCAATTGTGATCTTCTTTAAGTAAACATTTTAGTGCAATACCTCACCCTGTTCAAATTATTCGTTAAAGTCAATACAAATCAGTCTCAAATATTTGGTATGTGGAAACAAACAACCAATAGATTTGCCAAAACGGCATAGATAAATGCTGCACAATCGAACCAAAACGTGAAATGTCTTGAGCTTAAATGATCTAGATACAGCAAATAAAACGTTATGGGACTTAAACCTTCTAGCACTTTTGTAGACATTTTTTGGATAGATTGATGGGGTGGTAATTAGGACTCATTCAGTCTCTGTTGTATCACCATATACATGTTAATGTGTTATCTAAGCTGCTTTTTGACTTCTTTTTATTCTTTGTCTCAGAAGTTGGTCTCTTCCCTCATTTGATAATTTAAGAAACTGTTAGTCTCTAATGTATTCGTGAGCTTAAAGAATCTAGTAGTGCAATATAATTTTATTACCCGTCGTGCAATTTAAGGTTGACAGGTCGTTACACTGTAGTGAACTGGAATCTCGTCTCTTTGAATATGAACTTAATAAATAGGTTTAATCAAACTATTTGATCTTCAAATTGCAAGAATACTGAATTTTGAGCTTAATAAGAAATGCTTAATAGCAACATGTTTTTGTGGGGTTTTCCAACTTTCAGCAATAATATTAATGTAAAAACTAATAAGTAATGTTTTGGAAGTTTCCTAAAAGCTGAATTTGTGTTATTCGGCATCTGGTTTATAATACAATTATTCGATTTAAAATAATTTATATGTTAAAGTTTATGTCGGATATTACTTAACGAAAACATAGGTAAACAAAAAAGAGTAATCCAAAAAATCTATAGTGTAGTGTACTATAGATTTTTTGGATTACTCTCGTAGTTGAAGGTAAACTCATTTTCACATTATACCGTGATTTTAAGTATATCATACCAAACTAGCTTTCGGGGTTTTAGCTATTCTTTTACTCAACTTAACATGATCTGGACCCAGATTATGGAATGCGAAAGCGATAATAGCTCAATTTTTGGCGTTAGTGTATTAGTAATGATATTGGTCTAAAATCCATTAATTTTTTGTAAAACTACTACGTTCGTGTAAATTATTTTTTCTACTACCCAACTTAAAAAATCTACTTTCGATGTTTGTTCATTGCATCGAAAATTTCTTTTTCGTCACCAGTGATAAAAAAAACCTATACAAATTACTTTCGTACCTAGCGACGAAAGTAATTTTTTAAAAGCCATCTATTTTCTAATTTCTTAACTAGAATAAATCATCCTAGAACACCCGTTAAGAGAATCAATTAATTGAATGAAATAATTTTTTAGTGTTAATTTGTCTTTCTTGGGAAGATGACGGTAATTAATTTTAGAATTATTTACGGACAAATTACATTAAAAATGTAAAAATAATATAATAGTTAACTATATAAGATTCACATATTCTTTTAAATAGTATGGTAACAAACAGTTGGTGTTAAGATATTTAAAAAAATGATTTCGCCTATTTATTTAAGAAAAATGAAAAAAAATATTTATTTACATAAACTATTTTACGTTGTTTTAAAATATATCAGGAATTTACGTAACGACATCCCCATCCAAAAACTAAATCAAAACTGTTGTTTTTATTTTAGAAATAATAATAAAATTTTTAAATTTGATTTTGTTTATTAGAAAACCGTCTTTAAATATAAGCCTACTAGACGCGAAATGCAAAAAACAATAAACCTTTAATGGTCCAAATACATGTGCAGAATTCTGCATGCAGCGAAATTAGAACATGTGTTGTTATATGAGAGCAATTACATGTAAATTCTGCATGCAGAAAAATTCTGCAAGATATCTCTAATTCTAATTTCGCTGCACAGAGGCAGTGCTACCACAATAAAAAAAACAAAAACTACTTGAAAACTCAGATAAAAATGGATGATTTTGACATTTTGTTCGAAAATGAATTATTTTTTTTATAACTCAAATAAAAATAAATGATATTTATTTGAAAATGAAATTATTTTTGTAATGATTATTTGTTTATAAAGATATTCAGATATTCTAAATAATCCAAATTATAAAATAATTAAAACTAATATTGTTAATTACTAAATTTTTGGGAAAGGATTATCGGAAACAGTGGTATATGTAATTTGAACTTAAATTTTAATTTAGACATTAATGTTTTTACAGGCAACTATTCAATTATTTTCTTCTATATCGTTTAATTAAAAAGACAGTTTTCTTTAAATTTTGACAACTTTCACTTATAACTATTTCATAATACGTAAGAACACGAACTGTCCTTGTTACGAAAATTCTGCACGTCAAATATATAAAAATTCTGCACATCTATTTTAGATGCAGATATGCATGCAGCACTGCGTGCAGACTTTCTGCACATGTATTTTGGGCATAAAGATGTGTTATTTAATGATTTTAGGGACTTTATAGACCAAATAGAAGAAAATTAAAGAATTTTGTAGTGTAAATAGAATAAATATATGGATATGTTACAGTTGACGATTTTTTGGTACGAAAGGACAATCAGGCTTGTAACTAAAGACGGTTTTATTTATAACATAGAAATCGAATAATTTATTCATATTATTCATGCTATTGGCATATGAGTTAACGTGAGATATCACATACCACTGGCAATAGCAGTGAGATATCACTAGCCAAGGTGATATATTAGGGGTGCTGGCGGATGAACTGTATTCAGTCAACGGTAGCACTCTCAATCTTAGCTAATGAATATTCTTTGATGCTGGAACGCTGTAGCTTGCTCGAAGAAACGAGCCTTCATATAACTATATATCTGAGCTTTAATCATTGAAAAATATACTGCGTCCCATAATCAAGGATTATGCCATTAGCTGGACTATAATTTTAGTTTTGTTCCTGCGAATTTTTAAAACAAATTTGCTTTTTATCTCTTATTTTATTTTTATTTTCCCTATTCTATCACGAAATATTGGCCTATGTCATATTTTATATGTGATAGGATTTATGGTTTAGTTATCCATTATTTAACAAAAAATATTAAAAATAACAAAAAAAACAGATTTGCGTCCATTAACATCCTTAGAACGCATGTTGTTGTGGGACCTTGGTCTTAAAAGGTTTTTATGTGTTGTTGTGACACATATTGTAATGCCTACTACACATCACATTTTATTAAAAAAAAAAAAAAAAAATATTGAGTCATCTATATTTTAATAGCAGAAATATCAATTTAAAGCTTTGTTTGGATGTTTATATGTTTTAAAATTTGAATTGTATGTTATTTTAAATGAAAATGCTTAATAATTAATAATAATTTTTAAAAAAGTAGTAGAAAAAGTACAGTTTTCTACTCGCCGAAAATCATATTTTGAATCTCGCGACCATTACCCACCTCGGCTATCGCCTCGGCTGATAAACTGTCCTCTCGCTTCAAAATATGTTGTTTTCGGTATCGTTGAAAAATATAATATTAAACAAAAATTCGTTTGACACTTCAAAAGAATTGTTTGTTTTACGGATGGTTTTATTAATTATTTCAATAATTATCACTAGTTTACAAATTTTGAACTTTTTTTGTCTCCCTGAATAAAACCCAACTTTTCTTATGGATTTGGACCTCCTGAACACGAATATTTTATTCATTTTTTTTGGTTAGCTCTTGTTTTCGAGATATTCACGAAATTATTAATTTTTTTGGTGATCAAAAATGTTGTTACGGTTTTTGGGTCTCATATTTTACAAAACAAACAAATTAAATATATTAATGAAACATGTGTATAGTAAATATGCCAACAAACATTTTGAGCTTTATTTTGTAAAAATCTATTACGGATTCTGGAAGTAACAATCGACAAAACTTGAAAAAATACGAAAAATTCAGGTTTTTTAAAATTTTTTCCATTTTCAAAACCATAAATTTTGAACAAATAAAGACACCAATTTTTTTTAATTTCATGGAGCCCATAGTAGCTTCAATTTTCTTTCTTTTAAGTTAAAAGATACGAATAGTGGAGCAGTTTTCACCAAGTTATTCAAGTTTTTTCAAAGAAAATCAAAACTCAAAATTTAAGAATAATGAAGAAGAAATAATAAGAATAATTTAAATTCTGCAACATAGTTGATTTATATATAACATGTTTTCGTATTAGATCTAGCTCATCCCACCTCGGACTTATTTTAGGAGTTGGAAAATATCAGTTAGTTGATTATGAAATGTCGTTTTTTGACAAAAGTTGTATTTTATTTGTATATGATTTTTCTCGAAATTGAGATTTTTTTTGTGAAGTTTTTTGACATGATCTTGCTCCTCCTACCCCGGATTTATTTTAGGTATTGGAAAATATCAGTTAGTAATGAAGATAGGTAGTTCTTATAAATGGGGTGATTCTTTTAGCAGTACGTATTATGTAACTTCCACAAATAAAACAAAATGAATTTGGGCTATTTTTACACTTGAAACTTCTTGACGACGCCATTTAAATAAACTTAACTTTACACTTTACTAACAATTTATGTTGCTTTACAAGGCAGCTATCACTATTGATTTATGGATTTTTAAAAACAATACACTCTTTAAAATTTATATATGTAATAATTTTTCTTTTTTAATTAATATTTTCACTTGAATGTTTGGAATTAAATTTATCCTCAGAGAGATTATATTAAGCAAGATGAGAAGTTTTAAAAAAAAATTGATACTTTAAATTTGTGATATTGTAATTTATAATCACAATGGACATACTGATGGTTTCTCAATAAAAATTTAGGGGCAAAAGTCGTAATGGATTCGGAGATATAGGCCAGCAAACATTGCCTCAAAAAATTATGAAATTCTTTGAGCGGATTTTTTTAGTATAGAAAATTTTTCTAATATCTTGTTCATATTTTTATTATACCGTATAGTAATTGTACTTGCTAAATATGATATTAAACATGGCGTCTTTTACCGTTAAATATTTTTTTCTTTTAAAAACTCTAAATCAACGTTTTTGGGACCTCTCAACGCAAATGGCAAGAAAACCAGAATATACACAGAAAAGTATAATATATCAAATGACGTTTAATAAAGTCAGGTATAATAAAAAAATGAAGTGCGCATTCTTTACACGCTGTTGAAGTAAAACTTCTTTGGCCACTGCAGCAGGTATTACTAAAAATATTAAATATAAAATAAAATAGATAAGTCATATTGAAATTTAGGTTTCTTTCTAATATTCTTGATAATAAAAATTACAACAATGTATAATAAAAAGCCATATTTACATGTTTTACAAAGTCTTACAACGTATTACAAATTAAATTTCACGATGAATTCATGTCCAGTTAATTTAACAATTGGTACAACAATTGATGAATTTTTCAATAAATTTAGCAAATTTTTCATAAACCTCTAATTTCATATTTCAATTATGCTAATAATTGAAGTGACTTTGTAATACATTATGTAAATATGGCTTTTTATTACACAGTAAATTATATTATCAAGAAATGCAACTCTAAATTGCAATATGACATATTTATTATATATTTCATCTTTTCATTTATACCTGCCACAGTAGCCAAAGAATTTTATTTTAACCGCGTGCAAAGATTGCACGCACTCATTTTTCTATTTAAAAATACAAATTTAATCAACACAAATATTTGTTCTCGCCCGGGAAAGCCCGGGATGCAAACTCTAAACACCATGACCACCATGACCACCGTGACATCACCATGACCATCATGACCATCATGACCACCGTGAACACCATGACCACCATGACCACCGTGACCACTATTACCACTATGACTACCATGACCACTTTGATCACCATGACCGCCATGACCACAATGAATACCATGACCACTATGACCACCGTGACTACCGTGACCACCATAACCACCGTGAACACCGTGATCACCATCACCACTATGACCACCATGACCACTTTTACAACCATGACTACCATGACCACCATGACCACAATGACCACCATGACCACCATCTACAATTAAGTACGAAACTGCATAAGTGAATAAAACATATAATAACAAATGAACAAATGAATGACTTGACTATACAAACCAAAAAGATCCACCAAACATGCTTCCATTCCTGAACCAGTTATTCGATTTTGCTCAAATTTCAAAACGGTGCTTTTTGTCATCTTATATTTCATTTTATATGCCATTGACCAAGATTTGTGACAACTTATTTCTCTGCCTTTAAAAAAGCCAAATATGCTGCCATTTTTATTAATTTACGAGTCTAAGCATCCATTGTAAACAAAAATGGAGCAGACATATGATATTTTGAAAACTGATATTAAATTAAATGAAAATACTCAAAAAATTCGGATTGAAAATCATTAAATTTAATTCAAAATTATGTTTTTTTAATTGAATTTCTGTTAAATTTTTAAGCATCGAAAAATATGAACTATTTCTATATAATGCAGCAAAAACCAGTGAATATTTAAAATATGTGTGTCATAATCGGATTGTATCGTATATTTGCAGAATATTATATTCGTTTTTTGTACTTCCGTTGCAAAATTCTCATAACGCGCCTAAAGAAGTTTTACTTCAAAAATCTATCAGAGCCTTGAGTTTTTTCTCTTCAGGGAAAAAACAATTAAAAACCTCCAAAAAAACGGTATTATTTCTCAATTTTTGGAGATTTTTGACGGTTTTAGGTCATTTCTACCTCAGTCGTCAAAGTTTTTGAACCCTAATAGATTTTTTATTATACATGCATTCGCGTAGTTTGATATATCGTAGTTGTTTGTTAGTATCCGGGCTCTTTTGCCATTTGCACTCAAAATTGTCTATATTTAAATAGTTTTTAGCGGTTTTCTGTTAAGTACTTTAAAAAATTATTAATATTTTTTTTTCTTTGCTGATAATTTTTGTGTGGCATTTACTGGTATTTACCGGTAACTTTAAACAAAATTTACCGGTATTGTGACTCACAATTATAACCCATCATCCAAAATATAATTTTCTGTTCAATGTTGCGTCGCATCACTAGAGTTATAAAAGCAAAAGAATTTTTTTTTTTTCATTTCACTTTTGATTTTTAATGAGTTAACATCGTTAATACGCATTTACCAAAAGTATGAGTATGTCAAATCCCTATAAATGCATCCGTGATGCTTTGTATAAAAATGGTCAAGGTTACTATAAATGGAAAACCGGTATTCTTAATGAAGAAGCTTATAAGGTTTATCAATATTTAAACTAAATGGTTTACATTTTGATAAGCATGAAATTTATCAATTTCTGTGCGAAATCGAAGGATATAACGCTAAACGTCCTGTTTTAAGAGAGTTTGATGAATTTATTAATAAATATTTAAAATATACTAATTTTAAAGGAGAACGATTTAAAGGAATAGTATGTACATTATTTGAAGATGAATCTAATAACACGCAACAAATTCACCAACTTAAACGTAACATTGGTATGCTCAAACGGAAAGTAATAAGATTGCCTTCAAAACTGGCATGTAGAAAACTGGTTCCAAAATCTCTAAAGCTAAAAACAGTTACAATAAAACAAAACACAATAACTGTTTCTCAACTTCTAAAAATGGCAATTTCTTATAAAATAGTGAGTGAAATATATAGTATTTTCGGTAGATCTCTAACAGTTAGATCAGTTTACAACCACAAAACTCGTTTTATGTATCTTACAGAATTAGCTGCAGCACAAATTACCCAAGAGTTTCTGGATAATGGACATAGCTTCACGTTCCACCATGATGAAACCACGATGGGTATTCATAAGATCCAAGTATTTATATTAGCTTGTGTCATGGACTACGAAATGAAGGAAGTCGTAATTGCAATAGAAAAGGTACCTACCAAATCTACTGAGTAGCAAATGTTTGTTTTAATGACAGCTTTGGATCACATGGATGATATTTTAAAAGCCAATGAAGCATTTAAAAAACAATTTCTTTTGTCCTTAAATTCATGTATTTCAGACGGCGCTACTACATCTACCGCCTTCAATAAATTGTCAAATGTGGAGCGGTCAAATATTCAAAATACTGAAATGATTCAATCTCTTACTTTGAAAGAATGTTATGTACACATTGCAAACAATATATCGAAGGACATTGTCAAGCACTTGGAAATTGAGTATCCTAATTTTGGGAACCGAATTAAAGAATTGGCAAAAATTTCAAATTTTAAGAACGTGGCCTATCATCCAATTGCCGCCGATTTCTATAACTTTCAAAAAAATAAGCAAATTTCGACCCCTAAGAGCTTGAATGAGGTTGTCGGTCATCGCTTTATGTATCTAAATGATATTACGAAACAAATCCGTATTTTAAAATCAATTATATTGGAATATATTGAAATATGCTCTGGTATGTATGCAAAGGAATGTGAATTAATAAAAACATAAATTCGGATAAAACTTTTCTATCATATTTACATTTGAGTGTAATCGCTCATGCAATATTTATTGAACCAATTAAACATTTTGTATCGAGTGATCTATTGTCTAGTAGTCACCAAACAGATTTTCGATCCACACTGGAAAACTTATTTGAAATAGTTAACTCAAATGAGATATCCATTGAAACAATTAAAACAAATATACCGGAAAAGTTTCATTTTTGCTTTTGCTTCTCCACGATTAACAGTCATATTGAAATTATTATAAATTCAAATGATTCATTTTTCAATCTAATTGAGGTTTTACGATCTTCTGTAGGATCAAGATATCTATCTACACCAGTTGATGATATGTATGGTGTATTAAATAATATTAATTCGGAAAGAGTATTTGCTATGTGTAAGCGAAATAAAGCCATAGCACCAAATAAAGAAATTTACATGCGAACACAACAAATAAAAGCAAGATGCAATAAAACGATTTCATTCTTGAACAACACGGGGGCAATCCAAAATATTTCTTTAAAAGATCTCACAAGAAATGGAAAAATTATTAAGAAAAAGTTTGATGCTATGTTACAGTGGAATGCTGTTGAAAGGATAACCAGACTAAATCTTTTAAATGAACAACATCAAATAAAGAAAAGAAAAAGAGACTCTAAAATTGTAATTGAAGAACTTATGAAAACAGACATAATGGACATAATTTCTATACAAAAGTGCCTCATAAGTATTGTCCTAAAGACTGACCGCGAGAAGTTTCTAAGAGGCAGCTTAAACAGCTCAGAGATGCAGGTTTTAAATTTAGTAAGAACCGATCTTGGTGCAATGATTCGCTAAATACTGAGCAAAAATTAATTCTTAAAATTAAAAACCTGCACGAAGTGGAATCTTAATTGGTAAATCCTTAATTGGTATTAAGGCGAAAATAAAACTCATAGGATGTTAATAAAAAAAGACTAACGCACTTAAATAGGTTTTTTCAAATATCTCCAAAAATAATCAATCGATTTCAATGAAATAAAAAAATATCAGTGTTGCAAAACGAAAAAAAAAATCGTAACGTTATGCGTTTCGTTTTTATAACATTATATTTATTTTTTCGGTACGTTAGTTCGTTATGAAACAGAAAAATATTATATTTTATTATGTTATAACGTTATAATTACGTTATTTTAAAATTAAATGTAATGTTTAACAGATTAGATTTAAGCATTACAATTTAATTTTAAAATAACGTAACTATAAAATTTGACTCATTTCAAATTCTTTAATTTTAATAACGACACCTTTTATTATTCACTATTGTTATATATAAAAAACAATTAAAAAACAATAATTTTAAAATTTTTAAGTATATATATTTTTTATAATTCACACTACTATAGTTTTGATCTGGTGGAGATCATCAACGGGCGTAGATATGTAACTGACGTAATTAAAATTAAAGAATTATACAATGGATTATTCACGTCACTCCGACGAATATTTTGAAATCATTTTGATATTAAAAATAATTAATTTTTACCAAAACTAAGCAATCTTATCAGGAGTTTTCACAAATCTGATAGTTTGTTTATAACTATTAGAGTTGTTTTTAATAGATCTTCAGATTGATTTCTCGGCCAGCATAAAAATATTTTTTCTTAAAATTATTCAAAACACCTGTGATGCAAAACGGCTACTACAGACTTGAAATTATTTAAAATAAACTTAAAATTGTACAACATTTTATGCCCGATTTATAGTCGGTAACTTTAACTTAACGTAAAGTACAAATGTATGAAAATGCACTAGAGCATTTATAGTCGTTAACGCAAACTTAACGTTAACTTAACGTAAAGTTCATTTCATTCTATCTTAAAGATTTTGTTAAGGATTTTTTGACGTTTGGTATAAAAACTGAAGAAAAGTAATATTTAATTGCAAGTGTCCATAAAAATAAAATTTTATTTTTTAAAAAATGCAAAGGATATAAAAAGAGCGACTTTAAAGCCAAATATTAGCAGAAAATTAATATGAAAATAAATTTTTTTATTTTTAAATTTTGTATCAAATGTATGTTTCGAATTTTATTATTTTAAATTTTGATTTTAACCCATTTCGATCCTCTGTTCGTTTCATCGAACAGTGAAATTGCTTTTTTTCTAAAATTTTTTTACCTATGATGGTAATAGTAATTCATGGTGAGCTTAGTATGGTTAGCTCCTTTGATGTGTTGTGTATTCGACAAAGAAATTCTATGGTGGCTCAAGCCTCCCCTTCCTACCACAACCCCTCTTGCAAAACACCCTTGTTTTTAGACATATTTTTGAATAATTATATAAAATACTAAACAAACAAAAATCGAAAAACTAATGATGACGAATTTGTGCCAATGGATGAAATTACTCATAGAAATAGTTTTCATATTTATTGGAAACATTGGGGTGCTTCCAGATGTACGTTAAGTTAAGTGTTCGTTTCATCGAACACTGGCACGAACCCTGGAATAATCAAATTTTGTACTAAAATTGCATTTCATTATTTTTATGAAATTTTTTCTCATTTGTTATCGCTATTTTGAAGAAAATAGACGTTTAATTCGTGTGATTTTGTTTTGTTAAAATTGAGTATTTATACATAAAAAAGGGTAAGTACAGATTTTATACAGAACATTTGTTTTAACGTTCATTCTTTGCATCGTATGTTTATTATTTGTATATAATTTGTAGTTATATAATGTCGCGTCGAAAGCTTTTGACAATGCGTGAATTGCAACAAATTATTGATAACTGGAGTGACGAAGATCAAGAAGTTGATAATATTTCTAATACTAAAATTCTTCCACCCGATCGGGTTGATGAATTAAGCGATAAATAAGATATTGATTATAATTTTATACTTTTGAATCCTGATGTTAATTGTAATATTTTTGGCGATGTGGCTGGTGTGTTGAAACTTCAAAAAATTCTGTTGAAGATACTGAAGAAAGTGGGTTCATCGTTGAAGAACCCCAACCTGGACCATCTAATCATCCAGAACCAAGACAAAAGAAAGCAAAGTATGATTATAAACCATTAACTTTTTTTTGGTAAACCAAAATGGTCCAGAAACCGAAACCGAAAACAATTTAAATATAATATAGCACCTAACCTTGCACCTTTAGCTGATATGAAAACTAAGCTAGGTGAAAAATTAAAAGATTTATCACCTATTGAATTATTCAACAAGTTTTATGATGATGAAGTTTTGCGTCATATAATAACTGAAACTAATACATAAGCTGCCCAGTAAACCAATTCTTTTTGGTTACAAGCTATGGTGTCTTTGCTCTGGTGAAAGCTACCTATTTAACTTTATACCTTATTGTGGACAAAGTGACAAATATAATACCTATGTTGGACTTGGTGCGGATGTTGTGTTGAGATTACTTCAAAACGTAGAGTTTCCTGAGAATCACGAGGTGTTTTTTGACAATTACTTTACAAGCTATCATTTGCTATGTTTATTGGCTGAAAAAGGAATATGTGCCACTGGAACTGTGCGTAGTAACTGGCAATGCTTTATAACTATCATAAAGGTATGGGAGGAGTGAGCCTGCATGATATTGGTGTCCAAAACTACCGTGTAAACATTCGTGGTAAGAAGTGGTCTTGGCCGCTATGGATCTCTACACTTAATTCTTCAATGGCCAATGCATGGAAGTTGCACTGTCTCATCGCAAAATATAAGAATGAAAAAACATTGAGTCAAATCGACTTCAAGGTAATGGTCACAGAAAGCCTTTTATTAACAAATGACAATACGGAAAATATGGATGATGACCAGGAGTTTGCGAGACCACGTTATTTACCAGACGTTTCTGGTGAGCACATTATTGTGCGTCAACTTGAAAATAAGCCTCGTAGGTGTGAACTAAAAGTATGTGGCAAACCCACAATTTTCATGTGGCAAACCCACAATTTTCATGTGTCAAAAATGCAATAAGCATATTCATGTAGATTGTTTTAATACACACCACTTTATCTAAATCTAATATAAATAAAAATCTAAATTAAATCATAAAATTATTTAAAACATAAATTTTTTGGTATGTTTTTATATATGTAGACTCAGCGCCAGCGTTCGATGAAACGAACAGTAAACTTTTCCATTTTCCAGGAAAACGGTAAGATATTGTTTATTTTCTATCTCAGATTCGGGCTTAGGAGCATGAAATTACTATAAAAAAGCATTTGGTTTTGTCCGAGAAAATAGTTTCTGCAACTCGGTTCGAAATGGGTTAAAATCAGTTTATTACTTTTAAGGAATTGATTGATTTGTAACATTGATTACAAAACCATAATTAATATCAGATCAAACGTCAATGAATACGTAATTTCTTACCGACTATAAATCAAAATTTTTAGATGTCTTAAGTTACGGTTAAGTTAAAGTTAACGTTACCGACTATAAATCGGGCATTAGAACTACCAAAATCTGTAGTTTAAGCGTCCGCAAAAATTGATAAAGAGCAGATAAGTTGGATTTTATTCAACCGGTTTTTGCGTTTTGATTTTCATATACATACATAATTATAAAAAAAGTCACCCGAAAAACGAAATAAAATATTGAGTTATCGTTACGTTTTACGTTATTGTAACGTAGTTTAATTTTTAAAACGTTATGAACGTAATTATTACTAATAACGCTATTTCATTTCGTTATTTCGTTTTTGCGTTACGTTACGAGTAACGTTTTGCAACACTGAAAAATATTGAAAGAAGATTAAATTTTTAAAAATTTTGAATCACAAAAAAGTTTTAAGAAACGCCGCAGAGTGGCGCCACAGTCCCTTTTCTACTTTAAACCTAAATATATAGAAATTTGCCTACTTTAAGGAGCAAATAGTGTTCTACAAAAATGTACGCCATACATTTTTGTATAAACCCACCATTCATCATAAGTTTTGATTTTATTGCTATATATGTTTAAATCTTATTTTACTAAAAAATTATAATTTTGGTTTTTGCGGCGAACTTAGCGAATTGACGGCGAAGTTGTTGCAACCAAAACAACTTGGCAGCCTAAGTAGTATACGAATTGTCAATAAAAAAAACTTTTTTCAAAAAATCGCATTTTTTTCATCTTGCTAATTAATTTGCAACTAATCATACGACAATTATCTACTTAAAAAGAAATTAAACTAATCAAACAAAAGTTGGGAATACCAAAAAACTATTCAAAAGGAGAAGTAATTGCTTTCTTAAATTAAACTTAAAATGATCATAAACGTAAGCAGTAACACAAGTTGGGCGGTGATAGGAAAAAATTTACATTATCAAAAAACCAAATAAAGAGAAAAAAGAAAAGAAACAAACCTTACAGATATTAATAGACATAAATGGGGGCTTAACTTTACGGTGCTTGAACTAACTTAAATAGTTCTGATGTTATGATGTTTTGCTTCTCCTCACAATTCATTATCTTTTGTTTATATTTTTCTATATACGTCTCATATCGATCCAATTCCCAACTTCGAAAACAAAAATGGAAATTATACTTTACTGTCTTAAAATAATTGTTAACTGATGTTTGAGAACGACTGAACTTTTAAAATTATTATTTATGGCACAATAAATTAAGTAAAAAATTATTTTTTCCAAATTTTGAGTTTTGATTTTCATTAGGAAAATTTGAATAACTTGGTGCAAGCTGCACCAATATTCGTGTCTTTTAGCTGAAAAGGAAAAAAATTGAAGCTACTATGGGCTCCATGAAATAAAAAAAAATTGGTGTCTTTATTTGTTCAAAATTTATGGTGTTGAAAATGGAAAAATTTTAAAAAAACGTGAATTTTTCGTAAATTTTCAAATTTTTTCGACTGTTGCTTCCAGAATCCTTAATGGATTTTTACAAAATATAGCTCAAAATGTTTGTTAGTATATTTACTATGCACATGTTTCATTAATATTTTTAATTTGTTTGTTTCGTAAAATATGGAACTCCAAAATCAAAAAAACATTTTTGATCACCGAAAAAATTGGTTTTTCGTGAATATCTCAAAAACAAGAGCTAAACAAAAAAATGAATATGATATTCGTATTCAGGAGGTTCAAATCCATAAGAAAAGTTGGGTTTTATTTAGGAAGATTTTTCTTGTAAACTTAGTATTAGGTATTTTTGTTAGTAATTACTAATAATTATTGAAGTACTTATATATATTTTTGTGATTCGGAAATTGTGATCTTTTCTACCGGGAAGTTTATCAAAATCTGATAAACATACATAATTATATTATATAATAATATTTTGAGACAAAGTTTTATATGGTGTGTATCTAATTTCAATAATCGACTAACGAGTTCATAAAGCAACCAAGCAAGTTAGCTTGATATTATTTTCATGCTGGTGGTTATGTACCATATGAGATATACAACCAGTATATAAACGATTTGGATGACAAACAAAAAAAATAATTTCAGGAAAGGAATATGACGCAAGACATCTTGAATCGCTCTTGACGCTCTACGGCTTGAATACAATGACTAAAATTAAGGTTTCACAAACGAGATGCATGTCCCTAAACGCTGTGGTTATATTTCTAATTTAGGTCCCAGCTTAATAGAAACCTAAAAAAACATTTCTTCCGAAATAGTATTGAAACCATTTTCATATTGTAATATATTAAGAATTATCGCATGGACACAATATTATCCGTAGAGACGCAATAATTTGTAACAAATGTTTGTATGATAAGCACAGAAGGAATACATACTTTTGCATCCGTAATATCGTCTTTTATTAATATATTTGTTACTGCTGATTCACGAATTTTATTTTTTATTCCATCATCCAACCCACGATAAACCAAATCCTTTGATTGATCCAGCATTAATAAACCAACTGTTTTGAATTAAAATTATTTTCAAGTTTGTAGCAATAAATTTTTATTTTCCAATATTCCTGGAAAATTCTTATTTACCTGTTTACAATGGTAGTCTGCATCTACACGTCCATATACATACGCTTATACACCTACATACATATCCATAATCAATCATGCAAAAAGGAATAAAATAAAATTAAAGTATAATTCACCCCATCTGGATACGCTCACACATATATACGCACGTACACACTCATACATACATACAAACCCATAATAACAAAAAAATACGACTCACCCCATAGTTAGTCCTGATCCCGCCCCAAAAGCTCCTCTACTCCTGCATGCTACTCCACTCTATTGCTTATGAAATTCCGCAAGCCGGACAACGGTTCGGTTGAAAAACTATTCCAATAACAGCTTTTTGTTGATACCAATCCAGTTATTCAACATACAGGATGACAACAAATGACGAGAATCTTATATGATTGCGGTTATGATTTTTATTACTTAACAGTTGTTTTATGTTGCTAACCCAGAGTTTCACTCAACATTGAATATACGTATAATTATGATTTTTTTCCAATATTTTATTTAACAGCTTTTTTTACAACCCTGTCTAACGTAGAATTATACTAAACTTTTGCTATATGTAACTATGATTTTTTTTCAATAATTAACAGATTTCTTAACAACATTTGCTATAACAGATTTATACGGAACATTTTATATATGTACAATTATGATTTTATTTTTTTATATTTAACAGTTTTCTTAACAACATTAGTTAACTCAAAATTGAACTAAACATTTAATATATCACACCATATGAAAACCATTTTAATAGGTACGCTAATGACTAGGGTTACCCCTTTCCAAGCCTGAGTATGTTTCGTCAGCCATTTATAACCACAAAACAAACAACTAATAATGAATCGGGAAACGTTTCCGTTTGTTTGGCTTTCTTTTCATTAATCCTAGTCACTATACATTACCTGTGGTTATAACCACACTAGGTATGGCTTTATGCTCTTAATGGTTGCTTTTTATTCACTTTTTATGATCAAAAATTGATTACTTTTTGTATTAGAATAAAAATAAGACCACATCCAAAATACTCAACGTGTAGACGTCAAAACTGAAAAACAGCTGTCATGTTTTTTCCGACAAAAAGTCGACTGAGAGACAGAAGCCATCTCCCGGCATCTATTTATAGTATACTAACGGCCGTTTACAAACAATAACAAATCGATAAGTTTGTTTCTTGGGTATTTTTTGTCGTTAATTATTGTACCCACTAAAGAATTTGCACAACTAACTCATATCAAAATTAGAAAAGATTTATGAAAAATAATTGATTTGAAAAGGGCGAAAACAACTATGAAAGCTTTTGTTAATGTAAATTTAATGAGTGTAGGAAAATAGAGCGGTTTTAAATCACGAAGATTGAATAACAGCTTCATTACAACGTTAATCAAACCTAAGTCGATCTTTAAGCAAATATGGTAAAAGTAATAAATTGATTTGAACTGTATGGGGCCGACTGTTTTTATTTTTTTACGAAAGGAATTTCTCGTTTAATTTAATTAAAAAATATGGAGGGGATGAAATCTCAACGCTCTGAGATATCAAGACTTCGGTCTGGGTTAAGGATTTTGATATAGTTTTCGTAAAAACCTTTTATGAGGACATGGTTTTTAGTTTTGAGCAGCAATGTATATCAAACATAACTTTTTGTTAAAGTACATATATTTTTTATCTTTGTTTAGATATGTATTACAAAGCTAACACGGAACATCAATACGTTGTCGGAAAATTATAACAGATCATATATTAACATAATTTCTTGAAAAGATTATACAATCAGCAAACTACTCAAAAAGCTCTCCATTTAGCGTTCCGAGAAAATATTTCAAAATCACAAATTCATATTTCTTTCAAAATTCCAAAAATATTGTAAAAATTAAATAGAATAAAAAATTCAAACTTTTTTCCAACAAAAGTCTAAAAATGCAACTGTTTTCAGATTTGTCAAATCTATTAGGCTTCAATAGATTTCGAACAACCAGTTATAATCCTAAGTGCAATAGTATGATTTAAAGATGGCATCGCATAATTGATAAGAATTTCGATATCGAAATTAGGCAAATTAACCAAAATTTCAATTGATCAACTTTAATCATATTTTCATGATAATTTAAACGATGAACAAAATTTTAAAAACTGGAAGAGTAATTAAAACATCGCAAAAGTTTTTAAACTCAATTCTTGAGTGTTGTAACGACTTTAAGAACTCTTTACTTTCAGTATAAGATAAAAGTTTTTGTTTTCTCGTAATCATCTACGTTGCTGGAATCCTGCTCCATGTCGTAATTTCATGATTATTATTTTCTTTTCTTCATAATCACTGGGGAGGGAGCATTTGTGGCGTTTTCACCTTTTTATTAATTTAATCTTTTTCAAAATTAAGTTGGCAATAGCTTTAATTGATTGAAAAGGTACACATCTTTGTTATTTTATATTTAAGTAGTTTTGAAAAAAAATTATTTTGTTGTTAATAAATTATTTTTTAGTCTCGAAAGATTAGAAGTCTTGAAAAACCCTGATATTATGGATTAAATTTTTATTGTCACCTATTGTATAAAATATTAGAACTTATAAAATAGAAGAACAAGATAGCCCCTTTTAAAACATCATATACGAGACATCATAGAATCCTGAATCGGTTTCTTGGAGACAGTGACCTGCCATCACAAACTTATTCAGCTAATGATGAAAAAATATTTCTGGCTTCATTAAACAACAGAAACACATTTTGGCGGGAATAGACAGAGCGAAGCATTATTGAAGAAGAATGCCTTAACTGTAGTGAAACTGACGTGTCTGATCGCTTAATTTATTTACCGGACGTACAGAGAAAACAAAAGGGGACTAAAACTATACAAAACATTGAATTTTGGCATTCAAGCATGAAAACTTGAAGTCTCCTTAGGAAGTTTAGTGACGGTCACTGATGGCATTTTTTCTGAGAATTCCTGAGAAAACAAGTGTAAAATAATAACAAATTGGTGTTTAATTTAATGCGATTACTAAGCATTAAAGGTGTTTAATCGTGCATTTAAAGGACATTTTAACAACTTCTGTAGTATATCCAAAATGATTAACAATTGGTTGCCTCATGTTTCCATTATTTATGATATTCCTTGTTATAACATCGAAGCAATCTTGTTACGCCAGTGATTGGACCATGGCCACAAAAGAATACTTTAGAAAAATTCAAAACAAAAATTTAACGAGACTTTTCTCAATCATTCATGTGTTAGAAATGACTCTGACAGTAGCACAAATCTTTTGTCTTATAATTGGAAAATCTTTAATTTCACGAATTGATAGTTCCTTAAAAGCTTCTAACTAATTCTAAAAATTAATATTTTGTGCTCCTGCCACTCTTCATATACTATAGCAGGACACAGTTTTCTCGATCCCTTCTTCACTAGACTACCACAATTAGTGCCCTACGTCGCTGGTGGAGCATTAAATAGTAGATCTATCATTTTCGGTGACCCAGGTAGGATTTACTTTAACGTTGGATGCACTCTAAAAATTTCTCACATCACCTTTCCTTTTATTTTATCAAAACGAAATTTTATTTTCCACAACTTGATATTTTCCAACTGTTCCTAAAAGTTGGATGTAGCTAAAGTTGGATTCACTCATACTCTATGTCCAATTTTATCTTTACTTACATATTTTAATGTCACCCAAATAATTACATTTATAAATCGAATGTTCCTATTCCAAAAAGAAACATTATTGTTTGTCTAAAAATGTGGGTAACGTAATGGTGGGCAATTCGGACAAGTAATTATGAATGCACAAACAATTTTTTTTTAGATTAGAAACTTAAAAGTTTCTAAATTGGAATCTAAAGTAAAAAGCTAAATTAATTATTTAGTAATTACTTTTGTAATGTAAATGACTATATCGTGTACAACGTAAAACTACAATCGTAGCTACAAAATTTCGGTATTAAAAAATATAAAAACTAGTTTAGTCAATCAAAACGTCTGACTGTGATATTTTGCAATACATCAATTAACTGTCAATAAACTTTTGTAACGAACCGCTAATTTATGAATGGGATTTTTGTGAGTCAACAACAAGTTTGAGTTGAATTTATTTAGTGTATCGATGTGAGTTGAAGAGGTGGGATGAGAATTTCTTTATTTTTATATGCATTAACGTAAATTTTGTTTTATGTTTCAGCTCAAACGCTTAAAGGATGATGAATAAGAAATACATTTCGTATCTAGTGATCTTCATTGTTTTGACAATAGTTGCAGCACAAAGTATGTACATAAATCTTTGTATTGAATTAAGTAACTATTTTTACCAATTTTTTTTCTAGGGTGTCGAACGCCAAATAACACAAATGGTCGTTGTATTTCATTAAGGGAATGTAAACCAATTTACAGTTTAATAGAACGTAAACAAAATAGTTTAACACAGAGTGAACGTCATTTTATAAATGCGTCACAATGTTTAACAGGGACTGGCCGTAGCCCGTATGTTTGCTGTGGGCCAAATGATCCGTTTTTAACGGGAGAAATAATGCCAACAACTACCATTAATCCTATAAATGTGGAACCATCAAATGGACTTGGTAATGTGCTACCAGGTTCTGAAGAATGTGGTAATGACATAATAGCACATTTAGTTCTTGGTGGTAAAGAGGCTGCACTAGAAGAGTTTTCATGGATGGTTTTATTGGAATATCAAAACTCCAACGGTCCAAGGGATTTTGCATGTGGCGGTTCATTAATAAATCACAGATATGTGGTTACAGCTGCACATTGTCTTGTTGGTAAAATTTTACAAGCTAAAGGAAGATTGTAAGAATATTTTGTTTTCTATTTCATCATAACATTAATAATCGATTCACTTTTTGAATTATTTTACTTAGAGTCAGTGTACGGCTAGGAGAACACAACACGGAAACAGAAGAGGATTGTTACGTTGACGGAACGATTAAAGAATGCACCCTACCAGCTGTTGATGTTCGAGTTGAACAAATAGTTGCTCACCCTAGTTATTTCCAAGATGATAAAAATCGTGCCAATGATATTGGTCTTGTTAGATTAGCTGCCAATGTTAAATATTCAGATAACATTAGTCCAATTTGTTTGCCTTCTGTTGATTTAAGAAGTCCAACTGGTACTAATTTAACTGTTGCTGGGTGGGGAAGAACACTTACAAGTAACTTCAACAAGTTCTCATTAGCTAAATTTTTATAATTTTATATTAATATGTTTTAGGTAAAAAAAGTACAACTAAACAAAAGCTTCGTATTCCAATAGCTGATTTTGAAGAATGTCGACAAAAGTTCGCAACGCGACAAGCTCAATTACAAGACAGTCAGATATGTGCTGGCGGTAAATATGCAGAAGATACATGCGATGGTGATTCTGGTGGTCCTTTGATGGCCCAAATCAATGGTTTTTGGACTCTTGAAGGTATTGTGTCGTTTGGATACGAATGCGGGTTTGCAGGATGGCCTGCTGTATATACGAGAGTTGCCTCATATAGAGATTGGATAGTAAAAAACATGAAACCATAAGCAATATTTTATTTAATGATATTATTATAATCTGTTACATTAATTATAAATTTTAGTTTAAACAAAATAAATTTAAATTTATATAGCATTGTATATAAGTTTCTCCAAAGATGCAAGTAGGTGTGTTCCATTTTTTGTTTACAGTTTATAGACCACAACAAGCACTCGGCATTTATTTAATTTCCAATCATGAATTTTATTGCTGTTCCCATATATAGTTAAAGTGCTTCCGACCGAATATAGTGAAGATAGTTAAAGCAATGATAAGATACTTGTAACTAGAGAGACACAAGAGGTTTACACTTACTTAATTAGACCAATATGAAGGTTTGTGTATTTCTTTATAAACCCCACTAGCTTTGTGTATACAAGACTAAATCTTTTGTCGCACTGTCGCATTTTTTTCCATAAAACAAGAATAACATATCGGCTACACATAAACGAATACTATAAAAGGTAAAAAAGATTACGTTATGCATAACACAAAATGTTATGAAACATCCAAATAGGCAAAAAGTGTTAAACTTAAGAAGAGAACTTATCATCAAAGCTATAATAAATACAAAGTTATAGTCCCTAGGATTTTCATTTGATTTCATTTGATGATTACCACATATTTTATACAGTAAGGCGTCAGTCCTTGATGAGTTGAAAAACTTTTTGTTCGGCAAGCTCCGAAAAATTCTGATTTCCGGTGATCTTGTAAATTTGCTACCACAATTTTTTTTTTAACTATGGAGGTGGAAATTTGTTTTTGAACACGACGGTAACCTTTTTCAACAAAAATGTGTCTGTTATTGTTGAGTCCGAAAATTGACATTTTGGCATGTTTGGATTGTCGGACTTGACATTAGCAGACAAATTTTTGTCGGAGGGGGTTCCACCATCCATAGTTAAAAAAAAGGTGGTAATCATCAAATGAAATCGGTGTGGGCCCAGGGACTATTAAAAGAGTTACATTCAACACTTGGTCGAATTGTAAACTAATTCTAATTAAATTTATACTGTTGTTTATAGAGTTAAAATTTCTGTCAGAAATTGTTGAATCATCTAAATAGAATCTTTTGAAATAAAATACCAAGCGTTAAAGGAGGAATGTTCTTGTTCTTAAAATCCGTATCGTAGTTTTGTTGTCCAAAGAAGATTGAATATTTTTTGTCAAACACTCAAACATGAGGTGCTTTAAATTTGTTTGCAAAAAGTAAAAGAAGTTCGGAGAAAAATTGAGTTTTAGGGTTTTCAATTATTCCAAAGAAAATGTTTGAAAAATACATAAACTAGCATAGGTAAGTTTTATTTAATGAGCACTTTTTTGTTAATCTATTTTTTTACTTACAAAAATTGAACACAGCTATTATTTTTATTATTTTGTGCCATTTGTTGACTGCTTTTTCTCTAGATTTCAACTATCTTTACTTTAACTTTGAAGTCAGCCTTACGATTAATAACAATATTCATAGGTGTTATAGCCGATTGGCCGATTTTGGAGTATCTGCTCAATTCCATCACAGAGGGTGTATCTTGTCAATTTTGTTTTTTTTTTGATATTTCAATTTGACACTCTTGAAATTCTCACTTTACTCTGAAAATATCCAAAGTAAAACAGTTGCAAACGTATTTGAGGCACACAGTAGTTAATATGTTTATCTAATCGACAAACCCTGATGATAAATGATAAATTTTATAAAATTAAATATTTCTTAGTGGTTCGAAACTAAAAAAAAATGGACGCCAAATGTAATATTTTTGTGGGTGAGTAATCAGTTGCACAAACAGGTCTGCCTAATTACTTTTGGTGTCCAGGACACCATTCAATTGTGACAGGGGACTTAAAGAACATTTGAACTGGCTGGTGCTGGTACACATACCCACAAGCACCAACAATCCAATTTCATATCATCCCTTACCTCTGCGACCTCTGAAAAAAAACAGTAGTTTCATTTCACCAATGTTCTCTTGAAACCATATGCTAGATGCAAGATTTGAGTGGATAATATCTTGTTCCTAAGATACATGATAATCGATATTCCAACAAAACTATGTTCCTAAATCTTTAATTGAAACAAGGGAGAATTGCGGAGGATATCTCATATCAGGACCTTGTAATGGAAACACGGGAAAAAAGTTCGTTAAGCGGTGTTTGATTCAGAACACCGTTCCACTTTTACTTTTTAAAATGTCTTTTAGATAATTGTAACCATGCCAATAAGGATAGCATTTGAGCAACCTCTTGATTGCTTCATCTTTAAAGTCTTTTTCAGAGCCTAATTAGTTTTAAGCCGTAATCGAACTTACATAGACTCACACCCTACCAACTAAACTAACCAGTCACTGGAGAAGGTTTCAAAGGTTTCAGGGGCAGTACTTTATGGCTGCCTTAGGTATCGGGCATTTTTTTTTCAATCGTAAAACATAATTTGTCGTTTTTGAAACAATTAATATATAACCTTCTGCGACCGGTTGGAAGAAATCGTCCCTTCAAAGTTCAAATTTGAGTTCTTTAGTTTTTTGCAAATATCAGTGTTATGGTTCACGCTATTTGGAGGTTTGCACTCGTCCGGCGGCATAATTTTACAACGCTAACAGGCGACAGAGGTAAAATTGTACCTTCATATATTTTATATGGAAATCCTCAAGGTAGACATAATTATTGTGCGATAAATAGATAATTTATAGAATTTCCGCACTATTTAGAACATGCTTTGAAAGAATTATGGCATTATAAGTTGGTCAAAAAAATGTTGTCAAGTGTGTCAGAAGAAAGATTTATATTTATATTTTTACCCAATTTGTTGGCAAAAAATAAAATTAATTATTTGTTTGACATGAAATTTTATTATTACTATAGAGAATTATGGCATTATAGGTTTTTCAAAAAAAATAATGTCAAGTGTGTCAAAAGAAAGATTTTTATTTATTTTTTTTCCCAATTTTTTGGAAAAAAATAAAATTAATTATTTGTTTGACTTGAAATTTTATTATTATTATAGAGAATTACGGCATTATAAGTTTGTCACAAGAATGTTGTCAAGTGTGTCAAAAAAAGATTTTTATTTATTTTTTTACCCAATTTTTTGAAAAAAACAAATAAAATTAATTATTTGTTTGATATGAAATTTTATTATTATTATTGAGAATTATGGCATTATAAGTTTGTCAAAAGAATGTTGTCAAATGTGTCAAAAGAAAGATTTTTATTAAATTTTTTACCCAATTTTTTGCCAAAAAATAAAATTAATTATTTGTTTGACATGAAATTTTATTATTATTATTGAGAATTATGGCATTATAAGTTTGTCAAAGAATGTTGTCAATTGTGTCAAAAGAAAGATTTTTATTTATTTTTTTACCCAATTTTTTGGAAAAAATAAAGTTAATTATTTGTACGACATGATATACATCGCTGATCAATACTAAAAACCATGTCCCCATAAAAGTTTTTTGCCGAAAACTATATCAAAGTCCTTAACCCAGACCGAAGGCTTGATATCTCAGAGCTGTGAGATTTCAGCCCCTCCATATATATATTATTATATTATACACGGGTCTATGATATAATAACTATAGTACCGTTATTATATCATATAAAAGGTATGGGTACAATTGTACCTTTACCGCCTGTTATGATAATGAAAACTTCTCGAACTCCTATCTGTGAAAAGGCTGGGGATATTTTTCTAAAATTAATTCTGCATGATCCAGCAGGAAAATGTAAAGATCTCACAAAATTTTAGCTCTCTCGGCTTCTACAAGAAAAGTTATTAGTATTTAAAAACAGAAAAGGTACAATTGTACCTATGCCGTCCGACGAAGGTTAAGTTTCAAAAACTGAAATTTGTAAATTGTATGGTCGTTTAATGATATGTCAAAAACTGCTCATCTTACTTTAATAAAATTTAGCTCAAAAGCCCCCCAATTCGATTATCAGGTACAGATGTTATTGAGCTTCCAAAATAACAGGTGCTCAGAAGACCCCCTACCACTTTGTTCACTATCGCTTAAAAACTAATCAGTTCCTTGCCATGCATATTTGCATCTTTTTGCGATGTGTTATCAAAACTATTTAATGAACGAATGTTATACGCTTCAAACAAACATTGAAACAATAAACAGGTGTTCGGGAGGACCCCAACACTTATCTCAATATTGTCCAAAAACTAATCAGTTCTTTGTCATTTGCGTCTTTATCTTTTTTCAAAGTGTCATTAAAATTGAGAAGAATGAATGAATTGATGAATGAAGTCTGTATGCTCCCAACAAACTTTAAAAACAAAGTATGAAGAGTCAGCAATTGTATATAAGAACCCCCGCCACTTTGACCAATGTGTCCCAAAAGATAATAACTATATTCTCACTCTAATTGGAACCTTATCCATAGGTTTCATCATAATCACTTCATTATTGTTGGCTGTAGTGTGCATAAAGACACTGAAAAAAATTGAAAAAGTACAACAAAACATTTTTTACCGGAAGTGAAAACCGGAAGTTTGTAATGCAAAAATGTTGTGAACCGTACTAAATGCTCATGTACCTAGATTCATCCAATGCGATGAAGTGCAGATGTTATTGAGCTTTCAAAAAAATAGGTGTATGGGACACCCCTCACCACTTTGTTCACTATCGCTCAAAAACTAATCAGTTCCTTGTCACACATGTTTGCATCTTTTTCCAAAATTTCATTACAATTCGTTCACGAACGAATGCTGTGTGCTCATAACATACATTGAATGAATGGTGACACAGTAAACAGGTGTTCGGGAGGCGAACGAACGAATGCTGTGTGCTCATAACATACATTGAATAAATGGTGACACAGTAAACAGGTGTTCGGGAGGCCCCACAAAACTTTCTGGAGCCTAAGGCTTTTTTATTCGCAGATGGATTCGTTTCAAATTTACACTGCTAACTGATATTAGTTTAATTTACGTCTTAAAGATTTTTCACACAAATCGGATCATAAATAAAATAGTTATAGACTGTAATGAAGCGCTTTCTTCGTTGCAGAACAACGAATAGGCTCAGCAGGTCACGTACCAAGACGAGGTTTATATTGCCTTTTCGACTAGCTTTAGTCATCGTGGATTGAGTAAGAATTCCTGCTACTTCAGCACAAATACGTAATGTACGCGAAATACATGATAAATACGGGATAAATAAGAAGAAAAGCAAGTGAAATAATGAGACTCTGGCGACCCCATACGCGAAAGAACCACGATCACCGCATCCAACCCCACGCTCACCCACACATTTCCACACTCTCGTACTTCATTCACTCACTCACACACTCACACATACCTACATCCATGCCCATATACCTAAAACGATTATTGTCCCCACAAGTGACCACGAGGAATATTACCCTAAAGTAGACTTAGACTATAACACAATATAAGAAATATTTTATCCTGCGTCCTATTTATTTGTGTAGCAAACGGTCCTAAGATTCAGGTACAAAAAAAACATTAATTCAATGAGGCGCACCATATATCATTCCAAACGGCTACCATCATGATTTAAATAATTATAATTTTTAAGTAGTAATTTATAAATCATAGTTTATACATAGTTAGTTTATACAGTTAGAGTTTCTACTTTTTCTAAAATTTTCCTATAATTTTTAGTTGGTAAGTTTCACCAACAATGGTGTTTTCTTTATACCCCGTCCTATAAATGATTTGCAAATACTATTATGCATATAACTTGTAAATGTATAAACTAGATCTTATAACTGGTGGTGAAGATTTAATAAAATGTTTAATAATACAAAAAAAACAATTTAAATTTTTCTGTTTTAATTCGGTTGTACAAGATGGAATACGCTTATCAGATAATAAAAATTTAATATCATAAAAAATTCGAGTTTGCTTCTCAAAAAGAAATAAAAAGAAGACAAAACATCTTTTCATCAACCACGAACCGTAAAACCGATGGCAGTACCAACACTTTAAGCGTTAACGATTATATAAATTCGTTTGCTAGTTGGGATTTGTCAGCAATGTAGGAAAATAATTGGAGTGCATTTCCCCGGTTGAGTAAAAAAAATTACGAATATGCACGTCACATCGATAAATCCAGGATTGCAATTAGAAGTAATCCTGATAGAATGTCAACCCCAACACGTGATTTCAACATCCCTTTAACATCGCTGCCAACACCTATATCCACCTGAAAAGAATGTATCGCTCTTTTAACTGTTATTCGCGTAAAATGTGAACGCCTTGTTTCCAAAAGAACTGAATGATTTACTCAAGGAAAATTAAAGCTTGGTTTCATGCAGATTTAAATTTGGTATGTAGGTAATAAACTGGTTGGACGCTATTATAAACAGTTATTAAAATGTGGTTAACTGTAATCAACTTTACTGTTGAGTATCATTGATAAATACATCGTAAAGGACGTTTTCAATTCAATGGATATAAAAATTTGCCCAGCTTACCGTTCACTATAAAATTTGTAATTAATTATAATAATAATATAGACAAAAAGATTTATTAAATTTTATCTCAACCAAAAAAAAATCAAATCAGTCAGATCAATGAAAACAACCGATTTTCTCACAGTTTTACTACATTGGAATAATATTACACAGCTATTTTTCCGGTATCAAGTCTATGTGGCGGAAACGATGCTAAATGATGAACGTGAATCAGACCAGATGTACCGGACAGGATGAAAAACGACCAGGAACATTTGCGCGAACGCAATTTTGATATGTATGAGGAAACAGGGTACGTCCAAACCAAGGATTTTATATAACTGCGTCATCGATTACCAGGCTACGACATAACAAGACGAATTAAAATGTATTTTTGAATTTAACGGCGCCCCCACTATACAATATCAAATGGAATTGCCAAGTCTTTTCTTTGTTTTTTATTATTATTTTCAAATTTCAATTTAGTTTATGCATTGATTTAGGAGTGTATAGACGTATTACTTTTCTTTGTTTTTTTATTATTATTATTAGTGAAATGAATGTTGTGAATGAATGATAATGGTATGAGTGAGTTTATTTATTATTATTATTATTTTTCTTTGATTTTCTTTGATTTAATTATTATGGTGTTAGTTAATGGTGAAATGAATGTTGTGAATGAATGATAATGGTATGAGTGAGTTTATTTATTATTATTATTATTTTGCTTTGATTTTCTTTGATTTATTTATTATGGTGTTAGTTAATGGTGAAATGAATGTTGTGAATGAATGATAATGGTATGAAAGTAGGGTTCGGGTATGTTCAGTTCGGGTATATGAAAAATTAGCGATCAAATAAGTGTTCAAGTAAGCTTATTTGATCTTTAACTTAATTGATCGCTAATTTTTCATATATCCGAACTGATCAGCTAGAGTTCTGATTATTTTTCATTCATATATTTAAAAAGAAAAATTAAAAATTATATAATAGCATTTCTCATTACCACTTTTTGAAATCATTGCTTCTACGTCAACAAAATGTCAACGCAAAAACTTTATTTATAAGCGTAGCGAAGCACGCCGGGCCCTCCTATTGAAATAGTATTCTAATATGAGTCGCTGCAGATGCTGTAAACATCACATGAATCATCATTTTCTGGATCAGTCATTAAATTTCAGATTTTATACAATACTTGTACGATGTACCGTTTTTTTACAACGCGTGCTGACAACGCGTTTGGTTACTGGATTTGAGTGACTGACGATCATAAAACTTATTTTTAATTAATATTCTGCTCTCAAACGAATTTTCAGGTTTTATAAAGTAGTTGCAAGATACATGGGTTTTTTTACAACATTGGAGCCCCACCCACTCCAAACGCTAACGAATCCAGCTGACTGACTGAAGACTATTTCTCTACTCAACATATGTGACATAATATTAAAAAATCAGCCTTTATAAAGTGCTTGCAATTTTATGTCGCTCGCCTACCCTACTATAATTAGTTATTTGACTGATATACCCAATCTTCTCTAAAAGCTCTATTAAATTACCCATACAAGTAAACAATGTTGTAAGAGTGCTCTAAAACACTACCAAAAACGGCATATCACTGATATAATTACAAAAAACTATTGAGAGTTTTAAGAACAAACCGCAGAATGGTTGACTAGTATAAGCAAGAGGTTTTCTGTGTGGTTCATAGTCCCTGAACCAGCAAATGTTATATCGAAGGTCATGGTAAGGCTTTTCCTGTATTCCTTCAAACTCAATACGGGCGAAATTTTACGGAAAATTATTTTCTAAGGCCTTATGCATGCCACATGGTCTTGATTTTACTAAAAATATTTTGAATGTCGATGCTAAATGTTATTCAGTTAATCTGGCTCACTTTGCAGTTTTATTCATCTTCATATGTGAAAAAGTGTGTTCACACGCTACCAAACATGGATAATATGCGTATAACAAAATGTCGAGTTCTTGGGCAACGGTCTGCAGATAAATAATCATAAAACTCTGGAATACCAATTTTATTATATATTTGGTTTAATAGCGTGTCGCATCGTAGTTCTATGAACTCCCTGAGCAGAAATTTGTTAGGGTTCACGTATGGCCCTAATACGATTTGCTCTAGTGTGAGACTCTGATCATGAGTGTAACGATTTTTCCCAATCATGCTTTGCTTGGGATAGTCGGTTCAGGATAGTCGTTCAGTTCAAGTTCGCCAAATAAAACTTAATAGGGCAAAGCCAAGTCAGGTAATTTGTATCAGAATGCCCTGATCAGATTGCCAAACCAGCGGTGAAATACGAAAAACCTCATCAGGGACGGATATATTCAAATAAAGCCAACCTTAAAAGGGCATTCTAATTCAGACCCGGAACAGGCCCATATCAGATTACCCTATTAGTGCTTGCTCTTTGCAAATTTTCGTCAATATTTTCAATTTCAACAGACATCGGAGAGCAAAAAATTTTGAAATGAGACTTTGAAAATCTGAAAACCTCTATTCAAAATCGTCTGCCAACATTTTCAGTTCTTTTTGTATTTTAACTCTGGATCTTTAAGCAAAACAACTAGAAAAAATGCATAAATTTTCTTTTTTCAATTGTATTTTCCATAAGGGTATCTTTTGTTTCAATGAATTTATTTGGTCAAACAACGAGGTTATACGCATGTTTTGACACTGAACAATAATATTGAGTTAACTGAGATGACCAGTAATGTCAACTGAGAAAGCCAAATCTTGTATCCAATCAACCTTTTTTAGTTCAAAGCAGTCATAATATTCCCTAGGCCCTCGCTGATTTCATTTGATAATTACTACATGTTTTATATTTCGTGAGTCGCCTGTCCTACAGCGCCATTTTCCTCGATTCGACCGCTTTTTTGTTCGGAATGCTCCGAAAAAAGAAGATAATTGCCCGGAATCTTGTAAACTTGTTAACACAATTTTTTTTAAACTATGGTGGAAATTTGTTTTAGAACACTAGTGTCCTTGCCCGATAAAAATTTGCCTGCTATTGTCGAGTCCAACATCCGAAACATGCCAAAATGTCAATTGTCGATTCGACAATAACAGACACATTTTGTCGGACAAGGACACTCGTGTTCTAAAATAAATTTCCACCCTTAGTAGTTTGAAAAAAATTTGTGGTAGCAAATTTACAAGATTCCGGGCAATCAGTAGTATTCGGAGTTTGCTGAACGAAAAAGCGGCCGAAAACCGCTGGAGGGATTTCAAACGACTTTTTTTTTAAAATAGGAATACTCAAGGGACAGGTCCGAAACTGTGCTCCATAGCTGTATCGGAAATGTGTCTAAAAATCATTAGGTGTGTCAAAAATAGCAAATTTTCATATTTTGGGCTTAAAAAACGTTCGGTTTAAGTGATTACGAGTAGAAACATTGAATTTGGAGAAATCTTGATGGTAGGGATTGGTATGTGAGACTAAAAACTAGATTATTGCATTAGAAGTTTGTCAAAAAAATAATGTCAAGTGTGTCAAAAAATGATTTCATTAATTTTTTTAGCCAATTTTTGGAAAAAAATGTAGCTGTTTTTATGACGTAAATGTAATTGAAAATGAAATTGGACATGGAAATTTTTGAATTTGGTATAGTTTTTGAAATATTTTTGGAATTTTGAAAAAGTTTTATTTTTGATTTTGTAATAATTTTTGCAATATTTTTAGAATTTTGAAAAAAAAATATAATTTTTGAATTTTATAAATATTTTTAGAATTTTGAAAAAAGTTTCAATTTTTGATTTTGTTATAATTTTTGCAATATTTTTTGAATTTCGGAAAAAAGTTTGAATTTTTCAGAATTTTTGGAATATTATTAGAATTTAGAAAAAGTTTAAATATTTGATTTTATTCCAATTTTTGGAATATTTTTAGAATTTTGAAAAAATAATTTTTTTAACTTGATTTTGTATAATTTTTGCAATATTTTCAGAATTTTTGAAAAAAGTTTAATCTTTGATTTTGTAATAATTTTTGGAATATATTTAGAATTTTGAAAAAAGTTTGATTTTATTTAATTTCTACAATATTTTTGGAATTTTGAAAAAGGTTGGTATTTTTGATTTTGTAAAAATTTTTGGAATATTTTTAGAATTTTGAAAAATTTTTAATTTTTGATTTTATTATAATTTTTGGAATTTTGAAAAAAGTTTCAAGTTTTGATATTGTTATAATTTTTGTAATATTTTCAGAATTTTTGAAAAAAATTTAATCTTTGATTTTGTAATAATTATTAGAATATTTGTAATATTCTAATAATTATTAAAGTATATTTAGAATTTTGAAAAAAGGTTTGATTTTACTTAATTTCTACAATATTTTTGGAATTTTGAAAGATATATGAATTTTTGATTTTGTAATATTTTCTCGAAACGCTAAATGGAGAGGTTTTTGAGTAGTTTGCTGAGTGTATCATCTTTTCACTAAATTATGTTAATTTATGATCTGTTATAATTTTCCGGCAACGGCAACGTACTGATGTTAATTAAAAGTAAATTTTGTATTTTGAGATTATTTTGGATAAATTCATTTTTTTATGCGTTTTTGAATTTTTTAATTAAAACACTGTAGGTGTTAAAGTCCACAACAATTGCCACAACAAGCGTTGAGGGTCACAACAATTTATGCTGCGGGCCACATGTGGCCCGTGGGCCGCGAGTTTGATATCTCTGCAGTACATCATCAAATTTCGGTTTGCAGTGGTAGGACTACTGTGAAGCAATAATCATGCGATAGTGATGTTTGAAGTAGGAAATTAACAAACATTACTTCGGTCTGAAAGACCTAAGTATTACATTCATGAGCTCAAAGTGAAATTCTTACCCCCACTTTTTTTGACATTTCTCGACGTTTTAGGACCTACTGATTCTAAAAAAGCAAAAAAAAAAAATGTATGTCTGTCCGGCCGGCCGTCCGCCGTCATTACCTACGCTGCAGGGAAAACCGCTGGAGGGATTTCAAAATTTTTTTTTTCTAAAAATAGGTATTCACAAGGGATAGGTCCAAAAGGACGCTGTGTTCGATAACTGTACCGGAAGTGTGTCAAAAAAATCATTATGTGTGTCAAAAATAGCAAATTTTCATATTTTTGGCTTAAAAAACGTTCATTTTAGGTGATTACGAGTAGGAACATTAAATTTGGGGAAATCTTGATGGTAGGGATTGGTATGTTAGATCAAAAACTAGATTATTGCATTATAAGTTTGTCAAAAAAATGTTGTCAAGTGTGTCAAAAGAAAGATTTTTATTTATTTTTTTACCTAATTTTTTGGAAAAAAAATAAAATTAATTGTTTGTTTGAAATAAGATTTTATTATTATTATTGAGAATTATGGCATTATAAGTTTGTCAAAAAAATGTTGTCAAGTGTGTCAAAAGAGAGATTTTTTTTAATTTTTTGCCCAATTTTTTGGAAAAAATTAAATTGTTTGTATGAAATGAAATTTTATTATTATTATTGAGAATTATGGCTTTATAAGTTTGTCAAAAAAATGTTGTCAAATGTGTCAAAAAATAATTTCATTTATTTTTTAGCCAATTTTTGGAAAAAAAATGTAACTGTTTTTATGACGTAAATGTAATTGAAAATGAAATTGAACATGGAAATTTTTGAATTTGTTATAGTTTTTGAAATATTTTTGGAAATTTGAAAAAGTTTGTATTTTTGATTTTGTAATAATTTTTGCATTATTTTTAGAATTTCGGAAAAAGTCTTAATTTTTGATATTGTAAGAATTTTTTGAATATTTTTAGAATTTTGAAAAATTTTTAATTTTTGATTTTATTATAATTTTTGGAATTTTGAAAAAATCTTCAATTTTTGAATTTCAATATTTTTAGAATTTTGGAAAAAGTTTGAATTCTTAAGAATTTTTGGACTGTTATTGGAATTTAGAAAAAGTTTCAATATTTGATTTCATTCTAATTTTTGGAATATTTTTGGAATTTTGAAAAAGGTTTCAATTTTTGATTTTGTTATAATTTTTGCAATATTTCTAGAATTTTGAAAAAAATTGAATTTTTGAATTTTATATATACATATATATATATATATATATATATATATATATATATATATATATATATATATATATATATATATATATATATATATATATATATATATATATATATATATATATATATATATATATATATATATATATATATATATATATATATATATATATATATATATATATATACAGGAATACCTCGCATAGTACGGCTTCGATTAGTTCGGTTTCACTATAGTACGGTTTTGAAATTTTCAAAAAAAAAAAACATAAATGAAAAGGAAAAGGAAAAAAATTCTAGGGAAAAATTATTCTTAAAAAAAATAATATGTGCATACATAATACATATATAAAATTATTTTTATAAGCAAAACTCAGACAACGATGACTGTGCTGAAATGTCTGTAGAGATTTAACGGCTGAACAGCTTTCAAAAATTACTGGAATGGTCAAAAAAGTTTAAGGTTATATTATGGAAGTTAATCTTAATATCGAACGTAGCATTTCAATTCGTCGAACAATAAACAATAAAGGGTAGCGAAAATCTGAAATTCTATGTCCACGCGGTGCTACCTTCGTAACCCTAACAGAAGTAGGTTGGTGTAGTTGAGAGAGGCAGAGTAAATACTGCCTATTCTCCATGATTCTGCACCATGTCGAGTCATTGGCGCCATAAAACCAATGCAACTCAGGCATCTGTTTTCCATGTTAGGGGCGGCTTGGAGCGGGCGTCTGTCTTGGATCAAGCGGTTCGCTATATAAATGTGTAGAAAGCGTTTGTTCTTCCTGTTAGGGGCGGCTTGCAGCGGGAGTCTGTCTTGGATCAAGCGGCTCGCTATATAAGCGTGTAAAAAGGTTGTTTCACCTTAAGATGCAGAACGGAAGGTCACCTTAAGATGCAGAACGAACCCATTTACGAAAATTTGGGTTGGGCGAAGGGCTAACACCCCATTTCCGTAAAAAAATTATTGTCATGAATTTTGTACACAGGCCTCGGAATATCTCGGATTCATTATTGGAACGACCTCGGAAACTGTACCCGGATTACGATTTAAAAATGGGAACCTGGAACGTGCTAAGCCTTAGAAGACCAGGATATCTCCTAAAACTCACTCAAAAAGTCGAGAGCTACACATCCAGTGGCATTACAAGAACTAAGATGGCCAGGCAGTGGAATCCATGAAATAGCGAAAGGGTACACTCTTTATTATTGCGGTCATCAAAACGGAGAAGATTTGGAGTTGGCTTTCTTATACACCGTCACGTGAATCAGCATGTTATCGACTTCTGCCCAATTAATATGCGGTTATGCACACTGAGAATCCGCACGCAAAAATTCAATGTAACGATCGTCAATGTTCATGCACCTACTGAAGATAAAGCAGATGATGTTAAAGACCTGTTCTTCCTAGAACTCGAAGAAGTCATCAATAACATCCCGCGGCACGATATAAAAATCGTGGTAGGTGACTTAAATGCTCAAGTTGCTAGGATTGCTAGGATTGCAGAACTTAAAACACATATTGGCCCTTACAGCTTGCATCATACCGGCAACAATAACGGCTTTCGCGCAGCCGAGCTGGCTATGATGTATGATCTAGTAATTCCCAGCACTTTCTTCCCTCACAAGAAAATTCACATGGCAACGTGGAAATCAAATGTCGGAAGAACGGAAAATCAAATCGACACGTCATGATCTCTAAGAGACACTCTACAAGTATAGCTGACGTTCGATCATACAGAGGTGCTGATATGGACACCGATCATATGCTTGTCATCTTTAAGTACAAGTGCAAATTATGATCCACATTTAACAGACAACTAAAAAAGACTGTGCGCTGGAACGTCGAAGCATTTAAACATCCGGAAACGCTGAATAGATATCAGGAAATAATAACACAAAACATAAAAGAGCATGACATCTCTTCTGAGATGCCATTAAACATACAAGAAGAATGGCAAACACATCAATCAACCATTATAGCCGCAGCACAAACTACAATCGGAAAACGACCACCGAAATCACACAACGAATGGTTTGAAGACGAGTGCCGCCAATCCGTTGAACATAAACAAAAACTGCGAGAAAAATAGTTAACTAGGAACACCCGAAGCTCTCAATCTGATTATGCCTGAGGAAAGCCTCAGCAAAATTTCTACGTAAAAAGAAACGCGAACACATGAAGAGCTGCATCAAAAACATCAACCAACATGCGGCCAACGGAAATTCAAAAGAGTGCTTTGCCAACGCACGAAATCTGACAAAAGATTTCCACCCAAGATCTACGGCCATCAAAAATAAAAATAATGAACTTGATGAACAAGTGAACGTGATGTGCTGGCAGTGTGGCGATCCCACTTTCAAGACCTACTGAATAGGACGAATGAAGTTCATCCTATTCGAGCAATTGCTCAATCAACTGAGGAGATTTTTGTCCCTAACCCAGCAATAGAAGAAGTGGAAGCTGCCATTAAAAAACTGAAAAATGGCAAATCCCCAGGTTTCGATGGAATTCCCGCAGAACTTTTGAAAAATGGAGGAGCAGCTCTGGTCTCACGTATATACGATGTGATTCTTGCAATATGGGACCAAGAATAACTACCTGCTGAATGGAAAACAGCTCTCATTGTTCCGCTACATAAAAAAGGTGACCGTGTAAAGTGTGCAAATTATCGTGGCATCGCATTGGTGAACACTATATGCCATATGCCTTGGTATCCCAGAGAAACTTGTTTCTCTGTGCAAACTCACAACATCGGGATCAAATTGTAGAATAGTAATCGAAGGGTCAGTTTCTGATATAGGATTTCGAAACTGGGGTCAACTGGTCATGGAACGAGGTGAATGGAAGCTGATTGCACCGACAGAAAAATCCCTCCATGGGATGTAAACGCCAGAGAGAGAGAGAGAACAATAAACAATACAATTTATTGCTACAAAGAATTGTTGAGGAGAAACCACCAAAAATGATCCAGACATCGTTATTGCAATTTTTTGGCAAAAAAAATTAATTAAAACATTAAAATTTAAAGTGAATTGTGTTAATTTTTTATCTAGTTGTTTTAACCATTTTATAAATTAACTTTTTTTTGTTTGTTTAGTTATTTTTAATAAATATATGTACATTTGAATATATTACTCTCGTTTTCTTTATTGAAAAATAGGAAAAAACAAATTGTATGGAACAAATTATCGTTTTTTGTATGTAGTTAGTTCCTCGATTAGTCCGGTTTCAAATAGTACGGGTAAATGGTGGAACCGATTAACCGTACTATGCGAGGTATTCCTGTATATATATATATATATATATATATATATATATATATATATATATATATATATATATATATATATATATATATATATATATATATATATATATATATATATATATATATATATATATATATATATATATATATATATATATATATATATATATATATATATATATATATATATATATATATATATATATATAGAATTTTGAAAAAAGTTTTATTTTTTGATTTTGTAGGAATTTTTGGAATATTTTTAGAATTTTGAAAAATTTTAAATTTTTGATTTTATTATAATTTTGAAAAAAGTTTTAATTTTTGATTTTGTAATAATTTTTGCACTAGTTTTAGAATTTTGGAAAAGTTTGAATTTTTAAGAAATTTTGGAATATTATCGGAATTTAGAAAAAGTTTAAATATTTGATTTCATTCTAGTTTTTGGAATATTTTTGGAATTTTGAAAAAGTTTGATTTTATTTAATTTAACAATATTTTTGGAATTTTGATTATAATTTTCCGGCAACGTATTGATATTTCGTGTTAGTTTTGTAATAAGTTTTTAAACAGAAATAAAAAATAATTGTACGTTAACAAAGAGTTATGTTTGAAATACATCGCTGCCCAAAACTAAAAACCATCTCCTCGTGAAAGTTTTTTGCCGAAAACTATATCAAAATCCTTTTCCCAGACCGAAGTCTTGATATCTCAGAGCTGTGAGATTTCAGCCCCTCTATATTTTCGATTTTGTCTTATAGAGTACGAGCTTGTCCCTCATGTAGTGAGAGAATGTTTGAATTTCGTTCGGTCTCTAACAAGATATCTTGGAGTAAAAGATGACAGTCGTCCGTTCACATGCAATTACTTAACATGAAGATTGTACAGTTGAGTTGTATTCGTTGTTTTATAACACAAATAACTCGTCATGTGGTGCAGATTATATGGTAAACAAAACATTTCCTTAGGATTTTCTTAATTTTAAAATTCTACATACACTTGCGTATTGAAACTCTTTTATGTAAACTGTGTGTTACTTATAAATCCTTCATTACATTCTTTACAAACTATGCCTGCTTTTGCCGTCGTTCCCCACCTTTATATATAAAAAAATTTATATACATGCGGTACACAAGAAAAAAATTACGTATTGAATGTAACCAGTTCTCTACTACATCATATATCAAACAGTAATAGATTTGATACTTTGTATCTATAAAAAAAATTATTTCTAGATTTATTTTTCTTATTAATATTAATCAAAGTATATAAATATAAGATGATCAGAAAATAATATATATTCTGTTGTTCTATTAAACCGAAAGTGATAAGAAGAAACAGTTATCCGTATTAATATTTTTTGTGAAAATAATTATTAATTAATTAAAAATTGATAAACAACAAAAAATCAAGGCAAGTGAATATTTAGTTGTCAGTGCGATTTTGACATTGGTCTTGAAGTATTTATTCAACGTTTCCTTAAGTATTAATTACGGTAGAGTGATAGTTTATTATGTTTAGAATAGTTAAGTTTTTGTGATTCAAAGCAACAATTTTGAATAATAATTAACTGTTTTAAATCATTTTTAAACTTTTACAACTACATATTATCGTAACTTTATTTTTATATATCTTTTATTACTTAGGTTCCTTATAAATTTAAAAGTTACAATAAATCTCTGCCCATATGTTTAAGGTTTTGACGATTCATAACAATTTCTAAACAAAACTGGAAAAACAAAACAACATATATAATAAACTAGTTGCTCACCTAGAATAGTATAATTATAATAAAAAAAAAGTCAGAAAAATGCGAATAAAATTCGCTCGCCAAGGGTTCCTTGAATGTAAAGATCACAATATCAAAATAATTAATATATAGTTGTGTTGTAAACTTTTTATATATCCAGACCATAGACACATAAAAAATAAATGATTCATCGTAAATATCAATAGTAAATGTCAATCTCATCCAAATTAATCGAAACGATATAAAAAATATTACTTTAGGTTAAATGTTATCCATAGCTGTTTATGGTAGCTAAGGAACGACTTAATTCTGTTTATCAACGACGAAATTTAGGGGGTGGAAGGTGTTAACACTAAAATTAGGACTTTTTGGACGATAATTCAAAAACTGTGCATCGCAAAATTCTAAAAAATATTGTTATTTTTCTTAATTTTGGTGCGCTTTTAAATGACAACCCACTCATGTGGGTCAAAATACCTTTTTCATCCTTCGGCTTGTTTCTTCGAGCAAGCAATAAGTGTCATCATCGAAGAATATTCCATAGCTGTGATTTTAGTAAAAATTTTAACCACAAATGCAATTACACACATGCCAAGTTAGACCAAACCTATAGACTAAACATTCAGTTTGTTGTTTACACAGTCGAATAACACTTTCCAAAATTGTCATATCTGGCATCTTCAAGTTATAACTGTATTGTGATAACATGTTAGTTTAAAACAGTTAACCATGTAGGGTATGTTCTACTAAAACTGAACACAATTTTCAAGTCTCTGATAAAGCTCGCAAATGGTTTTGTACGCCTTTCTTAACGGTCAAGAAGAAGTCGAAATAGAGAAGAAAGAAGAAAGTTGTAATGACATGGAAGAAATTATATTCTCCAATACCAGTTTTAACTTCCCGGTATTGGAAGCTATTGTATTTGGGTCGATTCGAAATCGGAATTTTAATGATATCTTTACGTTTCATTACCTTTTGAAGGTGTTAAGACTATTTTTAGCTGACAGTCTGTATGTGTGTATGTATCGCTGTATGTAGGCTAAATTTTGTCCAACGATTTCTCATCAACGGATGTTTCGATTTTAACGAAAATGGTCACAATCGATGTTTTGTAGCGTAACTTACAGCCCAGTCCTTTTCTACCGAAATAAAATCATTTGTTTTTTAGTGGTTTCCAAAAAACAGAAAATCATCTCTTGCAAATATCAGGAGAATAAATAATGATATCAAGGTCATTGACCTACCATATTGTTTGTCAACATGTCAGACATTTATAATGACACTGGTGTAAATAGTTGCTACCTTAGTTTTTGAGTTGTATAAGAAAATGTGATAAAACTGAGTGTTATTTTCGTTGCGAAAACTCTTGAGATTTTGGAGCAACTTTTGTATAAAAATGAGCATCCGCATGGATGAATAAACGCATCTGGGTATACTGGAATATCGAAGAATTATTTGACAAAGGGAACAGGGGGTAGTGAGTGGATCGCCTGAAAAATTTTTTATTTTAAACTTCTTCAACTGTAAACACTAAGTTCTGACATACAATTTTATTGAAACTTAATACATAAGTTTTTTGTAATGTTTATAGTAGTTTTGCAACTTCTGGTTTGTTTGTCACTTCCGGTCAAATAGCTTTTTTTTATTCTTTTAAGAATGTCACTACATTATAGCCTAAAGTTATAAAGTATTTCTGACGATTATTTGAAATTGAATATTTGAGATTTGAATTAAATTGCTCAAGAACGGCTATACCGATTTCATCAAACTTTTTTTTTGTTTAATAGGTGATAGTCGCTTGAAGAAAAAAAATAATTCATTATTTTTGTAACTAATTTTAAAATTAAAATATTCAAAAAACTTTTTTAAAGTTGGCGCTAGGGTCATTGAAACTTAATTTTTTTTTTGTAAAAGTTCTTTCTTTACTCTAAAACTTCCAAATTTACAAGACAGACTAAAAACTCTACTTCTTCATCATTTTTTTGAAGTTCAGTGATTAAAATTTTTTGTTGATAAAAATTGTTCAAAAAAATTACGAACAATTAGAATTTTAGTCGGACTTAAAATCATCAAAGTAACATAAAAAAACACCTACATACAGATTATTTTAAAACATAACTTCAAATATAACTGAATCAATTTTATTGAACAAAAAAATTACTAGCACCTCAACATTAAACAATTTAATAATTAATATTACGACACCTAACGATTCATTGTTTGCATATAAACTTAGCTAATAGCATGCTTTAAAAACTACCAATAAACTACACAACTGTTACTGTATGTATCAACTGCACTAATAGTTTGCTTTACAACACCAAAAAAAATGTAAACAAAAAATAAAATGAAAAGAATTGTTTTGTCACCATACTTGACGAAGCTGGAGTTTTTTCTGGATATGTCCCTACAAGGGATACCAAATATAGCACAAAAAATGACGTGGGACGGGTCTTCACCTTGTATGGTCTTACATTTTACAATAACAGTTTTTTGTTTTTATTTTTACACACACAACACTGAAACTTTATAAATTAAAGCAAAATAAATACAGTTGACAAAAAATTATATCACACCAAAAATCTTTTTTACAATAAATTATCAAACGAATAATTTCGAATCTAGTTTTTTTTAACGAATTCACTTTACTAATAATAAAGAAAATGACAAATTTCTGTTATATTTAGTTTTTTTTTCAGCTCAAGGTTTCTGTAATTTTCCATAAAAACTATTAGTAAAAAGCTACTTCACAAATAGGTTGTAGAAGTTGTCTGAAACTTTCTGCTATTCCTTATTTTTGCCCCTTCTTTTCCTTTATTTTAATTTCTTGTGGGGCAGTAAGCCAGAAAATGATATCATCCAGAATGATGTTGATCCTGCAACGCCAAAAACTGAATTTATTTTCTTTAACAACCCAGAAAGTTTTATACCGCCAAAATGTGTCTTAGGTTTTTTTTTAATTTTTAAATTGTATTTGGCCTAGTTTCTCCAAATAAAAATTTACAGCCAACAGAAAGGAAAACCCAAGCTATTCTGGTTATAATAATTGATTTTTTTGGTTAATGCCTTCGATTGTTTGTAGTATTTTTACATATGTGATTGTATTTTGTTTTTTTTTCGCAAAGGGCTGTAAAATTTAACTTTAATGCTGCTATGGAGAAGGTTAAAGTTTTACTTTTTTTTATAAAACCAAAACCCAACCAGCCATAACAATTGCAGTCCATAGGTCTCGGCTTTCATCTAAGTCTGGTTTGATCTGCCGTGTCATACTTGCACTATACTTCACTGACTAAAAACAGACCATGAACGCTGTGCTAATTCTTTATACAATTGGGCTTTTTAGAGTCTTCTAAATGAAACAGTGAAGCTCCACAATAAACCATAAAACACATAGCAACTTTTCAAAGACGATATCATGGATTGGATTTTTTTTGGATAAGAAACTAGTTAAATAATAATTTAGTAATTATTATTGTAATGCAAACTGTGCAGATACAAAATGTCAGTATTAAAAAATATAAAAACCAGTTTAGTCAATTACATCTGATTACGATTTTTTGCAATATGTACATCAATTAAACGTCAGTCAATAAACATTTTTAACGATCGAGTCTCGTATGTATTTGTTAATTTATGAATGGGATTTTTTATGAGTCACCCATAAGCTTGAGTTGAATTTATCTAGTTTTTTGATCGACGTGAGTTAAAGAGGCGAAACGAGAATTTCTATATTTTTATAAGCATTAAGGTAAATTTTGTTTTATATTTCAGATCAAACGGTCAGAAGATGATCAATAAGAAATACATTTCGTATTTAGTGATCTTCTTTGTTTTGTCAATAGTAGCAGCACAAAGTATGTACATAAACCTTTTCATTGAATTAAGTTCCTGTTTTTATTAACAGTTGTTTCGTTCCAGGATGTCGAACGCCAAATAATACAAATGGTCGTTGTATTTCATTAAGGGAATGTAGCCCAATTTACAGCTTAATAGAACGTAAACAAAATAGTTTAACACAGAGTGACCGTCGTTTTATACAAGCGTCACAATGTTTAACAGGAACTGGTCGTAGTCCATATGTATGCTGTGGGCCAAATGATCCGTTTTTAACGGGAGAATTAATTCCGACAACTACCGTTAATCCTATTAATGTGGAACCATCCAATGGACTTGGTAATGCCTTACCAGGCCATGACGAGTGTGGTAATGATATATTAGCACATTTAGTTCTTGGTGGAAAAGAGGCTGCACTAGAAGAGTTTTCATGGATGGTTTTATTGGAATATCAAAATACCAACGGTGCCAGGGAATTTGCATGTGGCGGTTCTTTAATAAATCACAGATATGTGATCACAGCTGCACATTGTCTTGTTGGTGAAATTGAACAAGTCAAAGGAAGATTGTAAGAATAATTTGTTTTCTATTTAATCGTAACATTATTAATCAATTCATTTTTCGAATTATTTTACTTAGAGTCAGTGTACGGCTAGGAGAACACAACACGGAAACAGAAGAGGATTGCTACGTTGACGGAACGATTAAAGAATGCACCCTACCAGTCGTTGATGTTCGAGTTGAACAAATAGTTGCTCATCCTAGTTATTTCTCAGGTGATAAGAATCGTGCCAATGATATTGGTCTTGTTAGATTAGCTGCCAATGTTAAATATTCAGATAACGTTAGTCCAATTTGTTTGCCTTCTGTTGATTTAAGAAGTCCAACTGGTACTAATGTAACCGTTGCTGGATGGGGAAGAACACTTACAAGTAACATTATCGGGTTTTATTCGTTAAATCTTTATAATTTTATATTTATATGTTTTAGCCCGAAAAAGCACAACTAAACAAAAGCTTCAGATTTCAATAGCTGATTTTGAGGAATGCCGACAAAAGTTCGCAACGCGACAGGCTCAATTAAAAGACAGTCAGATGTGTGCTGGTGGTAAATATTTAGAAGATTCATGCGATGGTGATTCTGGTGGTCCTTTGATGGTCCAAGTCAACGGTTTTTGGGTTCTTGAAGGTATTGTGTCATTTGGATATTCATGCGGATTTCAAGGATGGCCTACCGTTTATACAAGAGTTGCTTCATATAGAGATTGGATATTAAATAATATGAAACCATAAACCATAAGTTTAAAATGCTATTACAATATGTTACATTTATGAGGTCTCATTGTTTGTTTACCGATTAAATATATGTTGTAGATTCGGTTATTAGATGAAGTGGACAACTTTTTTGATCCGATAATTGCAAAATTGTCTGTATTTTCTTTTTAAACTTCCAACTCTCTAATAAATTAATTATTTCAAATCAATTACAAATTTGACTCTGTTGTTTTTCAATATTCGTCCAATTTTCTCTACGTTAAGTACAGTTAAAGGTTTTGGGTCAGATATAAAATTGTTAAACGCCTCCTGGATTTAAATCAAATAAATCGATAGAAATTGTTTTTGTTCGACTAAAGACGTAACGAGCTAAAAAATGATTACTGTACTCTATTACCTTGACGAACACCCAATGTAAATCCTTACCTTTTGTCAAAAAATTGTTCTCAGTATTTTATTTTGATTTATCTGTATCAATAAAATAAAGATGTTGGAATGTGGAAGAGGTTTCTGAATCTTTCTTTATTGAAATTACTTCATGTATAGTAAGCATGTAATAAATAAGTTAAAGATCTACAGGTTTTTCATACCAGTTGGGAACACTGACACGTCTCTGACACAACAAGGCGGACTATTTCACAACACGTTTATAAAATTACAAACAGAAACAAAATAGTGTTCAATTTATTAACATAGACTTGCTCATGCAAATTCACATGGTCGGCAAAAAGCAATCCAGAGTATCAATCAATAGAATTACAATCGCAATATAGAAGTTTTTCTGAATTTAAGCCAGAGTTGCAAGCTAAAAAAGTCTGTACTCAATTTATAGAGAGCCAAACTTTCATAGTGTTAAATGAATGTAAACTGTAGCTTTCGAATAAATAATTTAGTCCCAAATTTTTTGTCACGTCCAGGGAAACAGGAAGCTTAGCTTGCTCTACCAATCGAACTAGCATGGAATCTTGTATTGTTACAGGAAAACATTTGCCACTTATATTATAATTTAATAAATCCACTACTTCTGTGAAATGGTAACTTACTTTAACTGTACATCATTTGTTGTAATATCTGCAGCGTAATATCTGTCGATGCGTGAGTAATACCTACAATAATTGCTAGCATTTTTGTATAGCAATGAAGTAGTGAACTATCCTTGTTTTCCATGGGCTGCCAATAGTCCTACAAGCGGCATATTCCTGTATAATTTGATAAAGAGTTATATGAAGGCTCGTTTTGTCAAACAAGAACTAGTAGGTAAACTAGTAGGTAAGAACTAGTAGAACTAGTAAACAAGGACTAGTAGGTCCCCAACCTCACTTCACCATTTTGTGAGGTTGGGGACTAGTACAATAAACCTTAAGTTAACGATCCACCAATACCATTTCGGATATGATGGTCATTGTCTCAATTTTTGTTAAAAACGAAGTGAAGAAGGAAAGAGAATGAAAAGCGATGGCATAGCTAGAATTCAGAGGTCAAACTCCTGTAAATTTTTTATTGTTGGATCGATAATTCACCAGGCGATCCATTTTTAAGCCCCTATAGAGCAAGGATGACAGGCATTCCAATCTGAAAGAAGGAAAGCATTTATTGAGCAAAAAAAAAAACGAAAACACGAAATTCGACCAATTGCTACTAAATCATAAACTTGTTCTATTTGTCAAAATTCAGTTTATATTTTTGCACAACACATAGAAAACTACGTAATTCTTTTCTCAGAAACTGATAGAGGCAGGAGAAAGAAAGTTGCAGCATAACTAATCTGTTCTCGCTCAGTTATGTCAAGCAATTGTCAAGCAGCATACAAATAAAGTTCTGGATGCCGATTATGGAATGCGATTTAACCAAAATCGTCATCGCTTTTAAAAAATTTTGTGTACAAACACAAAATTTTTCATAATTGTATTAGTAATTAAAGTAAAAAATAATAAAATGAAAGTAGACCAATATTACTTCGGTCTGAAAGACCTAAGTATTACATTCATGAGCTCAAAGTGAAATCCTTACCCCCACTTTTTTGGCATTATTAGACGTTCTAAGACCTACTGATTCTAAAAAAGCAAAAAAAAAATGTATGTCTGTCTGTAGGCCGTCATTACCTACGCTGTAGGGAAAACCACTGGAGGGATTTCAAAAATTTTTTTCTAAAAATAGGTATACTCAAGGAACAGGTCCGAAAGGACACTGTGTTCGATAACTGTACCGGAAGTGTGTCAAAAAAATCGTCAAGTGTGTCAAAACAAAGGAAATTTCATATTTTTTGCTTAAAAAACGTTCATTTTAAGGAATTACGGGTAGGAACATTGAATTTCGAGAAATCTTGATGTTCGAATTGGTATGTGAAACCAAAATCTAGATTATTGCTTTATAAGTTTGTCAAAAAAATAATGTCAAGTGTGTCAAAAAATTGGTTTCATTGATTTTTTTAGCCAATTTTTTGGGAAAAAAATGTAGCTGTTTTTATAACGTATATGTGATTGAAATATATGGAGCGGCTGAAATCTCACAGCTCTGAGATATCAAAACTTCGATCTGGGTAAAGGATTTTGATATAGTTTTCGGCAAAAAACTTTCACGAGGAGATGGTTTTTAGTTTTGGGCAGCGATGTATATCAAACATAACTCTTTGTTAAAGTACAAGTATTTTTTATCTCTGTTTAAAAATTTATTACAAAACTAATACGAAACATCTATACGTTGCCGGAAAATTATAATCAAAAGTCCAAAAATATTGTTAAATTAAATAAAATCAAACTTTTTCAAAATTCCAAATATATTCCAAAAATTAGAATGAAATCAAATATTTAAACTTTTTCTAAATTCCGATAATATTCCAAAAATTCTTAAAAATTCAAACTTCCAAAATTCTAAAACTATTGCAAAAATTATTACAAAATCAAAAATTAAAACTTTTTTCAACATTCCAAAAATTATAATAAAATCAAAAATACAAACTTTTTTCAAAATTCCAAAACTATTTCAAACACTATAACAAATTCAAAAATTTCCATGTCCAATTTCATTTTTAATTACCATTTACGTCATAAAAACAGCTACATTTTTTTTCCAAAAAATTGGCATAAAAATAAATGAAATCATTTTTTGACACACTTGACAACATTTTTTTGACTTATAATGCCATAATTCTCAATAATAATATTAAAAATATGGAGGGGCTGAAATCTCACAGCTCTGAGATATCAAAACTTCGATCTGGGTAAAGGATTTTGATATAGTTTTCGGCAAAAAACTTTTACGAGGACATGGTTTTTAGTATTGGACAGCGATGTATATCAAACATAACTCTTTGTTAAAGTACAAGTATTTTTTATCTCTGTTTAGAAATTTATTACAAAGCTAACACGAAACATCAATACGATGCCGTGAAATTATAACAGATCACATATTAACATAATTTAGTGAAAAGATGATACACTCAGCAAACTACTCAAAATCCTCTCCATTTAGGGTATCGAGAAAATATTACAAAACCACAAATTCATATTTCTTTCAAAATTCCAAAAATATTGTAGAAATTAAATAAAATCAAACTTTTTTCAAAATTCCAAAAATATTGCAAAAATTATTATAAAATCAAAAGATTAAACTTTTTCAAAAATCCTGAAAATATTGAAAAAATTATTACAAAATCAAATCAATTATAAAAATTATAATAAAATCAAAAATTAAAAATTTTTCAAAATTCTAAAAATATTCCAAAAATTCTTACAAAATCAAAAAACAAAACTTTTTCCAAAATTCTAAAAATATTGCAAAAATTATTACAAATAAAAAAATTTCCATGTCCAATTTCATTTTCAATTACATTTACGTCATAAAAACAGCTACATATTTTTTCTCAAAAAATTGGCTAAAAAAAATCAATGACATCATTTTTTGGTACGCTTGACATTTTTTTTTGACAAACTTATAATGCCATAATTCTCAATAATAATAACTAGGAGGGCCCGGCGTGCTTCGCTACGCTTATAAATAAAGTTTTTGCGTAGACATTTTGTTGACGTAGAACCAATGATTTAGCATATAATTTTTAATTTTTCTTTTTAAATATATGAATGAAAAATATTCAGAACTCTAGCTGATCAGTTCGGATATATGAAAAATTAGCGATCAAATAAGTTAGAGATCAAATAAGCTTACTTGAAAACTTATTTGATCGCTAATTTTTCATATATCCAGCTAGAGTTCTAATTATTTTTCATTGATATATTTAAAAAGAAAAATTAAAAATTATATGCTAAATCATTGGTTCTACGTCAACAAAATGTCTACGCTAAAACTTTATTTATAAGCGTAGCGAAGCACGCCGGGCCCTCCTAGTTAACATCAACGTATATGAAAAGGAATGGAAAAGAAACAGGAATTATATGTCATCGAATTATTACAAAAATATGGGATCCGATTGTAATTAAAAAATACAGCAATTTCTGAAAAAATAGCACAAACTGATTTAACAATTATTATTCGATTGGACGGTTATTTATTCGGTAAGGAAAACTAAACTGTTTTTCTACGTGAAAATGTCTGAATCTGTTTTACCATTGGCTACAAATTATTTATAGAAATTTATTGTAACCAAAAGGTGTAAAATTAGAATAATACTGTTACGAGTACAGAAAAATCTAGACTATTACAGAAAAATCTAGACGATTACGGTCACTTCCAGGAAAATAAAATCAACAAAAAATGAATGAAATGAATAGTGTTGTTGTTGTTGTACATATTCTTAGAATTAAGGTCTACATATAACAAATGATTTTATGAATCAAATCAACGTAACGTAAAATATTCGGATATTCTAATATTTTCTCAAGGTTTCTAAAAAGTGACCGCGAAATTTCTAGAGATTAAGCAGAATGTGTATAAGGAAATTACCTCTTGTAGTTTTTAATTAGTTTTATTTTAAACTGATAGTTATAATTATAATTATTAGTTATAATTATAAAACTGATATTTAAAATAAGTTTTTGTAAATAAAGATTTAAGTTTTATTGAGTAGAAATATTTTGTGTATTGTTTTGTAAGTTGTGAACTGGAAATTTCTACAATAAACCGTTGGAGTTCTGAAGCTGTTGAAAGAATATTCTAGTTAGGAATATTGTTCGTTGTATTTCTTTGATATTTTTTGTATTAAATTTCTAGATATTACGATGTGTGAATTCATAGGATGAGAGAATATTTCGTCAACATCTAAGTCAACATTCTAATCAACATCCTAAGTCACGAGTGTAAAGTCATTATTGATTGTTGCCAATCAATGCGAAACTTAATATCTGACGTAAAGTCAATATGTTGTTATATTTTTGGTTAGGAAATATAGACAACATTAGGCGAATTTTTAATTTCGGATTGGTTTTTGTGAACAATTGTTCGTTGTATTGTTTCTTGTTGTTGTGGTACAATTAAGGAGTTGAATACTTAATAAAACCTGGTGGTTGTGCTAACTAATCAGTGATTGAACTCAGAAAGAGATTGGGAATTGCGTTTATTGAATTGTGAGCTAGGCCAATTCGAAGGAAGGTTGGGAAAAACGTAACAATACGATTAAATTGATTTTATTTTGTTCTTTTTCAGATGGCTAGCTCTATAACAACATTTCTTTTAATTCTAATTCAATTTGATTTAACTGATTAATTCGAAATTAATTGTACTAAAAACTTATAATTGGACTTAAAACTTTCAAATATAACAAAATTCAGATCATTTCTTCGAAAAGTCATTGATGAGATGAATATAGTTGATTTTTTACAAGTTACTTGCATAAAAAACATATTATAGATGTAATTGGGAATAAATTCCATTTTTCTGTGCTTAATCCAAAAAAAACAATATTGTTTGTATTTGTGTAGTATAGTTGAAAAAATATAAAATTTTAATTTATAGTGTTTAGACGTAATTAATTGAATTTCAAGTAGAATAAGATGACACTGCTAGAAGGGACATTAAGTAAATGGACAAATGTTATGAAAGGTTGGCACTATAGATGGATTGTTTTAGACGAAAATGCTGGATTATTGTCTTATTACACGGTGAGTTGTAAAGAGTATAAAATTCTAAATAATAATAATAAAAAAACAAAGAAAAGACTTGGGCAATTTCATTTCATATATTGTATGGGGGGGCCGTTAAATTAAAAAAAAAATTTAATTCGTCTATAACTTTTTTATTTATGATCCGAAAAATCCCAAAAATCTTTAAAATCTAAGTTACACTAATATCAGTTAGCAGTGAAAATATAAAATGAATCAAAATTCGATTAAAAAAGCCTTAGGCTGTACAAAGTTTTTTTTTAGCGTATTAATTTATAAGATAAAATTCAATTCAAACAATTAATTTTATTTTTTTTCCACAAAAACTGGGTAAAAAAATAAATAAAAATCTTTCTTTTGACACACTTGACAACATTTTTTTGACAAACCTATAATGCAATAATCTAGTTTTTGATCTCACATACCAATTCTTACCATCAAGATTTCTCCAAATTTAATGTTCTTACTCGTAATCACTTAAAATGAATGTTTCTTAAGCCAAAAATATAAAAATTTGCTATTTTTGACACACATAATGATTTTTTTGACACACTTCCGTTACAGTTATCGAACACAGCGTACCAAAAAAAAATTTTGGAAATCCCTCCAGTGGTTTTCCCTGCAGCGTAGGTAATGACGGATGACCGGCCGGCCGGCCAACAGACAGACATACATTTTTTTTTTGCTTTTATAGAATCAGTAGGTCCTAAAACGTCGAGAAATGCCAAAAAAGTGGGGTAAGAATTTCGCTTTGAGCTCATGAATGTAATAGTAGGTCTTTCAGACCGAAGTACCATCAATACGATTCCGGAAAATTATAACCAATCATAAATTAACATAATTTATTGAAAAGATGATAAGATGATACACTCAGCAAATTACTCAAAAACCTCTCCATTTAGCGTTTCGAGAAAATATTACAAATTCATATTTCTTTCAAAATTCCAAAAACATTGTAAAAATTAAATAAAATCAAACTTTTTCAAAATTATAAAAATATTGCAAAAATCATTACAAAATCAAAAATTGAAACTTTTTTCAAAATTCCAAAAATTATAATAAAAGCAGAAATTTTAAATTTTTCAAAATTCTAAAAATATTCCAAAAATTCTAACAAAATCAAAAATTAAAACTTTTTCCGAAATTCTAAAAATATTGCAAAATTTATTAAACAATCAATAATACAAACTTTTTTCAAAATTCCAAAAATATTTCAAAACTATAACGAATTCAAAAATTTCCATGTCCAATTTCATTTTCAATTACATTTACGTCATAAAAACAGCTACATTGTTTTTCCAAAAAATTGGCTAAAAAAATAAATGAAATCATTTTTTGACACACTTGACATTATTTTTTTGACAAACTTATAATGCCAATTCTCTATAATAATAATAAAATTTCATGTCATACAAATTATTAATTTTATTTTTCTCCAAAAAATTGTGTAAAAAATAAATAAAAATCTTTCTTTTGACACACTTGACAACATTTTTTTGACAAACTTATAATGCCAAAATTCTCAATAATAATAATAAAATTTCATTTCAAACAAATAATTAATTTAACTTTTTTCAAAAAATTGGGTAAAAAAGTAAATATAAATCTTTTGACACGGTTGCGGTAAAGATCTAGGGTGTTGATACTGACGTAGCTACGATTTCAAGTACCTACCGTATGATGGTTGCATTCCAATCCAAGATATAGTTAAAGTGGTGGCAGTAGTGGTGGCATTCTGCAGCAACAAGCTCCTATCATTATTTTTTGGGTGCCATTATAACGTTATGGGATTTGGGGCAACAAACAATGAACAGACTTTGTTGAATTTCTTCTTAATACGGATCAGGAACTTCCTTATAAGGGCAATTAGTTTTGGCGAGAATGGTACGAAATTGGAGAGTGTCGCAAGATATCGTAAGTGGTCCTTAAAAAAAGTTTTAGATATCCCAAATCAACTGATTGGGATGTGCACGCATAACCTAGCTAAAAATGTTTGGACTTTGATCCGTCGATCAATTGTTTTATGTGTTAATTGGACTCAAGAGTGTACAGTCAAGGCTTTAGAAGAACCTTGCCCACTTAGAACGTTCCATCACACGGATGGAACAGAAAACTGTAAATGCTGAGATTTGCGGTCAGGAAACTTTAAAAAAACTGAGGGAATCGTTTATCGTGATATTCGGGTGGAATTTAAATAAAGTATTCAGAGTGTTTTGGATAGAGTGCTTCAAAGTTGTTTTGTAAGTCCATTGTGGCAGCAAGAATTCACAGAGAATTTTCAAAATAACCCAAATACCAATCAGGCTTACTGTTTATGCCAACTGGAAGGTACAGTGCAAGTGACAGGAAACGGGATCTGTGAAAGAAACATCATATGCTTTGTATACATTTTTCAGGCGACAGCTCTACTGTTGAGATGAAAAGAAACATCTAACTGCGTCTCCAAACAAAAATAGTTGGATCTTGATGGAGAACGTGGTGAACATAAGGTCTTGGAAATGGACCATAGTATCTTTTAATCCCTTCATATATCCTGGTCGTGATGGAGTCTATTCATGCAGAATATTGTGAACGGTCCCTGTCAATAATTGTTAAATATATAAGGCATGCCTAGCATGTAACTACGTCTCAGAAGCGTGGCGGAAATCTAGAATTGTATTCATACCAAAACCACGTGAAACAAACTTAAGTGAAACCAAGTCATTTTGGCTAATAATTTTCAACTGTTTTGTCCTCAAAACTCTGGAAAGGCTGGTTGATAAGGGACACGGTTTCTTAAGCGAAAACTGTATTAACTTTTGATGAAGTACAAATCAACATGCATATCAGATTGTAAAGAAACAGCGGCGTATCATTTAGTAACTAAAATGCTCTTTTAACAAAATATATTGATAAAGTCGTGGTCTTTTTTGGCAATGTCGTTGATCCGTCGATTGAACGTTGTTGTGGTTTTTGCCCTATAGTTATCCTTTGAATCGAAACAGCAATAATCACACCAACTTTTGTTTTTCTGTGTGTTGCCTGATGGTCAAACACGCAGAAGCAATAGTCTCGCTCTAAGTTAAATGCTAAATTAAATAAAATAGAGTTAATGGCATGTGTAGGCATTAGAGGCTCAATGCATATTACACCACACTATCGTTGGGTGCCATGTTTGGTCTACCACTTTTACATCTACATATAGAGACAGACAGTTTTCTACAGACTAAATGTAGCCAGAACGTGGGTAAAGAAAGAGAAAAGATGCAGTGTTTTTTACAAACTTGACAGATTACACATAGTGAAGTCATGACCAAAATATATAGGTTTGGGAAGCCCGTTAAACTGATCATCTCTTAAAAAGAGGAATGTGAGGAATCTCGACCCAACCGGACCAGCGTCACCTATGTTTTCTATCGGAATGGCTAACTTTTGAATCTAAATACAGGAGCTGGCGTGTACTTGAAATCTAATAATTTCATAAGTAGTAAGAAATTTCCTCGTGGATGGTTTTGTATAGTTCTGCAAGCAGTAGTGCGTGCTATCAATACAATACAAATGTGATATCAAAAAAAAAATCTGCATCTGGCTGGCCATAAGGCTATTTTCCATTGGACTTAGTGTAAGTCCTGTCTGTGAGTGTTGTTTTGAAGTAAAGGAGAACTCTAAACACTTTCCGTGTGTATGCCCGGTCTTTTATAGAATCAGAGTTGGGATTTTTGGCTCTAGTACAGGCCCACACAATCAAACTGTTACCATAAACAGACGGTTTTAGATTTCAGCAATCAAACAGGAACGTTAGCGAAATAGTTGTTATGAGACCAAACTTGTTCACCGCGCTATAGACCATAGAGTTTGCGTGCCAGAATAAATTCAAGCTACCTAATTTTAGAATGGGATAAATTTATTTTAATTAATTTAGTACCACTACCATGTTGGTTAACATTATTCGAGATATTGAAATGACTTGAAGATATGCACGCATGTCACAAAATATGTTCTTCAAGTTGGGTGTTGGGTTGATTACAAACGAAAAGATATTTTGTTAGCCATTAAACTTGGTAACAAAACATAAAAGTAGATCTCGTATAACTCGATATGTGCGGAAAAACTTTGATTCCTAGTATGCAAATTCTAACAAGTGGCAAAACTTATTTACGCCAACAAGTCATCGATATCTTCAAGAAAAGAGGTCATGAAAAAAAAGGGTCAAAACAAAAATAGCATAGTCCACACATAACATTTTTCTTCAATAAATACTCTAACACCACCGATTATATTCTAATCAAATTTGACTTTCATAAAAAAAACCTTAATTAAGCAAAACCCATTGCATTACTTTAAGCTATATCCAAATTCATATTTCTTTCAATCCAATCCATATAATATTCTACATTTGTATAAACACCAGGCGTTCCTTCCGTTCCGCATTGTCTTGGTCCGAACGAAACAATACCAACAATAATCCATCGTTTTACATTTTCTTCAAAATACATTAATGGTCCACCACTATCGCCACGACATGTATCACTTCCTTTTTCACCCCCTGCACAAAGCTGACTTTCGTTAATCGATCGTGCTAATCTTTTATAAACAATACTACACTCAGTTAAATTCCATAATGGTAACGTTGTTTTCAATTTAATCGGACTTGAGGAAGCAAACGGTGTTCTACCCCAACCAGATGCTGCCAAATATGTTCCAGTTTTTAAATTAAGTTTATGTTTTGTTAAACAAATCGAATTGATAAAATCTTTGAAACAACAAGAAACAAATTAATGTTTATAATTACAAAAGTTTAAATTAATCTCGATTTTAATTACTGACCTGTAAAAATAATTTCACTTGAAAGATGTAAAAGTGCAATGTCATAGTGTTGATCGAATGAAGTATCTGAATAGCTTCTGTGGGCAATCACTGTTTGAATCGTAACATTAATTGGACTTTCTGCACATGTTCTTTTGTATAAATGGTTTGTCGTACAATCAGGGTCGGTATCGGTGTTATGTTCTCCAAAACGAACATATGAGCTAAAATTTAAATTATAAAATATGTATCAAGTCCTTTACAACAGATTAATTTCCTATCTATGATTATTGAATGAAACAACGGATTGCACTAATGGATAATCGTGAGATAAGATTTTATTTTTACTACTTTTTGGAATCTGCAATATATTGTTATGAATATGAAATATTAAACTGAACCTAACTTGGCTTATCAACTGATCTCATTAAACATAAAATCAAAAAAATACTTACGGTCTTCCAGCGGTATCCAAGTTTTTCCCTTTCACACAATGTGCTGCAGTTAAACAATATCTCCAATTAATCAATGTGCATACACATTCACTTCGACTAATTCTTGTGTAAAAAATCATTCCAAGCCATGGAAATTCACCAATTACACTTTCATAGTTACCGAAAATCTTAGAATTAGTCGTTCCAATTTTTTTCTCAATTCCACAGCTACGCGTTAAAGGCACTGTTGCTCGTGCTTCGATTTTTCTTTGAATATTTTGAAACTGCTTACAGCATGGAATTGAGTTATCCCAAAAAAGATAACAATATTCAAAAGGTATACAACTATTTTGCGATACAATTAAATATTTATGAAAAATTATTAAAATAATTAAAGCTTGTAACAATTTCATGTTAGTTTTGTTTGTAATATAACTTTTTGTTTACTTTATAGCCAGAACACAAAAAAAAATTATCGTTTATGGGCAGACAAATTTTATTTCAAAAATACAAACAAATATAATTATATTAATTTAAATAATAAAATCATTAAAATAATCTTTTTAATGCTTTAATTATTTTTATCAATATTGAACTAAATTCTGACATATTAATTAATGACTTTCGATAAAACATATGGTAGCAAATATTATAGTTAATTTTATAATATTTGTTGGATTTGGCTGGAAATATGAATTGTTATAAAACTATAAATAGATTATATTGTTATAGGTGATATGTTTTTAATTAATTTGAGATAATAATTATTTAAAATATAAAATGACATATTCATTAACGTAAGGCTATAAATTTTAGGTTAAATAAGATTTGGTAGTTTTGTTATTTTGAACAAATCATCTTTCTTTTGGGACCGAAATTAGAATTGGGGAAAATGAAATTATATCGAGAAACCCGAGTTATGTTTCACATCCAACCCTAATTAATTACAACCAATTCTAAGACGTTTTAGGATCCATCCAAAATAATTTTTTCGGATGGTGCCAATCGGTCGGAGAAGGTGGGTTGCAACTCGATTAAATTCTTGTTTTTGGTCGAAAAAATATCCAGAACAAAGAATGTCGACTTTAAAAAAAAGTTAGTCAAAAACAAATACAAGTAGCTCACCGTGAGCCACATTTGTGGTAAATATTTGGTTTTATTATTAATATTGTTATCACGAATTGGCCTAACTCACAAAAACAGTTGTGCCGCAACAACAGGAAAACACCACAGCAACAATATTCCTATCTATAATATTCTTACAATAGCATCAGAAACTCCAACGGTTGATTGTAAAAAAGTCCAGTATAAACACAGCGTCAAAAATAATAAACAAGATAAATCTATTAAATAACACTTAAAACTTTATTTATAAAAACTAATTTTATTTCTATTTGCACGGTTTTACATTCACGGTACAGCGTTTCGTTTACAATTAATTTTTAATGTCACATTCCACTTAAACTATTAAAACTATCGCAATTTAATTTAAATCATAATTTTACATCATCGCAGTCTAATATAAACTAACTAAATTTTGCAAGAGGAATATACAATTTTTCTAAATTTCTCAAATATTCCAATTAATTCCTTTCTTTACAAAGAAAGCTCCAGGATTTCTAATAAAATTTATTTCATGTTGTTTTTGTTTTTATAATTTTTTTTCTGCTTGTTTTCCTTATTTTATTGTCCCTTTGCACCCTTGATTCTAGATTTGAAAAAGTGTATTGGGGAAAGTGTATACAATTTTGTTTTGCATTTCATTGCGATTATGAAGAATCGTAACATTACCTTCCACCTGAGGCTGTTCGTTCTGAACAGTATAATGAAGCGCTTCTTCGTGGCATAGCAACAAAGGAGCATAGCAAGCGAGATCATTTTTAGCCCCAGACTAGCTGCAGCCCATGGGGTTGAGAGAAGAATACCTGCTGCTCCAGCACAAATAACTGTATTCGTACGCGTAACATGAGATAAGAACAGATGTGAAAAAAAGTTAAGTGAACTAAACAGACTCTGGCGACCCCCGTGTACGAACGAACCACGATCACCACGCCCAACCCCATGATTTTCACACATGCACATGCCCTCGTGTCCTCTACCTACACTCTCCCATGCACACTCACACTCACACACACGCAAGCCAAAAAGACACATACCTTCATACACATCATCATCCATACGATATTTTCAGTATTGAAATCGGTTAACTAAGAGCTTTTATTGAAGTCACTTGATTAAACAAGTGCTCAAGACACAATTGTATTATATCGCAACGTGGTTGATACATAACAAATCCAGTCAAGTTGTTTTGTTTATTTTTGTTTGTTTACAACACATGTCTTCGTAATTGCTTGCTAACCCAAACTCTTTATTTTCGTTTTAACAAAGTTGATTTTAACTGATTGTAATTTAAGCATACGAATATCGTGTAGATAGGCAAATAGTTGTACGATTGCCGAAATACGCAAATTATCAGAGTCGTCAGATTCATGCCAATCCTTATTATGCGAGATCCAAATTTAGAAAAAAATTCTTTTAATATCTCTGCTATTGTAATTTCAAATGAATCCATTGTTACGAACTATATTTCACCTTTCCGTAATTGTTATAACTTAGTGGAAACTGATGTAGCGTGGCAATCAAGGCGGTTAACTATAATCTTGATTTTGTCATATCATCACTTAACGCCAAATAACTGCAGATGTGATCAAAGTTATCAAAAGGTAGATTTTGCAGCGATGGTGCAATCATTCCTAGGATTTTTGTTTTTCCTTTTAGTGATAAAAAATTATATTGTCTTACCAATCGTTGTGTTCTGTTAGAATACTATATTGTATTATCAAACAGTTCTCAGATTAAAGTAGCCTCCTTAGTCGGCCAAATAATATTCACTAAAAAACTTTAATTTATTTCTATTCTCGAACAATCCAATCACCTAAAAAAATAATTTAATACAACAAAGTATCTTAACTTATATATCTATCGACTATAACTTTAATGCGCACAATATACTTTATATCACCTTGGGATGGTTGGTTGATTTATATTATGTATAAATAATTTAGTTGTTGTAGTCGTACAACCAACACTATTGTTATAAGACACGCGGTCTAATTCGTCCAATACCTAGTTATATTGAAAATCAACTAATTATATTCCCACAAAAAAAGTATTAAATAATCATTTGACAATAAATTTTTTTGATTGCCCAAATGCCGATCCAGTCCTACATATATGGCTATTCCCATCCATACATCCATAGCCACACACTCAAACACCTACATACTACCCATAATCATTCATACATGTAAATAAAATAACCGTAAATTATGACTCACCCCATGATGTGAACAACTCCCGCTCTTCCAACTCGTGGTGTCCGCCTTAACATGCCATGTTCCTCGACGGAATAAAACATCAGCAAAGGTTAAACTGCCCCTTTTTGGTACCGAGGTATTATTGGTATTATTCCTATTGATGTTATAGCTGGGACGTGTCAGTAAATAAGAAACTCGCTTTTAAGATTTCTAATTTTTTTTTTTGGTTATATTTGGTTTCGGTTTTATTATTTTTTTTCCAAATCACTTATGAGCTAGCATAAATAAAAACATGCCGTATTTACAATAAAAATTTACTATTCCGACGATATTTGTTAGCATGTCACTGAATGCAACACTTAAAAAAAAAACTTAACAATATGGCCACTATCAGCCTTTTAATAATTTAACTATATGATGGTTAATAATAATCTCGGATACAAAATAAATAACAAAAATAGCACGAATAATTTTCTTTTTAATTCAATATCACAAGCCGAGTAATTTAAAAAAACTAATTATTGCCACCATAATTGACTAATTTAAATTTTACAATTTTTTTAACCAAATCATGTAAGAACAAAATTGAGATTTTACTTATTACTTTCAGACGTCAAAGTTGAAATCAGCTGATTTCTAACAATGACACTCGACTAAGCGGGCCTCTATACGCGGCTAGGCGTATTTATAGGCAAAAGTAGCGACCGTTTTTACATCACAAATCAATAAACAAAATAAGTCTGTTTATTGGACAATCTCCACTAAAATTGTCTTCACTATTGTACTATAACTGGAAGGGAACTATAAACAGAGACATCTATTATGAAACGATTATGGGGAATTAAATTTATTAGTGTATCCACTAAGGAATTCTTATTACCACTGGGTATTAAAATTGGAAACTACAACAAAATTTATAGAAGAACAATGATTGTAAAATTTATATATGAACCTAGCGTGATTGTGTATTAATGATATAGCACAACCCCTTTAGGACAACTTTCCAGCGATCAACGAATACAAACTGAATATAAGAAGTTACATTGGGAAATAGCACAGAACTTTTTTAGTACAATCTTTTTTCTTACGGAAACTATTGTAGATGGCAATTACGGTTTGAGTTTAAGAAAATATGGTTAAAGAATAAACGAAAATAGTTATGAAAGTCTCTGCTAATGCAAATTCGATGCGTGTGAAAAAGTAGTGTATCTCCAAATCAGAGAACTACACAGCTACTTCGTTGATCACCAGACTACTTCGTAACAACAGTTTCTAAATTTCCTCTCGAATAGTTAAATCCAAACTTTTGTCTTTTATTTCTATTTTTCAGGCTGTTTAAAATTACTTCCTGTCCCTTTTTAAGTCCTTGGCCATCACTTTGTTCTATGTTGGCCCACCTTGATGAGTCTAGATTCTCATTATTTTTAACGTTATTCTAATGTTTTCCGTTTGAATGTCTGAAGTACTCAAGATTTTTTAGTTGCCGGCTGCAACTAATTCCAGATTGAAGGCCATTGAGCCATTTTATTTAAGTTAATCATTTTAGGTAGATTTCATATAAAAATCTACCTATTGCAATGGGCTTCATCTCGGAATTTCGGAAAAATTTTTGTGCCAAACGACTATATATGATAAGCGGAGACAAAAAAACAAAAAAAAAAAAAATTTATATATATATATATATATATATATATATAAACGATATGAGATATAACGAAAACGACCGGCACTCTCACGGTCGCATTTGTTGAGGTAGATCAAAAAAATTTTCTGTACTTGTGTGTTTTAATAATATCTTGGACAAGTTCGTGAATCAGCAAAATCCGACACGTGGTTAAGAAACTAGAGGCTTTTTTCTGAAAAAAATTGATTTTTTAAAACCGTTATAACGGCCGTTTGGATACTAATATTTCAAAAAATTTAACAAATTTAGAATCTTTAAAATCTTTTTTATCAATTTGTTTTAAAACTAGACCTCTGCAGTTAGAGGTTCCTGAGTGAGCGGCTCCAACAAAAAAGTACGCAAAAAAAATTTTTTTGTTGAAACAACCGGCACTCTCACGGTCGCATTTATAAGGCCAGATCAAAAAACCTTTTCTAAAAATGTGCATTTTGTTAATATCTTGGACAAGTTCGTAAATCAGCCCAATCCAACACATGGTTAAGAAACTAGAGGCTTTATACTAGAAAAAAACTCTGTTTTTTAGATCCGTTATAACGGCCGTTTGGATTCTAATATTTTTAAAAACTTCATAAATTTAGAATTTTTGAAACCTTTTTAATCAGTTTTTAAAACAAAAAAGACCTCTGCAGTTGGAGGTTTCTGAGTGAACGGCTCCAACAAAAAAGCTTGTAAAACACAAAATGCGTTTGAATCAACCGGCGCTCTCACGGTCGCATTTGTGGAGCCAGATCAAAAAACCTTTCTTAAAAATGTGTGTTTCATTAATATCTTGGACAAATTTGTAAATCAGAAAAATTTGACACATGGTTATAGGCACTATAGGCTTTATACTAGAAAAAAAAGTGTTTTTTTTAATCCGTTATAACGGCCGTTTGGATACTAATATTTTTAAAATCTTCATAAATTTAGAATCTGTGGAAACATTTTAATCCGTTTCTTATAAATGTAAACCTCTGCAGTTAGAGGTTTTTGACTTGTTGGCTTCAACAAAAAAGTTTGCAACAATCCCCAACTACAATTTCCAAAAACCTTATAACAGTCAATGTCAACCTTATAACAGTCAAAAAATAAAAGATTTGAATAGAAGAAATTAATTTTTTTTCTTAGAAATAAACTATTTTGATGTTTTGCAGTAATTGCACGACATATGATATAGAGTAGGTTTGTGTCATAAATTATCACACACATGTTCTGTGGTAGATTTGATATTTGTTTGTTGCAAAATTGGATAGATATAATTTTGCTTGTAGGTAGCTAATTTTCTTTTTAAAATTTGTTCGATATCTGTTTGAAATTAGTTTGTTTTGTTTAAACTAATCTGATACATCAGATTCTACTGGCACACAAAACTGTCTGATCTCGAAATCTACCTATTTCTAGCGGATATACGTGCCGCTTGGACTTTTTTATATATGTATTGAAAATTTTGCCGTTTGAATAATCATCTGCGTTGTTTGGCGTTGTATTTGTTTCTAAAGTAAATTAAAAGTGAATTTAAAGTGAATTAGAAGTGAATTCAAGTGAATTTAAAGTGAATTTAGAGTGAATTAAAAGTGAATTAAAAGGGAATTAAAAGTGAGTTAAGAGTAAAATAAAAATGAATTAAAAGTGAAATAAAAGTGAATTAAAAGTGAATTAAAAGTAAATTTAAGGTGAATTTAAAGTGAATTTAAAGTGAATTTGAAATGAACTTTAAGTGAATTAAAAGTGAATAGTTCTAACAGAAACAGAAACAGAAACAGAAACAAAAACAGAAACAGAAACAGAAACAGAAACAGAAACAGAAACAGAAACAGAAACAGAAACAGAAACAGAAACAGAAACAGAAACAGAAACAGAAACAGAAACAGAAACAGAAACAGAAACAGAAACAGAAACAGAAACAGAAACAGAAACAGAAACAGAAACAGAAACAGAAACAGAAACAGAAACAGAAACAGAAACAGAAACAGAAACAGAAACAGAAACAGAAACAGAAACAGAAACAGAAACAGAAACAGAAACAGAAACAGAAACAGAAACAGAAACAGAAACAGAAACAGAAACAGAAACAGAAACAGAAACAGAAACAGAAACAGAAACAGAAACAGAAACAGAAACAGAAACAGAAACAGAAACAGAAACAGAAACAGAAACAGAAACAGAAACAGAAACAGAAACAGAAACAGAAACAGAAACAGAAACAGAAACAGAAACAGAAACAGGAACAAAACAAAATTGAATCTGTTTTGTGCAGGAATTAATTTTCTACTTGAATTGTTTCAGTTCAACATAAAATCGAGCAATTTTCTGCCGCTGTGTCTGTTTCAAAATTCTTCTGTTAATTTTATTGCCTTAAAATTTGTATAGAATTTGGGTTTTGTTGTATGTGACTCCCGTCTTTGGCTAAAGCAACAGGGAACGACAAGGAATGTGTGACATTAGAAGTATTGTAACCGACTAGTTACCATATGGAGTACCGGATACTTGTACGCAACAATGAGTCAGGCTTCCTAACTTTTTTCATTTTTGATCAAGCTCTCTCCAATGGATATAAATCTCTTGAAAATTCACCTTCAAACGTGGTTAGCATACAAACTTGAATATTGCAGAGAATAATCTAAAGAAATGATAAACGTTAAACTTGCTCAACTTGTCAGTTTTTTTTCACTGTATCATGATGGGTTGAAGATTTAGAAATATTGCTTGCTTTATACAAAGGGTGATAGATAGTCTGAGGGTACCACCTGTGTGATTGCAAAGTAAATGTAGTCTGGGCTGGATTAGTTGAGATCTGGTTAATTGAGACCAATAGAATAGGACATTGTTTTATTGGGGAAAATGCAAGTAGATTAGAATTTCTCCTTTTGCTTTGCTCTTAACGTAGTCTGACTCAAACCAGACTCAATTTTTAAAGAGCACAAATGATGATCGCAATGTCATTGATGATGAGTAAATCCGAGTTTGACACTTTTTGAGCATCATCTTATCGATATATTTCTCAAAACGAATAATTTTCACATCAATTAACAATTATTTTTTATTGATTATAATAATTCACTTAAGTTGAATTATGATACAAAGCACAGAAAATATGTAACTGTCAAAATAATAATTTTCAATTAGAAGTTACTCATAAATAATTATATAAATAAGTTCCATGCAAACTTGTTTTCTGTACAAAAGAATTCGTAGAGATATTAAAATTTTATAGATATTCACATGAATCATGAATCATCAATCAACATGCACAGAAATTCGTGGGTTAAACCACAATTAGACCACTGTTTAATTCAATATCTGTCCACAGTTGAATTTGATTTTTCAAGCGTTTTAAAATAAAAGATAGGGTTGATAAGTAACGCAAACTACAGTCATCACACTCAAAACAATTAAGTCTCAAAACTCATTGGTCGTTTAGTTTGTAATTACTAAATCATGATGACAACCGGATTTAATTTCCTTATACCCGTAACTATATTCGGCCGACATCTTTCCCATCAACCCTCGTTACACACAGATTGACGGTAGATTATCTTGTTTTGATCGTTAATTAATTCAAAAAACCATGCTGCATGATTCATTTATTAAAAGATGAAAAAGATAAATTATATAACCTGAAAGTTTTAAGAATCGTAAACAAAAGATTATGTGGCAGCGCGAAGATTTCACAACATACCATTGAACCCAAAACAAATAAAAATTCTTTGACGATTTTGGAATATTTTTGGAATTTCCAAGATCAGAACAGCCAAACTTTTGTAATTCTGTTGCGATTAAAAATTATGTTGGTGATACTTTCAAGTTGGTATTTCCAGAATTTTAACCCACTTATACGTTATTTTCTCTTATTTGGCATTGTTGGAAAAAAAATAATCTGACAACTTTTAAAAATATTTCTTGGCATAAATTTACAAAATATTTTAAATATAACTGATTACTATTCATTAATTAACTATTAATATAACAATTAACTATTTTGACTAGACTTGTGGTTTGACTTTCTTTACCCTCAATTTAAAATGCAATCATCTACTCTGATTACTTTTATTCTTGCCTCAGCCTAATTAGAAAATAATTTTTGCGGCCGTAATTTGAGTTTATAATATGATACATTAAAATAATATTTTAAGCATATTTGTTTTTATTATTATTACATTCCACAAGTATGAGATAAGTTAAAATTATTTTCTACTTTAAATTCAACATTTTACTCATCAAAAATTGAAACAAATATTTAAAATCTGTAGTTACTATAGTTAGTTACTTTAAATATTTATTTTGGTTTTCCATGTTCAGCGATGTCAATTGGATCAATGGGAATCAGAAGAAGTCCCCGGAATGGGACCAGAAGTAACATTTGCATACGCTAAAATCGACGAAATTAAATAAAAAAGTCAGACAATGCGAATTCGCTCGCCAAGGGTTGCGTGTATGTGCAAGAGCACAATATCAAAAATAATTGACAAAAAGTTGTGTTGTAATGCTTTTATATTGCCTGATCCATAGACGCAAAGCAAAATAAATGTTTAGTCGTAAATGCAATAGTAAATTACAATCACATCTATTGATCAAAAATGACACAAAAAATATTGCTTGAGGTTAAATCTAATCCATAGCTGTTTATGGTAATTCAAGAGGAATTCAATTACACCAGCTTGTAAATGGTTTAAATTTGATTATTTTTTCGGTCATTCATGTGTCGAAATTTAGGATTGGGGGGGTGGAGAGGCTATACATAAAAAAAAAAATTTTTTACGTTAACACAAAAACTGTGCAAGGCAAAATTCTAAAAAAAATTTGTAATGTTTCTTAAATTAAGTGCTCCTTCATATGACGCCCCCTCGCTTGGGTCAGATATATTTTTTTACCCTCCTTACACCCATCCCTTCAACACACAGAAATATAATTATTTGAGACTTCACTATAATTTTCATACAAAATTTACCAAACTTCCTAGCTCTGTGAATTTTTACAAATTTCTGTAAAATAGTTCGAAACGTATGGTAGGGGGAGGGGGGGGGGGGGCGGTCCGAAACTCACATTTTTTTGACGATAACTCAAAAACTGTGCACCGCAAAATTCTAAAAAAATGCAATGATTTCTAAATTAGGTGCTCTTGCAAATGACACCCCACTTGACCAAGTTTTAAATGATGTTTTTACCCCTTCTCATTTCCACTCCCTTAATAAGTATAATTATGAGTATGTGACATTTTTATATATTTTTTATTAAAAACTTACTAATTTTTCTATCATTCCAAATACATTTTTTAAAGATTTTCGATCAGTTAGGTTCGGAGCTAATCGAGGTAAGAAAACATGAAGAAAACGTCATTATTCAAAATTATACAAAAAATGGTGAGCTGTAAAATTCCAAAATAAATGTTTAAAAAAAACTGAAATGAAGCCCTTTCATATGATACCCTACTTGAATTTATATAAAATGTATTTTCTCAAAGGTCTCACACCGTAACCCTGTGAACCAAACGAAAACCATTTTAGTTTTATATGTATCTGTCATCTCATGTGGACATGTTAGTTTTACACGCACCTCAAATTTCAGGTCCATACCATTCATAGTTTACGCGATAATCTTTATAATGTGAAAAACTCGTTTTACTCTCACCAAAAAACGGAACCCTAAAAAGGATGCTTTTAATTATTTTTTGAACCGAATGTAGTTCTCATTAGTTTCACTATTCGTGCAAAGGAAGAAATTTACCTTTAGACTAAATTCATTTAAAGTCGTAATTGGTCGTCATTGGTCGTAATTGTTGAACTTGACCAAAACCATTTAAGAAAATACGAGTTAGATCTATGTTATGTTTAAATTTGTATATACGCCAAGTATATCTACCAAGGGCTTAAGGGATTAGAGGCTCTTTTGGAAAAAGTTTGAAACGTTTTAACACCATTTGAATCAAACAATGACTCGTCAAGCCATAAATCACGAAATTATCGAAATTTAGAACCGCTATATTTTCCAAAAAAAAATCCTCGAACATGTATATGTTTTTTTTTCGATATAAAACTCATAAAAAAATTTCAGCCAAATCAAAAATGTGTCGGTCAGAAAGGTGTTCGGCTTGTAAGAGAATTACCCATATGCACTAAGTTTTAACAGTAACGTAATATGTTTATTATGCACTAGTGCGGTATGAAATAATAATAAAATTAATTTTAACATTCCAACACGATTACATAATACGATTAGTTTGTAATTTGCATTTACACATTTGCATTGTATTTTTTAACAAATACAAATTCTTTACATAAAAAAACTGCACAAAACTTGTTCTCGCGGTTTATTTCCTCAAATTATACAAACAAAATATAAATGTAAGGACAAACTCTTATTTGTTATCACATGACGATATCATAGCAATCAATATATTTAGGGTAATCAAGATAAAAGTTATGACATGTAGACCTAAATTCTATATAACCCGCATGATAGGCTCAGATTTTGTAGATTTGTAATTTTTTTATTTTTATTGTACGGCTGTGATTACCACCCTGCGTACTCCAGTCCTTGCTATTGGCTTACGAGTCACGGTGAGATAACAGACACCACTGGCAAGTGCGTATGAGACCAATTTCCGATGCGCTTTCAAACGATAAACGTCAAATTGGTTTTTAACCCTAAATACATTTATGTAAAACCCCCAATTTGCTAACGCAAATTACAAATAGAAAACAATAAACTTTATATAAATTATTTCATTTCATTTGAGGAAGTTGCACTTTATAATGACGAAGATCAATTAATATCAACAAAATCACCAAAACTTATCCAAATAGCTTGGAAAACTTACGTGTTTGTACTACGCTTAATTGTCTGTATATTTTATGGGTTTCATACAAACCAGTGTTTCGAACCCAGAAAAATTTGGGTGCAGGTTCAGGTTCGTACATCGTTCAATACATTACAATTTAGTGGGTTCGGGTTCGGTTCGGGTTTGGGTTCGGGTTCAAATTTGTTACAAAAAAAAATAATTTTTTCGAATTGTTTTTATGAATTCATTATTTTTTATTGAGAATTTTAGTAAGTAAAGATTTTAAGTAAGTAAAGAAGTAATTGGAATTTTTTCAATTCAAAGGTATGGTTTGAAGTTTCTCAGAAAAAACTCCAATTCACATTTTTCGTGTTTCGGATGATTTCGAACCTTCCTCGTCAGTGCCCGGCTCGAGTCCTTGGGCAGACACGCTATCGATTACGCCGTTGATGCGATGACAATTTCGAAGTTAAAACTTCTTCATCACTTATTTATTTTTGCTTAAGTTGAATTTTTCCACTGTCATTAGACTCCATATTATGGAAATGTTTTTACATTATATGGTATTTTTTTATTTTTTTTTTGTTATTTTTTATGTTACACAGATATTTATTTTGGAAAAAATTTTCATTTAATTCTCACTATTCACTAATCTCTACTCACTACTGAAACAAATAATATCCAAAATAATCTTGTTTAAAATAAAAAGAATTCTGCGAAATATGAAATTTCTTACGACAACTTCCTGAATTTCCTATATTAAAAATTGAACCTGAAGCGCGTTTTTGATTGGGTTCGGGTTTTGGTTCGGGTTCACATAATTTTAAAAAAATTGTGCTCCGGAGCGGGTTCAGGGTTCAGGTTTGGTTCGGGTTCGAAACCCTGATTTAAACCAGCTTTATCGTGGCATAATGAATAACTGTAGAAATAAATTCACTTTTCCTCGCAGTACGAAGTGGAAAGGAGTTGATGGAGTGGAAATTTCCAAACAGTGGACAAGTAGTTCATTGATTATGGAAAGAAAAATATTTTGGTATATTAATTATTACCGTTACTGCTTTTAATCTCTTAAATACAGGAAGGTTGTTGATTTACATACAAAGAATACTACAAATACTGTAAATAAATAATTAGCATAGGAAGAAAATACAGCATTGGCGACGAAGAAAATTAATAAGGAATGGTGAGAATACGTTTTGGTTGCGTGTGTGTATACATGTTGTTACGACAGTGTGGTATAATCGCAGGGTCAAGTAGAAGTGAAATGACACCATACATTGGTAAGAGAAATGAGTTTGAGCCCGGTGATGATTTTGATTCATATTTGGATCGCTTAAAAATTTATTACAAAATCAATGCAATCGCTGCAGACAAAAAATCTTTGTTGCTACTTAGTTTAGGTGGAAAGTCAACTGTCCATACCCTCAAAGCACTTGTAGCACCAGAGAATCCAGCAGACAAGAATTTTGATGACTTTGATGAAGGTGTTACAAAAATCATTTTTCACCAAAAAAAAAAATAAAAGAGCCGAATGGTATAAATTGTTCAAGGCTATGCAACAAAACGGGGAATCAATTACTTAATTCATTATTCATCTGGAGATTTTTTAGCAGAGGATGTAAAAATAGCTGGTTTCAAAAGTAAAGCATTGAATGATGCTCAAACGGATCGCTTTGTAGTTAGACTACAAAGCAAGGAAATACAATGTGAACATCTAAAAGATGACTGATTTGATTTCCAACAGTGTTGTGCCAAAGCATTGAAAATAGAAATGTCTTCACGTGAAGCAAAAAATTTGCAGCCGTTACCGCAATATAAGGTCGATGAACAGTCAAGTTCCCGGCATCATAACACAAGTAAAAATAATGCATGTCAAAATTAGAGACACGCAAATAATCAGTCATGTACACAAATAAGGTGAGGTCAAATAAGGTGAGATAGAGGTCGTGGAAGGTCAAATTATTATAACCGTAACCGCAGTCAATACAGCAACAACATGGAGAAATGTTTTCGTTGTGGCCGAAAAAATTTTAATTTACAAAAATGCCCGTCAGTTAACCAAACACGTCACACCTCAAAAGTTTGCTGAAACAACAACAACAATAATGTGGGTTTGATAAGCAGCGTATCAGTAAATCAACTACCAGCACAAATTACGCTAAATATTGAACACCAATACATGGAAATGGAAGTGAACACTGGAGCTTGTCTATCAATTATATCTAAAGGAAATTATTGTGTTTATTTTAAAATGTTAACATTAAATGCAAATTCTGATATTATTATGTCGGTTACAGGTCAACTCATAGATGTATTTGGAAAAATCAATGTTAATGTCAATTATGATGACAGTAACTATAAATTAGAATTGATTGTGGGAAAGCTTTTCAACCGCTGTTGGGAAGAAATGTCTTAGTGCCATACTGGAGGAAAAATTTGTTTTAACATGGATCATCAAAAGTTGACGACAAAAATGTAACTGATAAAGGAAATCAATAAATCTTTAAAAAAAAAATTCAAACGTTTATGAAGATATCAAACCGAGGTTTTCAACGATTATGCAACAACAGTTGGATGAGGCCATAATTGGTTATGAAGCAGAAATTGTGGTTCCAGAAGGGTGAGTCCAATCTTTCACTGTGCTTATTCAGTTCCATATAAATTAAGACCCAAGGTTGATGACGAACTTAATAGATTAGAAAAGGAAAAACTTTAAGTTCGCCTAACAAAAAGTAAATGGGCTAGCCCGATTGTAGTTGTTCCTAAGGCATCAGGTGAGATTAGATTGTACATCGACTGTCGGGTAACTAAAAACCAAAAATTTTCCACTGATCGACGATTATCAATTGCCGAGATTCGAAGATATTTTTACAAATTTAGCAAACTGTAAGTTCTTTTGTGTGTAGGATCTTGCTGGAGCATACCAGCAGTTCGTCGTCTCCGAACGTAGTCAGGCGTTTTTGACTCTGAATGAATACTCACAAAACTTGACTTTGAATTAATACTCACAAAAGTCTCAATAGGTATATGTGTCTTCTTCCATTGGGATTCTAAAGCACTACCACCATTTTTAATGAACAATGGACCGTGGCATAGAACAGATATTACCTTATTTGGATGACATTTTGATAGGTGGACAATCAAAAGAAGATTGAAAATCACAATTGTGGGCAGTATTCAAACGTTTATCTGATTCCAACGTCCAGATAAATTGATGAAAAATGTCGATTTTTACAACCAGATGTCTCTTATTTAAGTCATACGTTATCCAAAGATTTCATACGCCCATATGAAGAAAAAATTCGAACTGCTGTTGAAGTCCTAAAAATTTGACTGAGTTGCCGTCTTACCTTGTTTCTATAAATTATTAAAGTGGGTTTTTGCCGAAATTGTCAACAAGATTAGGAGAAATGTACGCTCTCTTAAGGAAGAACGTTGCGTTCAATTGGTCTGAGGCATGTCAAAAATGTTTCCAGAATAGTAAAAAGTTGATTCTGGATAACAATTTATTGGAGCTTTGGAGAAATAATTAGCATTGGAATAATATACAACAGACATGTTGCTTGCTTAGATCTCGAACTCAGACTTCGCCAGGCACGATATAAAATACACCACCGAGACAGCAATTAAACGTTTAAGTACAAAACCATCGTTAGATGCCCTTATTTTATTTTATTTCAATCCTAGTGTTTTTGAGCTTAGAATTCTTTTTTAATCTTTAGCTAGTTTAAATCTATTCAAATTTTGGTCTAGTGAATTATAATTCTAAAAAAAATAAACTCTAATGAAACGAAATTTAAAATGTCTATTTCTGAGTTCTCCAGTCTTTACCATATGGTGAACCATATGGATCATTTGGATCATTTACAAAAGTTTACAACTGTTTATAAATGTTTACCTGATATATGATCAGATTCTCAGGCATCTTGCTACAATGATAATTTCTCGGTATTGCGAAATGGAGTTTTCAAGTTTGTCACCCTAGCTGATGAGACAACCAAACCACAATTCTTAATGAGCGTTTAAGATTATTGAAATTTATTATTGAACTTTATATCTGGCGTTATAAGGAAGTAGCTGTTTTAAATGGTTGTTCATAGACTTGTAAGAGAAAATCTGGATACAGCTAGGGCGCGATCAAGTTCTGACCAGTCCAGTGAGTGCGAGTCCTATTAAGACAATCTCAAGTGGGTTTGTTTTTGACCGGATTTAGCATACCCTTTTAGGGTTAACCTTATTTAAATATATCAGGCCTTGATTTGATTTTTTGTATTTGACCCTTGTTGGGCAATCATATCAGAGGCTGATCAATACCTTACTAGGGTTCGCCTTATTTATCCCAATTTTTACCTAGTTACATTTGAAAAATTTCATTTTGTTTAAATTCACTTGAATTATTCTAGTAACCATTTTAGAAATTAATTATCCAGAAAATTGTACGAAATTTGTATTTATGAAAATTTTAATTTCCATTATTTTGTATTTAATTTATTCTAGTTTAGCTATGATAATATTTTATATTTTCTTTATCTATTTTTTTGATCCAGCGCGAATGGTTTAAGGCGTTACACTCCTGACCAGAGCCTCATCCGACTCCATCAATGATAGGCAAAACCAAATCTGTCATTGATCTGAGCTTTAATAAAATCCTATTCCGGGCTTGATAGGGTAAAAGCATTACACTCACGATCAGTTTTTAATGGTACAATTTTAATGAAAAAAATCAGAAATCAAAAAATTTAGATATTTGACTAACACCTAAAGAATAATTTTAATTTTCCATGATTTTCTTAATATTATAACAAAATCAATTTAAATATCAATAAACCGAACTGAAACAAGGCAAACAAAAATGATTATAATTTTTTTAAAACACTAAAATTAACTAGTCAAAGTCTCCTTTTGTTTTTTATATTTGTTTTCATTACCTTACCTTTACTAAAAAAATTCCTTCGCATATAATTTCAAATGCTAAATAAAACTAAATTCATTAATTTAAATATTACGAAGCTACTATTTCATAAAAAGTTTAAAAAATCAGCCGTTTTAGAAAATATAAATAAAATTTTTCAATTTTGCCGTTCTGACATGTATATTATTATTATTAATTAATAAATTTCGTTTTGCTTCCTTTTCTATTATTCGTAAATCATGTGGTTGACATGTGTGTGCAAATATGCGATAAGGCGATTTACGATATATGCACGGTATGGTGCACATTATGTGCATGAGATGTAATACGCACAGTGCTCATTTCATGCATTTTTTTCAAAATTTTTTATCAGGTTCTGTCTTGATTCAGATCATTCAGACCTTTAGGATTTGCATGTTTACAGAATTTTTTTTATCTAGTACACTGAATTTTTATAATTCGTTGATTTAATTACTCGCTTTACATGTACGCACGCTTTACATGTATGTTAATACGTTAACATGTTCAAATTAAAAAATTCTGTAAAAATGCAAATACTACACTCATGGAAATGACCCACCCCATGAGAAAAGTCTAAAACGCTGGGCATCAATCTTAAAAATTACCTTACAATGAAAATCATAGAATAATCAAATGTAAACACGTATGGATTATTACTCTACCAAATATCCTTCGCGCAATAAGTTCCTATAAATTTTCCAAAGCCATTCAAAACTTCATAAGAGACATTACCAACTTGTTTAGCCATTGTCGATGGTATAAACTTCATTGCCTTGGACGATAGCATCTCAGATGCATTTGCTTGTGGTGACTTTGGTGTTAACTCGTGCCTTACACCATACTTTAATATCAAATACTTGAAGGTGATTAAGCTAAACTGTGGTCCATTATCGAAAAGTATTGCTTCAGATACTCCGAAGAGATGAAATACTTTATTTTCTAAACATTCAGTAACTTTTAAATAATCTAAATAACGTACAGTTGTGGGAAATGTCTGTATTGATCAAGCACGATAAATATGTGTGTTTTTACTATTTTTATTTCTGGGTATGGTCCAAGAAAGTCAACAAAAATTCTTCGGACTGGCCTAAAAACTTCAATTTGCTTCCTCCATTGTTGAAAAATTTACTGCCTTACAACATTTACAGATATTACAGTTTGTTGATGTAATCTTTGAATTGAGAAATCATAGACAACCAAAAGTCTTAAGAGTTCTGTTGTCTTTGCACCTCTTTGATGTGCAGTTTATGGTGGAATATGTGCTTGTTCAATAAGTTGTTTGGTTAATATTACTAGTTTCCATAATGGTATCTCAGTTGCTGAGTTCTGTCCTGTTGAAATTTTCTGTCCTGTTCATCAATAGCTTTAAGTTATTATTACTCAAGCTAGTTGTTGCTTCATTCTGTTCTATGGCAAATATCCTGTCTAAATACTTTGGATCTCTGAATGCGTTGGATTCTAAATCTTCTTCTAAAATTCAATCATATGTCTCAGTTCCTTCAATATTCACCTTGGATAAACTATCTGGGATAACGTTCAATGTTCTTTTACCATATTCAATTTTAAAATCAAATTATTGAAGTGTCATAGACCATCTAGCTAGACCATCCGTCCAGACATTTTTTTTAGCCGCATCATCCATCGGAGGCTAGAATGTTCAGCAATTATTATGAACGAGTAATTATTGTAGCCATCAATGTAAGTTTTAAATTTTTTAACACTGATAACCGCTACCAAACACTCCAATTCTGTGATGCTGTAATTGATTTGTGCTCTGTTTAATTACGTGATATGAACGCGATCGAGTATTCTTCATTTCCGCTGTTTTTTTAAATAAAACACTCCCACCTCCTTTTCCCAGGTTTACAAGTACCGGCACTGTTATTAGCGCTTGTTTTAATTGATGAATGGCATTTTGGGCATTTGTGCAATTTTTATTTGATCCTTTTTTTAACAGGTTGGTAATGGTCGACAAAATGGCGGTACCAGCCAGTCCAGATACTTTGTATGTTTTAAAACGAACTTACTTTTTCGACATTAATGGTTAGATTTGCAAATTTCTGCAGTATAACTACTTTTGATGGGAGTGTCGAATGTTTATCAATGTTTCTGCAGCAACAAGGAGATCGTCGGGGTAAAAAAAGACTCGATCTTGCAACTGGTGAGGTGTGACCTTATGCATCAGTTGGCACATCGCATGGACTTCATAGCACAACCCAAACAGCATGACCGTAAATTGTCAGAAAGGACGTCTAGGAACATTGGAGACAGTTTTATCCTTTGAACAATGCTCGAGAGGAATCTGCCAGAAGGCATCTTTGACGTCTATTGTGCTAATATAGCACGTTTTGCTAGGGCGACCTTATTGACCTTCGGAAATTGGCAAAAGAATTTGCTTGTCTGGCATCGAGACATTAACGAACTTTCCCGATCGCCTGCTTCACCAATGTGAATGAAGATGACCTGTTACTTTCCTCAATAACGTTGGATCCAATTCTCAAAACATGTCTTATTGTGCTCTCGGCGGTACTGGGTAATATCTTTACTTAACCGGGGTAGCTAGACCGGCATCTATCTGGTGATTCAAAAGTTTGGTTCGTCCAAGACTTAATCGTTCACAATATGGGAGCTTGCTTATATGATCTTTGTTAAAATACCTTGCTGTAATATGTGATTTTCTTCAAATCAGAAGTGAAATCAATTAAGGTTATGGGAGGGTTTGAGTATATGATCTTTCACATCAGATCATATGGATAACTGAATATTAACAAAATAGGATTATATAGATAGTGTTGTGTTTTTCACCCGATTTTTGTTTACAGGTTTGTGTAATGTGAACCAATGGCTACAATGTTACACACCATCTATTTATTGGTCATACGGTCTTTGGGTTTACTCGTGTAACAAGAACGCGGTGTGAAAGATTCCTATATTTTATAATCAGCGTTTCACATGTTTATGAATTTTAGCTGGTTTTCACGTTTATGAGTTTTAGCAGGTTACAAAAACTTCTTCGGTTTGACTTACCAATTGGATTATTTCAAAAACGAGCACAAAGTTGGAAGTTATGTACCGCAAGTCATTTTTTTTCGGTCTGGTGAGCCCTTGTTTAGTGCTACCCGTCATTTGATTGATTTTTGTTTACAACAAAAGTATCAGCATATATAAAGTGTTTGATTCGTCTTATAGATAGAACCTCCACTTCTTTATTTTCTGCGACATTCCTTAGGTTCTTGGGTTGAAACTTTCACTGATTGTAAAATCCTATCCACATTTGACATTTTACAGAAATATTATACACTGGCAAAATTTAAGGTGAACTGACTTAGTGCCGACTGTAATAGCGTCGAGAAATATACTGTCATAGCGCCGAGAAAACTTTGTATGGAGTCTCGCCACTAATTCAATTGAAACTGAAATAGCACAAAGATGAAATTTTCAATTTGATTAAACTGACATAGTGCCGAGAATCAAAATCCTCCAATCCAATGTCAGAAAAATTTAAAATTGAATTTCTCGGTGCTAATTCAGTTCGAAATGAATTAGTGCAGAGACTTGAAATCTCGGCGCTATTACAGAAATTGTTTAAACTGAGCTCTCGGCCCTATTTCAATTTTAACTGAATTAGTTCCGTAAGACAAAAATCAAGTTTGAACATGAATTTTGTGCACTTTGACACACATACTTATAAAACATATTTAAAGTTATTTTTTAAATATGAGGAGTAACGTACACAGAAAAACATAAGCATACAACCGAATATTTATTTTCAGTTGCAAATACTCAGTGAACACATGACATAAATGTGACATCACAGGAAGGATATATGTGTGTAACACCTTCGTGTGATGTCATATTTACGTCATGTGTTCACTGGGTTGAGCTTTAGTCGTTAGTGTATATATATATGTCTGGAATTCCCCTAAAAATATGAAATAAAAAATTCTCAGAATAGTTGCATGCATTGTATGTAACATATGAAAATGATAGAGGTTAGATAAAGATAAATAGTTTTTTTGAATGAAATGAAACAGAATCAAAATTTCTTCCCAAACGACAACGCTCATCACTAATTCAAATCAGGTCTAGTTTAGTTCTTTTCGCATGCGCATCAAATAATTATTAGTTAGTTTGCGTTATTTAATTTAATTCAAAATTTCGTCATTATGAATCAGAAGACCATCAATTAACGTAAGACGAAATAACGCAAAATGACGAAATACCATCTAAAATAATTAATGGTTTACGTTCCGATTTAAAGTTGCTGTTCACGTCACGTCACATTGATTATCGATCAATGGTTTCGAAAGACGAAAGTCCACCAAATTAGGGATAAAGTATATCAGTATCGTTACCGTATCACATTTGTGAGCACGTGTTTTTCTGAATTTCAAGACTCATAAGTATTTTGTGAAAGTTTACATAGTCATGAATATGATCAGAAGGCCATGTATGACGAAATTGTGGCAAAATATTAATAAAAAACTATTGCAAAGCAGTGGAGTTGAAGAGTGCTGCAAAGAATGTTTCACAAATATTTAATCGTCATTCTCGTGAATGTTTTTTTTCGTTCCGATTGGTATTTATATTTATGAAAACAAATTTATATTACTTTTTGTCCGGTACAAACCAACGGCGTCGCCGAAAACAGCTCGCGAAGTTCAAGGAGAATTTTTAAACGAAGAAATTAGGCGCACATATGGATTTTCACAGGTATAGTATTATAAACTGCCACTAAATAACCAACAATTGATGCATAAGCATTTTGTAGTTTCAAGACGGAGAAACGCGTTGGAAATTTTATCGAACTACATATACACAAATCCGAGGCATTCTTGTATTGCATCTTTGCATCGGAATCGATAATTCTCAACATTATAGCTTTGAATCGGCGAAATTATTTAACTGACTGAAATATGTTCAATTGGCGAATTTAATCATGTTTTCGACTATCCATATCCAAAATGTGAAGTGAGTATAAGTGATTGAAGAATATTACAATTATGTGCGTTACCTAAATGCGTAATTAAATATTTTCAAACAAAACCATTTCCTTTTGTGCTTATGAGTAAAAAAATTGAAGCCTGTTATAATTACACATTTGTTTCAATGTATCAACACGAATATTTTCAGGTATATCTAATTAAATTATATAATGAAATAATTTAATCGATTTGTGTTTCATGTAAATTACAATAAATTATAGTGAAATTATTTAATCAATTTATATGCTAAGTTTGTAGAGTAAATCGTTCATGACCGATTATGAATGCGCTCTGCTTGCGCCAACTTTATCCGCAGTCAATTTTTTAGGCATGTTGATTGCAGTTTTGCAAGGCGGTGAAATGAAACGCAAGTAAAGTTCCTGGATTCGTTACATCTTTGCGCAATAATAAACCTGTTATGGAGATTTATGGAAAATGTTTTTGTTTCCCATTATTGCCAGTAAATGATATCGATATGGTTTTTCATCTACTCAAAGCAGAGGCAAATGATTTTAATGCACCTTTGATCCGTCGCTAAATTAAATAATACGATAACCAACGGATACAAAAGATGTATTAACGGCAATCGCAATAACATAAATAAATTAATTAGAGAATTTTTGTTTTTAATTGTTTGAGGAAATTTCCGGAATATATACGGTGTTCCGACTAAAATATTGTCAGACTAGAGCCTGATTTACGCATGGGCCAACCTGGGTCATGGCGCAGGCGGCTAAATTTTAGAATACATTATAATAATTCTAATTTCACTTTAAAATGTTTATTGATCACTGTTCGATGACCAACAAATATACAAGACTGGAGGATAATAATCTGTATTTTATAATAATAAATATTTAAATTCAATATTTACGTCTAACCTCTACCTCAGTAAAATCAATGAGTAGTTCACTTCATAATATTCCATTGAGATCTCTTCGAATTTTTTCCATTTCCATCTCTTTGAAATTTTCAAATTGATCACGGAGCTCAATAATATAAATGTACAAGAAATCATAAAGGACAGCTACCTGACATACGATTCTTATTAACTGCATGTATTCTGCACAGAATCGACCTAATTCTACATGATTAAAAGAATTGCATTGTCTAACAAATTTAACTGATTAAGGAGACTATGTGCTTCATTTAGATCCATTAGTTTTCAATAACATCTTTTTCAATATATTTCAATGCTCTAATGATAGTATGCTTTCAGTTAAGCTTTTACAAACATATGAACTAGCAAACGAGAGTGTGTTAGATAGTTGCTTTAGCGATATACTGTTATTATTTGAAAATACATGAGTGCACAGGACAATCCATCGAGTATTAGACGAAGAGCAAAATACGTTCAAGTTTTGGATTAGTCCAAAAAAAGTCAGAAGAGTGACTCCTTTATTATTATTATTATTAAAACTTATTTTGAGATTATGAAATACATAGATACATTACATTTTTTTTATAAAGGTGGGGGACGGCAGATCTTGTTTGGCCCTGGCGGCCAAGATTAAAAACTCGGCCCTGATTCTGGAATGCGATTTTATCCTCCTGGCCGAATTAGGGTAAACTAGAACCAGTCTCGGTAAGGCATTTCACAGTCACACCTATCAGAAATCAAATATGCTTTTCTATTCTTGAATACCTTATTTGTCCTGGTTAAGTAGGTCTGTTCTATGTTCCGGTTGTCGGATTCAACCTGGACAGTTTAAGTGTAACACGTCGTGTTAGAGATTAACTCGGTGGTGCGGAAGTTAGCACAGATTTAAGCATTTTTGGTATTAAGTTTTCCATTAATTTGTTTATTTCTAAATACAAAAACAGAGATTTTTTGGGAGACGAAAATTTTAATTTTTCGGAAAAACGAGTCTGCCCTGGTCGAACTAAAAAGAAGTTAACAAAGCAGTCAAACAACAACCCTCTGTCTTGAAAAAATAAATATATTTATTGAAATTTTGAAATTTTTTTTTTATTTTTGATCTACGGGTGTGACAACCCCGCGTACTCCAGTCCCTGCTATTGACATACGAGTTAACGTGAGATATCACATACCACTGGCAATATCAGTGAGATAACACTAGCCAAGGTGACATCTTAGGGATGGTGGCGGATGAACTGTATTCAGTCATCGGTAGCACTCTCAATCTTAGCTGTGAAATAATCCTTGATGATGAGACGCTAATGCTTCCTTGAAGAAACAAGCCTTGATATAACTATGTGTGGGCTTTAATTATTGAGAAAGACAGTGCGTCACAGGATCAAGGAATATGCAACCGGCTGGATTATTGGCAACTACATTTTTGTTTTGTTTCAGCAAATTTTTGTAAAAATTTTGCTATTTACTTTTTAATTTACTTTTATTTTCTCCATTCTATCATAAAATATTAGGCTAAGTTATATATGGTCAGTGATAAGATTTTTGGTTTAGTTATCCATTCTTTAACAGAAAATGTAAAAAACAAAAAAAGAAAGATTTACGTCCATCAACACCTTTGAACGTATGTTGTTGTGGGACCTTGGTCTTAAAAGGTTTTTATGTGTTATTGTGACACACATTGTAGTTCCTACTACACAACACATTTTATAAAAAAAAAATATTGCGACGCTGATGCATAGGCTGACTTCTCCACAGCTCTGAAAACATAGTGTTCTGGATATATAATGAGCTAATATCCATAAAATACTTAAATTAAAAGCTAACCAATATTATGGATTTCGTAGTTCTAATAATAAAAATATTAAAGCAGGCAGTAGTATCCCAACAAACATAAATTCTGTTGTACGAGAAGAGAAAAAGAATTTGTACGAGAAGTAAAAAAAATTTTATCGGAAGTGACAAAGTGGAAGTTAGGATGCAGAACTGTTGTAAACCGTACTAAATGTGTATGTACCAAATTTCATCCAACTCGATTATCAGGTACAGAAGTTATTGAGCTTCCAAAATAACAGGTGCTTGGAGGACCCCCTACCACTTTGTTCACTATCGCTAAAAAAACTAATCAGTTCCTTGCCATACATATTTGCATCTTTTTGCAAAGTGTAATCAAAATTACTTAACGAACGAATGTTGTATGCTTCCAACAAACATTGAAACAATAAACAGGTGTTCGGGAGGACCCCACCACTTATCCCAATATTGTCCAAAAACTAGTCAATTCTTTGTCAATAACGTCTTTATCTTTTTTCAAAGTGCCATTAAAATTGATTAATGAATGAAATCTGTATGCTCCCAACAAACTTTTAAAACCAAGAGCGAAAAGTCAGCTGTTGTATGGTAGATCCCCCGCCACTTTGATCAATGTGTCCCAAAAGATGATAATTATCTTCTTACACTAATTGAAACCTTTCCATAAGTTTTATCATAATCACTTCATTATTGTAAGCTGTAGTGTGCATAAAGATAATGAAAAAACTGCCAACAATTAAAAAAAAATTTTTTTACCGGAAGTTGGGATGCAGAATTTTTGTAAATCATACTAAATGCTTATGTACAAAGTTTCATCCAATTCGTTTATCAGGTACAGATGCTATTGAGCTTTCAAAAAAACAGCTGTATGAGACACCCCCACCACTTTGTTCACTATCGCTCAAAAACTAATCAGTTCTTTGCCATACATGTTTGCATTTTTTTCCAAAGTGTCATCAAAATTGGTTCACGAACGAATGCTGTGTGCTCCCAACAAACATTGAAAAAAGTGTGACACAGTAAACAGGTGTTCGGGAGACCCCGTACCACTTATCCCAATATTGTCCAAAAACTAATCTGTTCCTTGTCATTTAAGTCTACATCTTTTTCCAAAGTGTCATTAGAATTGATTAATGAATGAATTCTGTATGCTTCCAACAAACTTTAAAAACAAAGTGTGAAAAGTCAACAGTTGTATGGTAGACCCCCCGCCACTTTGATCAATGTGTTCTAAAAGATAATAATTATCTTTTTACACTAATTGGAACCCTATTCCATAAGTTTCATCATAATCACTTCATTATTGTAGGCTGTAGTGTGCATAAAGACACTGAAAAAACTTAAAAAAAGTACAAAAAAAATTTTTTACCGGAAGTAAAAAGCCGGAAGTTGGGATGCAGAACTATTTTAAACCGTACAATATACTCATGTACTAAGTTTCATCCAATTCGCTTATCAGGTACAGAAGCTATAGATCTTTCAAAAAAACAGGTGCTCTAGGGACCCCCCACCACTTTGTTCACTATCGCTCAAAAACTAATCAGTTCTTTGCCATACATGTTTGCATTTTTTTCCAAAGTTTCATCAAAATTTGTTCACGAACGAATGCTGTGTGCGCCCAACAAACATTGAAAAAAGTGTGACACATTAAACAGGTGTTCGGGAGGACCCCCACCACTTATTCCAATATTATCCAAAAACTAATCAGTTCTTTGTTACTTAAGTCTCCATCTTTTTCCAAAGTGTCATTAAAATAAATTAATGAACGAAGTCTGTATGCTCCCGACAAACTTAAAAAACAAAGTGTTAAAAGTCAGCATTTGTATGGTAGACCCCCCACCACTTTGATCAATGTGTCCCAAAAGATGAGAATTATCTTTTCACATTAATTGGAACCCTATTCCATAAGTTTCATCATAATCACTTCATTATTGTAGGCTGTAGTGTGCATAAAGACACTGACAAAACTTCAAAAAAGTACAAAAAAATTTTTTTTACCGGAAGTGAAAAACCGGAAGTTGGGATGCAGAACTATTGTAAACCGTACTACATACTCATGTACCAAGTTTCATCCAATTCGCTTATCAGGTACAGAAGTTATAGAGCTTTAAAAAAAACAGGTGCTCCAGGGACCCCCCACCACTTTGTTCACTATCGCTCAAAAACTAATCAGTTCTTTGCCATACATGTTTGCATCTTTTTCCAAAGTGTCATCAAAATTCGTTCACGAACGAATGCTGTGTGCTCCCAACAAACATTGAAAGAAGTGTGACACATTAAACAGGTGTTCGGGAGGACCCCCACCACTTATTCCAATATTATCCAAAAACTAATCAGTTCTTTGTTACTTAAGTCTCCATCTTTTTCTAAAGTGTCATTAAAATTGAATAATGAATGAAGTCTGTATGCTCCCGACAAACTTAAAAAACAAAGTGTGAAAAGTCAGCATTTGTATGGTAGACCCCCCACCACTTTGATCAATGTGTCCCAAAACATGATAATTATCTTTTCACACTAATTAGAACCCTATTCCATAAGTTTCATCATAATCACTTCATTATTGTAGGCTGTAGTGTGCATAAAGACACTGAAAAAACTTCAAAAAAGTACAAAAAAATTTTTTTTACCGGAAGTGAAAACCCGGAAGTTGGGATGCAGAACTATTTTAAACCGTACTACATACTCATGTACCAAGTTTCATCCAATTCGCTTATCAGGTACAGAAGTTATAGAGCTTTCAAAAAAACAGGTGCTCCAGGGACCCCCCACCACTTTGTTCACTATCGCTCGAAAACTAATAAGTTCTTTGCCATACATGTTTGCATCTTTTTCCAAAGTGTCATCAAAATTCGTTCACGAACGAATGCTGTGTGCTCCCAACAAACATTGAAAAAAATGTGACACATTAAACAGGTGTTCGGGAGGACCCCCACCACTTATTCCAATATTATCCAAAAACTAATCAGTTCTTTGTTACTTAAGTCTCCATCTTTTTCTAAAGTGTCATTAAAATAAATTAATGAATGAAGTCTGTATGCTCCCAACAAACTTAAAAAACAAAGTGTGAAAATTCAGCATTTGTATGGTAGACCCCCCACCACTTTGATCAATGTGTTCCAAAACATGATAATTATCTTTTCACACTAATTGGAACCCTATTCCATAAGTTTCATCATAATCACTTCATCTTTGTAGGCTGTAGTGTGCATAAAGACACTGAAAAAACTTCAAAAAAGTACAAAAAAATTTTTTTTACCGGAAGTGAAAAACCGGAAGTTGGGATGCAGAACTATTTTAAACCGTACTACATACTCATGTACCAAGTTTCATCCAATTCGCTTATCAGGTACAGAAGTTATAGAGCTTTCAAAAAAACAGGTGCTCCAGGGACCCCCACCACTTTGTTCACTATCGCTCAAAAACTAATCAGTTCTTTGTCATTCATGTTTACGTTTTTTTCCAAAGTGTCATCAAAATTCATTTACGAATGAATGTTTTATGCTCCCAACAAACATAAAAACTTTGTGGAAAAAACCACCTGTTGTATGGTGGACCCCCCAACCCTTTATCCAATGTGCTCCAAAAGCTGATAAAATCTTGCTCATGTTATTTAAAAGCTTTTTGCAGTGTTTCATGAAAATCGATCGGTAAATGTAGGCTACAGTAGGGATAAACACCTGAAAAAAAAACTTTTTAACCGGAAGTTACAAACCGGAATTTGGTATGCAGAAATATTGGAAACAGTACTAAAACCTTATATACTAAGTTTCAATAAGATCATAGCCCGGGATCAGAAGTTATTCAAGATTTAAACTTAGAGGTGTTCGGGAGACCCCCCGCCATTTTGTCCAAATTTGAAATGAATCCAGATCTTCCATTTTCAAGTGAACCTGTATCATTTGCCAAAGTTTCATCAAGATCCTATGCAGAAAACTGCATTAATCCTATCGGTGCTAGTTCACTATCACTTGAATGAGTGCTGATTGTCTTATCTCGGCACTATTAAATACTTCATGAAATCGATCTCGGCACTGATTCAAAAAAAAAATTGAATTAATGCCGAGATTTGTTAAAATATTAAATCTCGGCCCTAAGTCAGTTTATAAATATCTGCGCTATGTCAGTTTGGAAAAATTTGCGCTAGTTAAAAAAAACTGAATTAGTGCCGAGAATTTTCTCGGCGCTACGTCATCGACGCTATGACAGTCAGCACTATTTCATGAAGAAAAAATTTAATCAAACAAAATTTTGTCGCGTCGTTCAAATTTCGGTCGTTTAATCATTAATAACAAAATATTAAATTTCGTTTAGACAGCGAATTTAAAGTTAATCTGATGGGGACATTCGGTTTTAGCTTAACATGAGGTTGTAGAGACAAATTTTTTTTCAGTATACCATTAATTTATGGTCGATGTAAAGCTGCTGAAAGTCAAGTAAGAATTCGAAAGTGTGATCGTCTTCACAAAACTCCTCGAAGGAAGCGATATAATCGGGTTAAATATTTGTAATCGAATTACCTATCTGGATCATTGTAATGAAGCTGTTATTCAATTTTCGTGATTTGGAGCCACACTAATTTGCATTAGCAAAAACTATCGTAGTTGTTTTCGCTCTTTTCAAACATATTTTGTTGCATTCATTTCGTAATCAATTTTTTTTTCATAAATCTTTTCTAATTTTAAAATGAGTTAGTTGTGCAAACTCTTTAGTGGGTACAAAAAAAATTAACGACAAAAAAATACCCAAGAAACAGACTTATCGATTTGTTGTTGTTTGTAAACGGCCATTAGTATACTATAAATAGATGCCGGGAGGTGACTTCTGCCTCTTATTTCGACTTTTTGTATGACATAACAGCTGTTGTGCGGTTTGACGTCTACGTGGTAAATGTTTTGTGTATTTTTTCATCTTGATTTTAATTTAATTTAAAACTAAAAATAATTTAATTTACAAAATGAAAATAATAATTTAATCTAAAGCTAGAAATAATTAAGTCGTTGATAAAAGGTTAATGTAGATAAACCATAATTAGTGTAGTGCCAAGCAATCGAAATATCTAATGATTCATGTTATTGTTAAAACAAACAAAATAACAAACGGGAATGTTTGCCGAGTTATTACTAGTTTTTAGTTTGGTTGTCATTTGCTGAATGAATGATATACCGATTGATAAAATAAGTAGTTAAATATATTGATTACAAATGTTTTCATGGGGTGATAAAAAGACTGTGATATAAAAAAGTCATGATTGTATTCGTATAAAACGGCTGTGATAATTTTGTGTTAATTTGATGATAGTTAGAGTTTTTTAAAAGTGAAATGATCCACTGATTATATCCGGATAATGAATTGGTTTTGGAGTGTAATTTTCTTTGAATACTTTGACGCATGCTACGTTTACATCCGGTGGGCTGACTATTTTGATGCATTTCCAGGACAACCATTTTTTGTTTGTTATACGTTGTCGCCATTCTACTGCTGGAGGTTTCGACACATTTCCGGTAACACCAACACCGACGACTATCATCAACGAGTTTTGACTATAAAAATTGTTCCAACGTTATCGTCACCCTGCATGTTGAGGGATTCGATGCAGTTCCGGCCATGCCAACAAATACTACTATCATCAACAAGCTTGGATCGTAACAATTTTTTAGCGTTGTGGTTATCCTGAGAGTGGACTATTTGGACCTATTTCCGGAATATATACAATTTCCGCCATCATTCAAAAACTTTTATTACAACTATTTTTCAACATCGTCATCTTCCTGATGGCTGAACCTACATAACGAGGAGTGGATGAGGATGAAATATTAATTGAACTCTTGGAGTGGGAGCTGGACTAGTCATGGGGTGAGTCCTATCTTTTTTATATATGTGAATGTGTGTATGTATGAATGGGTGTGTGAGTGGTTGTGCGTGTGTGGGGGTATGAAGATTTAGTTAAATTATTTTATTTCATAGTGACTTGCGTTAGTGTTCTTAGAAAAATTTATGAAAGATTTGCAGTATTTACAAATTAAAACAAAAAAAAGGTTTATTTCGTAGAATAATTGTTTGTCGTTGTGATCTGGGATTCATACAAAGAAATTCAGTAAATGTGTTGACATCATTAAGGCTAACCAATCATAAGTCGATTATTTAGTATCAGCCCGGCTTAGAGCTGCACCTAAAAAATAAATGCTGGCGATAAATTGATGCTGGTTACAAATTATGGGGCCTCTGATGACCTAGTTATGGTAGAGGAAATGAAAGAAAATTATGCCGGCTTTTGCGTCTGCATTTATTATTTAGTCATTCAGTTACGCCTCAGTTGTCAAACAATGAGAGCTATGAATATTTTTATACTTGCTTATCTTGTTGATATAATCATCAGATCGTTAAATTTCCTTTTTTTCCTTCTTTTCAGTGTATGAATGTGTGAGCGTGTGTGTATGTGATAAGATCTAGGGGAGGAGGGATTGGATGTGGTGATCGCGGTTTTCTTCGCGTATGGGGGTCGCCAGAGTCTATTAATTTCACCTAGCTTTTCCTTGATCCGTTTGTTTGTCGACACGCGTAGATTTCCGATATTTGTGCTAGAGTAGCAGGTGTTCTAATCTCGTCCCCACAGACTGAAGCTAGTTTGGGGCTATAAAAACTATATCACTAGGTACGCGGCCTGCTATGCCACTTAGTTGATTTTCGGCAAAGCAGCGCTTCATTACATCATATGAACTACTTTTCATTCCAAAAAAACAATTGTTCGTCGTAAACGTTGTGGAAACCGTAAATTTTTCGTAGAAAACGGAAAGAGGATTTCATAGATAAAAAAATTATTTAACTATGAAATATTGATTTGTTGCTGACCAAAAGCTTACACCTAATTTCTGCGCGGCAAAGTCAAATATCACAATGATAAATTTAATTGATTTAAATTTTTACATGGAGCAAACAAATAGCCAGAATAATAAAAGATTACTTTGATATGCAAGTCTTGTCATTTTTAATAAAAAAAAAAATTGCATGTTATAAATAGTTATATGTATGTATGTCAAATAAGTATAACATCACCAAATTCGTATTAATTTTTTTGCACAACAATAAACAATTCGATATATAAACATTGAAGTGTATTTTTTTAGGGAATATATCACCATACTTACAAACTCAATATCTAACATAAATAATTATTTTGTCTTAACACTAAATATAATCATTTTTTTTCTCAATTTTATACTTGAAGGTCTTCGATAATTTAATCTAACTCGTTTGATAACCATCTAATTCAATGTGTCATCCATGAATTAAAAAACATTAATGATATTTTGTAAACGATAAAAGTAAATATGTGAACACATCTGTTCAACCTGCTAGCTACAAATTTAAATAAATAATAATTACAAACTTTATACGATTATTTATTTTTTTTCTCATTATCTTTACATTTTTCTTAATTTTTCTTATAATTTTTGTTTTTGTATTTAAACTCATATCAATTTTAAGATTTAACTCTCTTAAAACAATAATTTGTGTTTAGTTTATTGTTTAACTGCCTTGAAGATAGAATTCTTTAGTATAACAGAAGATTTTAAATAAGGCAATATATTAAAAAAAAACAATATGTTTATAAATTATTTAATTTATATTATATTATTATTAAGAAGTGTTAATTATTTAAGAGGAACAGGTAATTTTGTTGATTTATTATCGAATTAAATCTCGAATTAAATTTTTATCTATCCTCTAATTACAGAAATTATTTTTTGTACGATACCAAATCAATTTGAATATGGAATCTGTGTAAATAGACATTCATGTCCTCAATACATAGAATTATTTCAACATCGGCCTTTCAACACCGAAAGGCTCAGTTTTGTAAAACAACTTCAGTGTCAATATGATGCGAGTGATCAGGAAGAAAAACAAGAAAGATTTATATGTTGCCCTCCTAATAATGGTACATACTTGTAAGTAGTTTTGAATAATTTTTTAAATATTTTAAAAATAAAAACAGTTTAATGTGTTGTGTTAATCAAGATCAAATAGTGAAAAAAATCAAAACGATAAATAATGTGCAAGGACATTATTTGAATAAAATTCAAAATATAATTTATGTACTGTGAAATGTGATATTACATATTCAATTAAGCAAACTTTCTTGAGTAGTAAAAGCTTTAATTATAAATAAGATGTAATACAAGAAACAAGCTCCAACAAAAGACGATTTCAATAATTCATACTGAACAATTCTTTCATAGAAAGAGTCAAAATCAACCTGTAACGAGTGATAAATTTCACTTTTCGCAACACAAACAGAATTCCACTCTGAGGTAATTGAATTCATTTGAGGTTATTGAACTACAACATTGCAAAACATAAAAATCAAAAACAGAATATTGATGAATAAACTAATAAATCATAATAATTAGTTTAACCGTTGATTGATGTTTCGTGCAAATTTAATGAAATTATTTCTGTTAGAAGTTATCAGATGAATTTAAAATTGAGAAATTTAGAATGCATCACACTTTGATGGTTATTATGGGTATGGGTTATGGTTCTAATTCACTTTTCGATATATCCTAACAAATTCAAATAATAATTGTTATTGCTAATTTTCTTACGTTAGCTACGTTAGCTATGTTCAGACTGACCACAGCATTAATTTTTCGGCTGATTTTTTTGTAATCGATTCACAAAGTCTATTGATTGGGATAACGGTAGTTTTGAGCAAAATCAATGAAACTTAAAAAATCATTCCGTGTTGCCAGCTCTTTCTTGTAAGCCGTCGTAAGCACCGCTTTTCTAATTCTACACGAAAATTTTTTTTAAGCGGGTTTGGTATCAGAGTCATTTTTTTCTCTCTAATATTTGGTGTCTGTGTATAAACACTGCCGAGATCCCTCGAAACTACTTTTTTATGGGTGAGAAAAATATTTGAAAACAAATCGATATTAATAGTTTTATAATTATCAAAGTCCATAATTTTGTGAATGTATGTCTTGGATTTTCTTGGGAGTCATATTTTAAACCGAACTCAAACTTCAATCGAGCTCATAGAGTATTAAGTTACCCTGTCCAGACTGTAAGTAGAAAATAAAATAAAATTGGTTTTATTTGCATAATAGTTCTTTGGTGAGTGAAAAATATATTATCATATTAGATCAACCAAATTATCATATATAATAGCAGAGGCTCAGGGTTGCAAACAACAAGATCCAACAATGTGTGTTCTTCGTGTTGAGAATTTTATATATTTAAAAATTTGGACACGTTTTGAGCGGCTGAAAATAAAATGAGCTAATCTCCATTTTGAACCCAATTTAAAATTTAAATACCTTAATTAAATAATTTAAATTCTTGTGTCTTAAGTTGCCTAATGACATGCAATTGAAAGGGTTCGATATGGGTTCGATTACCATTTAGGTCAAACAGTTTTTAAAGAATCTCTTGACAATCATGTGTTGGTCACCCCTACAAATCTAATCGATTAAAATAAGCCTTTAAGAGAAACTTGACCAGAAAAATGAAGAACTTGCGGCGATATACTCAATTTTCAACATGAGCGGCCCACAAAAAATAGAAAAAAAAAATATTGCGACGCTGATGCATAGGCTGACTTCACCACAGCTCTGGAAACATAGTGTTCTGGATATACAATGAACTAGTATCCATCAAATACTTTAATTGAAAGCTAACCAATGTTATAGACTTCGTAGTTCTATTTATAAAAATATTAAAGAAAACAGTAATATCCCAACAAACATAAATTTAATTGTACGAGAAAAAGTAGGAAAAGGATGCAGAACTGTTGTGAACCGTACTAAATGTTTATGTATCAAAATACATCCAATTCGATTATCATGTACAGAAGTTATTGAGCTTCCAAAATAACAGGTGCTCGGAGGACCCCCTACTACTTTGTTCACTATCGCTAAAAAAACTAATCAGCCATACTTATTTGCATCTTTTTGCGAAGTGCCATCAAAACTACTTAACGAATGAATGTTGTATGCTTCCAACAAACATTGGAACAATAAACAAGTGTACGGGAGGACCCCCACCGCATATTCCAATATTGTCCAAAAACTAATCAGTTCTTTTCATTTAAATCTTCATCTTTTTTCAAAGTGTCATTAAAATTGATTAATGAATGAAGTCTGTATGCTTCCAACAAACTTTAAAAACAAAGTGTGAAAAGTCAGCATTTGTATGGTAGACCCCCCGCCACTTTGATGAATGTGTCCCAAAAGATAATAGCTATTTTCTCACACTAATTGGAACCTTTTCCATACGTTCTTAATAATCACTTCAGTAATGTAATCTGTAATATGCATACGGACACTGAAAAATCTTCAGAAAAGTACAAAAAAAATTGTTTACCGGAAGTGAAAACCCGAAAGTAGGGATGCAGAACTGTTGTGAACCGTACAAAATACTCATGTACCAAGTTTCATTCAATTCGATTTTCAGGTACAGATGTTATAGAGCTTTCAAAAACAACAGGTGCTCCAGGAATCCCACACCATTTTGTTCACTATCGCTCAAAAACTGATCAGTTCCTTGTCATACATGTTTGCATCTTTTTTCCAAGTGTCATCAAAATTCATTCACGGACGAATGCTGTATGCTCCCAACAAACATAAAAACATTGTAGAAAAAACACCTGTTGTATGGCGAACCCCCAAACCCTTTATCCAATGTACTCCAAAAGCTGATAAAACCTTTCTCATGTTACTTGAAAGCTTTTTTCAACGTTTCATGAAAATCAATTGGTAATTGTAGGCTACAGTATGGATAAGTACCTGGAAAAAAAACTTTTTAACTGGAAGTGACAAACCGGAAGTTGGTATGCAAAAATATTGGAAACTGTATTAAAACCTTATATACTAATTTTCAGTAAGATCATAGTCCGGAATTAGAAGTCATTGAAGATTTAAAGTTAGAGGTGTTCGGGAGACTCCCTGCCATTTTGTCCAAATTTGAAATGAATCCAGATCTTCCATTTTCAAGTGAACCTGTATTATTTGTCAAAGTTTCATCAAGATCCTATGCAGAAAGAACACCCACACACCCACCCACCCACCCACGTACCCACCCACCCACGCACACACAGACGTACAGCAAAATTTTTTTTGGCTATTTAGATAGAGGATGGTCCAAAACAAAAGAAAAAACAAAATTTGGGGTATGTACGATTTTTTTTTCACGATAGATTGCATTACTTCACACAATTTAAAATTGTGATGAAGTAAAAATTTAAATACCAAATAATTAAAGTTTCTATAGTGAGTGATACAAGGCTGAGAGAAACCAGATAGTGACATGCGAAAAAGAAGAAGAACCCTTGCACATGCAGTTGGTTTCAAAATCAACATCAGAAAAACAATGCCCATGAGATTGAACATCAATCTAAGTACACCAATCACCATCAATAATACACAAGTTGAGGATGTCGATAAATTTGTGTATCTCGCGTACGCCCCATGCTCGTAAAATGAAGATAAAGGGAAAAATATCAATTTGACTCATGACTCCTTGGTCTGTTAAGCCAAGCTTGTTTATTTTCACGTTACCATTTTAATTTTAAAAATTCATTCAGCTTTGTTGGTGAAGCTTACCTGTTGGTTTGGTCAGTTATTGAAGAATTTCAAGAAAATTGTAAAAGACTCTTACAGCTCTGAACAGGGTTTGCACCACTGTTAAATCCACACCTTTTGACTAACAGGCATATGTTATAACTTGTATACTATTTCCTCTAACCGTAACCGTAGTCACCTCTCCACCATCTCCACTGGCAGATTTACAACCTCGCAATTTCATGATTATCAGTAACAATAAAAAAAAAATATTACAAACTTAAAAATTCAGATTTCTTTCAGAAAATATTCCAAAAATTGTAACACAATCAAAAATTTAAACTTTTTTTCAAAATTCTAAAAATATTCCAGAAATCAAAAAATTTAAATTTATTCAAAATATTTCAAATTATTGCAAAAATTATATATACCAACTTTTTTCAAAATTTTATAAATATTTCAAAAATACAAATTTTTTTTAAAATTTTCAAAATATTGCCAAAATTATATGAAAATCAAAACAACAAACTATTTTCAAAATTCCAAAAATTATAATGAAATCAAAAATTTAAAATTTTTGAAAATTCTGAAAATAATCGAAAAATTCAAATTCAGACCGAAGCAACTTTTTTCAAAATTCTAAGACTATTGCAAAAACTATAACAAAATCAAAAAAACAAGCTTATCGTAAAAATTATAAAATTATAAGTTTCAATTTTTGATATTGTTATAATTTTTGCAATATGTTTAGAATTTTGGAAAAAGTTGGTATTTTTGGAATATATTAAGATTTAGAAAAAGTTCAAATTTTTGATTTTATTCTAATTTTTTGAAATATTTTTGGAATTTTGAAAAAAGTTTCAATTTTTGAAATTGTTATAATTTTTGCAATATTTTCAGAATTTTTGAAAAAACTTTAATCTTTGATTTTGTAATGATTGTTAGAATATTTAGAATATTCTAATAATTATATAAGAATATTTTTAGACTTTTGAAATAAGTTTGATTTTAGTTAATTTTTACAATATTTCTGGAATTTTGAAAGAAATATGAATTTGAAATTTTGTAATATTTTCTCGAAACGCTAAATGGAGAGGTTTTTGAGTAGTTTGCTAAGTGTATCATCTTTTCACTAATATTTGTTAATTTACGATCTGTTATAATTTTCCGGCAACGTATTGACGTTCCGTGTTAGTTTCGTAATAAATTTCTCAACTTTTTTCAAAATTCTAAAAATGTTCTAATATTTATTAGAATATTTCAAATATTCTAATAATTATTACAAAATCAAAGATTGAAGCTTTTTCAAAAATTCTGAAAATATTTCAAAAATTATAACAATTTCAAAAATTGAAACTTTTTTCAAAATTCCAAAAATATTCCAAAAAATTAGAATAAAATCAAATATTTAAACTTTTTCTAAATCGTAATAATATTCCAAAAATTCTTAAAAATTCAAAAATTCCAACTTTTTCCAAAATTCTAAACATATTGCAAAAATTATAACAAATTCAAAAATTTCCATATCATTCACTTTTACGTCAAACAAACAGCTAATTTTTTTTTATTCCATAAAATTGACTAAAAAAATAAATGAAATCATTTTTTGACATACTTGACAATATTTTTTTGACAAACTTATAATGCAATAAAATTCTCAATAATAATAATATCATGATCATTACATTTCATTCCATCCAAATAAATAATTTTATTATTTTCTAAAAAAAGAAATGAAATCATTCTTTTGACACACTTGACATTATTTCTTTGACAAACTTATAATGCCATAATTCTCTATAATAAGTATAAAATTTCATGTCATACAAATAATTAATTTTATTTTTTCCAAAAAATTGGGTAAAAATATAAATAAAAATCTTTCTTTTGACACACTTGACAACATTTTTTTGACAAAGTTATAATGCAATAATAATCTACCATCCATAATCCAATAATCTACCATCCATCCGACCATCCAAATTTCTTCAAATTCAATGTTTTTATTCGTAATCACTTAAAATGAACATTTTTTAAACAAAAAATATGCAAATATCCAAGTTTTGACACACTTGACGATTTTTTTGACATAGTCCAGTTATCGAACACATCGTCCTTTCGGCTCTTTCTATTGAGTAAACCTATTTTTTGAAATCCGTCCAGCGGTGTTCTTGATTTTGTCGGTTGTGACGGCAGGCAGACATACATTTTTTTTGCTTTTTTAGAATCAAAGGGTCCTAAACCGTCGAGAAATGCCAAAAAAGTGGTGGTAAGCATTTAGCTTTTGGCTCATGTATGCAATACTTAGGTTTTTTCAAAACCGAAGTAATTGTCAGCTTAAAATTTATTTCGTTATAGAACTGAATCGGCAACAAATATTAAATCATTTATGTAGGTTTGTTTTCGAGTTTTCGTCAATATATCTCGAGAAATGAGAATCTCGAAAATGTGAAAATATAATTTCTCAAGATTTTGAGATAATAAAAAATAATAAATCTTTCTCGAGAATCTCGAGATCGGATTTCTCAAGCAGAAACTCTATTTGTATTTAGGTGAGTCACTGTCAACTATCCCCTAATCTTCCATCACTTGTGCAAATAATTTCTTGACACAAAACGTAATGCGTTAATCAAACATCATACATAATTAACAGCACGTTGCAAACAGTCAATTACTAACAGCTCTTTTATGTGTTCCAGAAAAAAATGTCTACAAATATTGAAACAAAAACATCTGCTTTTAGGTTCAATAATTGACTGACGACATCACCTTTCTTAATTTTTATTTATTTTATTTGTTTCGAGAAAATATTTTTTAAAAAATGTTTCGTCTAAGGCTGTTGAACAACAAAGAAACTGTTATTATTGGTTTATTTTTATTATGTTTGCTACACAAATTTGTACGTTAATTTTTGCACACTGTTTCTAATTTTAAGAATAAATTTGATTTTTTATGAAGACCCGAAAAACTTTTGTAATAAATCATTAAACTTAGCATGAGTCAAAAAATTATGTTTCTACATATTGTCATGTTTTTAAACTTACTTCGAATTGGCGTTACTCTTAATTCAATAAACTTTATTCCTTTTTGAATTCCATCAATAATTAGTAAGGAAATAGAATATTTCTATTAAATGAAACTGAAAACTTTATTCACACTTAAAAAATGACTTTACTTTTATTGACACGATTTTATGTTCAAGATACAGCGTTTCTTTTCCAATTAATTTATTTAACATAATTGCGTTCCGCATAAGTAATTCTTTAAATACAATTCTGTTTAATTTCTCGATAATTTAAAGTGAATCTAAAATGTCTTTACAAATAAAACTCGAGAAATCATATATAATGGACATTATTATGTTGTTTGTTTTATTTAATGTTTTTGCTGTGACCCTTTTTCTGGGAAACAATGTGACGTTGGTTTTAGTATTGAAATATTGTATAGGGAAAATTGAAATTTAATGCAATTTTGTTTTGTATTTTGTTGCGATTATGTAGAAGATTTTTGTAAAGAAACATACAATGGGAAACGTTTTTGTGTAAAAACATTTATCACACAAAAGTTAGTTAGTCCTCAAACTTTCTTGAACAGTTAAGAGAGGCTTGCTTAAAATCAACGAAGAGTTAAAGAACCAGTATGCCAGATTTGGCCTTTCTCCAAAACTATCTACAATAAGAAAAAGAGATAATTTTTTTTAGATTAAGATAACTTTTACATTCAAACACGTCGAAAAAATAAACATCGGATAACCAAAACAATTACTTCATTGTTATCGGACCATTACTGATAACGTATTAGATCATCAAATTTCTTGCACAATATTTCAATTATTGTGATTCAGACTTGACTTTGTTTTTAGTACAAATAAAATGTAATATATTTTTTTATATTAACCTTTTCAACCTTTTCAATGTTCTTTATTAGCTTCAAGTTTTAGCCTGAACTGTGCTATTTTTATTATCAAATAAAATGCATCCACTTGTTGTTATCAGTTCTGTTTATTTATTAATAGTTCGCAAAATAGGCACAGACATGTTAACTGAAACATTAAAGTTTTAAAGTCGTAAAATATGCAACGATGCACGGTGAATAATGCCAAATAACTTTTTTAATTGATCCAGTAATTTTTTTTATTACTAGTTCAACAATTTTACGTTCTAGTTATCTGAAATTTTTTACGACGTTTTTTTATAGCAATGTAAAGCTTAACGCGTATGAGTTTATCTAAACGGATATTTTATTTATCTTAATTAAGAAATAATTTTATTTTTTTGCCTCTACAAATTGTATAGCAATTATATATCAACTACCATGATATCGTTTTAATCAGAAAACCAGAATGATTCAATTTTTTGAAACGAATCTATTTATAGTCCCTGAACTGGCACCGATTTCATGTGATGATTACCACATATTTTATACTTCGTGAGGCGCCTGTCCTAGACGAGTCCGAAAACTTTTGTTCTGCTATTTTTCTCGATTCTACCGCTTTTTTGTTCGGCAAGATCCGAAAAATGCCGATTGCCCGTGATCTTGTAATTTTTTTTTTAACCGTGAGGGTTAGAAATTTGTTTTAGAACACGAAGGTTGCCTTGTCCGACCAAAATTTGTCAGTTATTGTTTAGTCCGACAACCCAAACATCGAAAATGTCAGTTGTCTAACTCGACAATAGCAGACACATTTTGGTCGGATAAACTTACCCTCGTGTTCTAAAACCCCTCGTGTTTTAACCTCACAGTTAAAAATAAAAAGTGTTAGCAAATTTACAAGATCGCAGGCAATCGGCGTTTTTCGGAGCTTGCCGAACGAAAAAGCGGCCGATTTGAGGAAAATGGCAGAACAAAAGTTTTTGGACTCGTCAAAAACAGGCACCTCACGAAGTATAAAATATGTGGTAATCATCACATGATATCGGCGCCAGCCCAGGGACTATTAGGTTGATATAACATTATTATTATAGTTTGTTCTTTTGCTGCGCATGACAAAATCAAAATTTGTGTTTTCATAAATTTTTCAAAATTTAGATCTTAATACGTCCCCACAAAGTTTCGGAATCTACTTTAAATTAAATTTGTTTTAAAAACTTTACTGTTACCAGGTCAGTGTAGAACAGAGAAGTGTAAAGAAATCTTTGCTTGGACGCGGACGCGGAATAGTAGCTGGATGCTTGAAGGATGACTCTGAAGTTGAGTTTACTTATATATTTATTGGTGGTTTTGCCTTCACTTTAATGCTATTAGAAGACTTTTAGTTTCCGGTTCCTTAATCCCATACTCAATTTATATTAACGAGTTAACCATATTGTGAAATTACACTCAAGACGTCACCTTCAGTCAGTCGTACGCCACCAACTTAAATCTATACACTATTTTTTAAATACTAAAACTATTATTTTTAGTTTATTACTTCGGTCTGAAAGACCTAAGTATTACATTCATGAGCCAAAAGTGAAATTCTTACCCCCACTTTTTTGGCATTTTTCGACGTTTCAGGACACTGATTCTAAAAGAGCAAAAAAAAATGTCTGTCTGTCTGTCTACGCAATCTAGAAAAACGCTGGAGGCATTTCAAAATATAGGTATACTCAAGGGACAGGTCCGAAAGGACGCTGTGTTTGATAACTGTAACGGAAGTGTGTCAAAAAATCATTAAGTGTGTCAAAAATAGCAAATTTTCATATTTTTGGCTTAAGAATTCGTTTATTTGCTAGTAGGAACATTGAATTTGGAGAAATCTTGATTGGGGATTGGTATATGAGATCAAAAACTAGTTTATTGCATTAGAAGTTTGTCAAAAAAATGTTATCAAGTGTGTCAAAATAAAATGTTTTATTTATTGTATGCCCAATTTTTTGGAAAAAAATGAAATTAATTATTTGTATGAAATGAAATTTTATTATTATTACAGAGAATTATGGCATTATAAGATTGTCAAAAAAATAATGTCAAGTGTTTCAAAAACTGATTTCATTTAGTTTTTTAGCCAATTTTTTGGGGAAAAAAATGTTTGCTGTTTTTATGACGTAAATGCAATTGAACATGAAATTGGACATGGACATTTTAGAATTTGTTATGGTTTTTGAAATATTTTTGGAATTTTGAAAAATGTTTATATTTTTGATTTTGTAAAAATTTTTGCAATATTTTTAGATTTTTGGAAAAAGTTTTAATTTTTCATTTTTTATAAATTTTGCAATATTTCTGAAATTTTGAAAGAAAATAGAATTTTTGAATTTTATATATATTTAAGAATTTTGAAAAATTTTAAATTTTTTATTTTATTCTATTGATATAATTTTTGCAAAAATATTTTTGAAAAAGTTTGAATTTTTTAAGAATTTTTGGAATATTATTGGAATTTTGAAAAAAGTTTCAATTTTTGATTTTGTTATAATTTTTGCAATAGTTTTAGAATTTTTGAAAAGAGTTTTAATCTTTGATTTTGTAATAATTTTTGGAAGTTTTTTCAAGATTGATATGATATATATCAATGATATATATCCGATATATATCATTGATATATATCACGATATTTATTCCCTGATATGTAATATATATCATGATATTTATAAAAAAAATTAATACCTAGATTAAATTAGAAAGGGTTGGACAGGTTGCACGAGGCAAAACTTGTCCTTTCACGCAGACTCTACGGTTCATACCGCCGTTTCCAAAATTGGTTTCACAACCACAATTCCATAAACCTTACTGTAAGTTTAATGAAATCCAAAACCAACTGTTTTGGCGACAGTTTGTTTCTGTCAGCCTCTACGGGGTCAGAGCCAAAAATCCTAGCTCTGACATTAGAAAAGGCTGGGAATACACACAAAAAATGCTCAGAGTGCTCCTCCTCCTCTTCAAGACACCACCCACACACAGGACTTTCACTAAAAAGTAAACATTGGCCACTCACCGAAACCGATTTGGACATTTGACATATCAAAATGTTCAGTTTTTTGTGCTGATTTCAGAAATACCAAGATTAGTTGCCAACGCCGAGAATGGCATGAGTCATAATCAGTTTAAGAGATGAATAAACATACATAGAGTATATGAGTTTAAAAGCATTTAAGCATTTAAGCATTAAGTTTTTGCAAGGCAAACGTTTTGGATAACCCTATGGCGGGTTCTGGACCTGAAAATTTCATGCCCGTTCCCGCCCTTGCAAGTTCATCCACTCTTATGTTGCACGGAATGTCACTATGACCCGAAACCCACCGCAATGTGATATTGTTGAGTTGCGCTGTCCTACAAAGATTATTTCTACACTCATTGAAGAATTTGGAAGTAGACTCCGGGCTTACCAATACTTTGATAGCTGTTTGGCTATCCGACCAGCATACACTTCCGCTTGGAGAAATTTGCAAAATCGCACAAGTGGAAATTTCTTGCTCCTTATGACATTATTTGATTCCAGGTAGGAATCAAATAATGGAGGACCATTCGTACCAAGAGCCCTTACATTCCTCTCTAGAGCAGGTTTCTTAAAGTTATATACTTTGGTCATGACGTTACTATGTATATCTATTTTCGGACAATCTGTCCGTAGTCTATCAAGTATATGACCATGACAGCATGTTTGCCCTCTGTTTACCCACGCTCCTTCCACATGCTGTCTGAAGACAGCCCTTTTAGCCATGTACTCTGCATGTAGATATAAGGGAGCCAGACCCAAAATGACCTCCAACAACAGTGTTGGTGTGGTGCGCATAGAGCCACTAATATATAGACATGTCATACTCGGTATTTTATTTAAACTAGCACGGGCGTATTGTTTCTCCGTTTTGGTCAACAAGTGTTGGTCTGATTATTGCTGTGTATATCCATAGGATAATTTTAGAACTAAGACCCCAATACTGACCGAAGGATCGATGGCATTGCCAAAAAGAAATGACAGCCTTATCAATTTTTTTTGTTAAATGTGGATTCCCATTTAACTTTTTGTCGAGAATAATGCCTAGAAACTTAACCCCATCTGAGTAGCTTAACTGCATACTGAAAAGATACAGACTTGGTATTGCAGGCACTTTTCTCTTGTTGGTTGATAAGACTACCTGTGATTTGGATGGGTGGACTGAAAGTTCTTGCTCCCCACACCACTCTTCCACCTCCTTCAGTGAATTTTGCATTAGATCCACCAGAGTGCAAAGGTCTTTCCCAATTGCCAGTATGGCAATATCATCAGCGTAGCTCTGAGACTATGGTCTCGCATGATTCAGTCTTTTGAGAAGACTATCAACTACAAAAGTCCACAGAAGAGGTAAGAGAACACCACCCTGTGGATAACCTCGTTAGACTGAAACTGAAACAGTAGTATTACCCATTTCAACAAAGGCAATGCGGCAGCTCAACATATACGTAATCCAATTTGAGATCGTGCTACTGTTTCTATGTAGTGATGCCGCAGTCCTGATTGATTTGAAGGTGGTGTTATCAAAAGCACCTTCTATATCTAAAAAACCACCCAACGCAAATTTTTTGGCATTAAGTGCTCCTTCAATTTTAGACACCAAATAATGCGCAGCAGTTTCCGCCAATTTCCCAATATGGTATGCGTGCTGATTGGTACTTAGTGGAAATTACGGTTAAGGCAGTGTCACTTATATAACGGTCAACAAGTCTTTCCAGAGTTTTGAAGACAAAGGACCGATTTATTGGCCGAAATGACTTGACTTTACTGTAGGTGGTTTTACCTGGTTTTGGACATTGGACCATATGCTAAACATGCTTTATATAAATTTACCAGTGATTCAATGAGGCATTGCGCATTATTCTGTAGCATGCATGGATAGATTCCATCAGGACCAGGTGATTTAAAGGGGTTGAAGGAATCTATGACCCATCTTAGAAATCTTATGTTCACCACATTCACAGTCAAGATCCAACTACCTTTGTTTGGAGTTTTAGTTAGCTGTTCTTTCATCTCAGCAATGGTGCTGCTACCCGGATATGTGTACAAAGCAGATGTTGTGTTGTTTCTTCCACAGATTCCGTATACCTGCCATTGGGCATAAGAAGTAAGCCCGGCATCATGGAACAACCTATTTATTTATGTAATTTTCCGAATTTGTTTCGGATTATTTTACAAACAAAATCGAATTAATTTTTATTTCATTATTTCTTCGGCGTTTGTCGATTTAAAACTTGAATGGGTACTGTGTGGAGTTGTTTATAATATGTCGTTGGTCTGTTGATTACTGTTGTAATAATATGCCAAACGGGACTGTATTATGGCCCTTCGAGTAGATGCCAGATTGGAGGACCTATTTGAATAAAGCTTATTCTGAAACAATTGTGTGAATAGAACCTACATAACGAGCCAATAATAGGTACGTAATATGTAGCTCGGTCCGGTGAATTTGCAGTTACTTATTGATGCATCCGGTAAAAATTATACATCAGAATGCCTTACACAAAATGAATTGGAATCACTCTCTAACGCCACTAAAAAATTTTGAGTACCAGTACAAAGAATAGTTACAGATAATGCTAGTAATGTTGCTAAAATGGGAAGATACGTAGAGGGTGACAATTTAAAACAAAAGTGATGTTCAGCACGTATATTAAACCTATTTTTATTGAACTGGGACAGCTCTGTATTTACTTGTCACATTTTACGTGTCATAAAATATTGTAGAAATAAACATTTACCTTCCCCCTCAACAGAAGAAACATTCGGAATGAAACTTATTTTATCCCATGAAGTTCGTTGGAACACACCAGTGCTAACAAGTTGTTTAAAAAAAATCGAGGTAATCTGGTTCAGCTATCCCAAGACTACAAAGATAACAGAGATCTTTCCTGACATAATTAAAATTATAAATGACACAAATATTGGTTTGAATGCTAAACATATTCATGAGCCAATAGCAGTCGCTCTAGAAAGAGCTTAAAGAGATAAAACGACTATTGTCGTTGAAGTTAAACTTTAGCATAAACTGGAACTCGATCTTAAACTAGAGCAACCCTTAGAAGTTAAACATTTTTAACGAAGAAGAGATATGATATTAGTTAGATGCACCACAATACCTAGCTAATATGCTTGACCTTCGATTTTTCTGTGAACTTTTAAATATTCACCAAAGAGAAGAAGCATATACCTATGCTTATTTAGATAAAATTATTTCAGACTTCATTCCATTTGTCATGGCGCTTTTAGCGTAATCTACTCCATTTTTAAAATATCTTTTCGAACCTCAGTTTAGAAATACACCACAATGGTGTAATAGAAACGAATTACTATTGATGATGCCAATTGGTCAAATAAACAGGCTTTTTATCTTTATGTGAACAAATGCTTAGTGTATTTCCGGCTATCGCATCTCTTAAGCAAACGTTTTCATCTTTTGGACTTGTACAATCGAAGCAATCCTACTACATGATATTGTATAATACTAGGGGACCCCTGTGCATTTGCCAAAAATATTAATTATATGTATTATATAATAATTATATGAATATAGTTAAGCAAACCCCTGTTTGCAACGTCTAGTTCCATCAAAGAATAAATTGAAACTGAAATGAAAATAAAATTTGGAGAAATTTTAAAATTTCGTTTATTTGTTTCGTTTTTGATTTTTCTTCTTTCCCTTCCGTATTCTCTTCTTTACGATCCTAAGGCAACGCTTTTTCATGGCTTGTGTATTATATATATGATTTCACTTAATTTAACATCTTCCACAACTCTCGATTAGGGCTTCTAATACCGAAAAAAGTATTACCGTTGATGCCATGCCCGTAATGATCCTTAAATCTTATTTCGGTATTACCAGCATTATGCCTTGCTATTACCGAATTAAAAAATAATTACATTTACCAACAAAAATTGCGCCACTTTAAATAAAATCCATAATACAGCTAAAAAATGTTATCTATAAAACTTTAACTTATACTGGGGTCCTACTTCCGAACAAATGTACATTTTTTTGCAATATTGGAAAGTTCGCATTGCATAACATTAAACGGTTACGGTAACGATAATACTAAAAACGAAATTCAGTTTTCACAATATTATCTAATTTTTATTCGACCTTCACAATATGGTCCAAATTCACATATATGTGTTCAGGAATAGGGCCGCTGCGGTCTGCATCCATAGAAATAAATAATTATAATCCAGAAACTTTGAATATTACATAGTCCGAAATAGTTGATGTAATACATTATTCCACAGTTTAGCCCACATTATCCCATACAGTATTATATATAATATTATATATAATATATAAAAATAGTTTAAATTTTTTTCTATTAAATAATACAAATTTATCGAGGACAACCAGTAAATAATTAATTCAAAAACAGTTTCATTATTAATTTATTTCCAACAAACCTTTCTAATCAAACTCAATAATCACTAAACACAACAGTCTTCAAGAATATAATCCTTATAACCACAATAATATGCCTATATTTCATGCCTTCCCAATACAATTTTACATTAGACAAAACGTATAAATCAACGAAAGATTTTTATTAGGTGCGTTCGATTTGACTGAAAAAACAACAACAATTGCATACAATTTTTCAGATAATTCAGTGTTTCAGTCAAATCAAACACAGCTATCATGAAATATTTCTCTATCTTGTTTTGAGAAAAAACAAAGAACGAACAAATCAATTTTATGAATTGTTTCTTTAATATCTAATCGATAGAAAATATTTAAAAACAAAGAAAATTATTACTAAAATAAAAGTTAAGATTCAGAAGAAAGGAAACTTAAAATAATTTTTTTTAAATCTTTCCCTATGCATGAATTTTATTTTTAATTTTCCGAAAAAACGAAAGTGGAAAATGAATTTAAATCCAACTGAAATTTTAAAACAAATATTTTTTAAGCGTGAAATAAATTAAATCCAAAATAATACGTCTATCCACTCGGCAAGCAGAGCACAACTGAAATTGAAATTTGAAGAAAAGAAATTTAAAAAATTTCGTTTATTGGTTTCGTTTTAGATCTTTCTTCTTTCCCTTCCGTATTCTCTTCTTTCCTTTGATATGGCTACGCTTTTTCGTTTCTTGTGTATTATATATATGATTATAGATAAACAAAAAATTCAAATATAAATATCAGAACTTGATATATATCAGATATATATCCGATATAATATATGTCCGATATATATCGAATATTTTAAAATTTGCCAACCTTAATATATTTAGAATTTTGAAAAAAGTTTGATTTTATTTAATTTTACAATTTTTTGGAATTTTGAAAAAATATGAATTTGTGATTTTGAAATATTTTCTCGAAACGTTAAATGCAGAAGTTTTTGATTAGTTTGCTGATTGTATCACCTTTTCACTAAATTATGTTAATTTATGATTTGTTATAATTTTCCAGCAACGTGTTGATGTTTCGTGTTATTTTTGTAATAAATTTCTAAACAGATATAAAAAAATGCTTGTACTTTAACAAAGAGTTTTATGTTTAATATACAACACTGCCCAAAACTAAAAACCATGTCCTCATAAAAGTTTTTTGCAGAAAACTATATCAAAATCCTTAACCCAGACCGAAGTCTTGATGTTTTAGAGCTTGAGATTTCAGCCCCTCCATATTTTATTTTATTAAAATCCAAGTTCATAAAATTTATTATTTACTACAAAAAACCATGATATCAGTTAAAAAAAACATCAAAAATATAAAGTCAATTGGTAATTGAATGAATCAGGTTACGGTTTAGTATTTAAAACTATCTACCCAAAATAATAAGTAGTGATATCCTGTGTCAAACAGAAACGAGTATGAAACAAAACATTTTCTAATAATTAAGTGTTCTACATAGTTCGAAATACATCCTTTGTCATTCGGCTTAGAGAGTAGAATAAAAAAACTTCTACTAACTAGGTTTTAACACAAAAGTTTAAAGTTAAAGTAAAGATTAATATATTTTATTTATTTCTATTCGAATCAAAATATGGGAGACGACATTTGGACGATTGACTGAATCGATAGATTGAGCAAAGAGATTGTAGTGGGTAAATAGTTTTGATTTCTTCCCGAACAAAAATTTATATTTTTGATGTTTTTCATCACTTTTTTTTTCTTTAACCATTTTTCATTTCGGGTAACTTTGATTTCTATAGTTTCCTCTTAGCAACTAATCTCATATGTATTGTTTTTTGAAAATCATTTTTCAAAGAAAATAATTCACTATCACAATAGCCAAATACTCGCATGTAAATAATTTCATCAAAATTAAAAAAATCACATTTTTTTTATTATTTTACTTCTAGTAATCCAATAATTCGATTTCGAACAAATCAACGTCGAAAATATCGACCTTCAACATTAACCCAAAATGATGCCAGTTCTTATGACAATATTTTATCTACACGATTTAGTACAAATGCAGATCGATCAAGAAATAACTTATTACCTGGACCAAAAGTGTGCGGAATACAAGTCGAAAATAGAATTATTGGTGGTGAAATAGCTGAAATTGATGAATTTCCATGGACAGCGCTTTTGATTTATAATTCATGTAAAATATAATTTACAATAAATAACTCAAATATATTTATTAACTTTAACTTTTCTTTATTACAGTACGAGAAAACGTAACAGAATTTGGATGTGGTGGAGTTTTGATTAGCGATAGATATGTATTGACGGCCGCTCATTGTGTTATTGGAGAATCATATGAAGCGAAAGGAGGATTGTTAGTAGATGAAATCAAATCAATAATAATTTTGAATAATTAAATTTTCCTTTTCTTAGAAAGAGTGTTCGACTTGGTGAATACAACACCGAGACTGACATAGATTGCATACAAGAGGATAACGAATATGATTGTGCAGAAGCTCCAGTTGATAGTGATGTAGAAGAGATAATTCCTCACCCATTGTATAATCCTTCAGATTGGAACAAGTATAATGATATTGCGTTACTTCGTTTAACTGAACAAATTCAATTTAACGATTTCATTAAACCAATTTGCTTGCCACGAAAAAATTTTGATAGCGAAACTATGGTTGGCACTTTGTTATCCATTTGTGGATGGGGAAAAACTGATTTGTGTTAGTAATATCATATGATTCATCAGAGATTAATAAATTTTTTAATTTATCTTTTCTTTTTTGCAGTTCGTGAGCATCGTGGTTTTGGTTTGAGTCCAATTAAACTAAAACTAAAATTGCCAATTGTTGATCGAGCGACATGTATTAAAGCATTTTCCAAACAATCATTAATAATTAGCGACAAACAGATATGTGCTGGTGGTGAAAAACAACGTGATTCGTGTCCAGGCGATAGTGGTAGTCCTTTAATGCTTCATGATCGTGAGTCAGTTAGGTGGATGGTTACCGGTATTGTTAGTTTAGGATTGAATGAATGTGGAACGGCTGGTGTGCCAGGTGTTTACACAAATGTACAACAGTATTTGGGCTGGATTAGTGAAACAGTTAAAGCATAGCTAAAGAAAAATATTTATTTTTAATAGTTTTATTTTTTATTTATTGAAATAACTTAATTTGTGTTTTTTTGTTATGAAAAATAAATATGTTGTATATTTTTACTTACCCCATCTGTTCAATAATTATACTAATAAACGTTGTACAATGTGTGTAATTTGGTCGAGCTAGAAAGATATGATAGTTTTACCTCGGTTAGTTATCTCAATATTTTTCATATTCCTTAATGTCTTATGGTGTAAGTTAGTTTATTAACACAAAACATCAAGATCTTGTGTTATTTAGATTGCGTCAGCATACAATAGATGGCGCCGTGTTTTATTTTTCGAATTCGAACTAGACAATTTCCTAGAATGAAAAAGGATAGTCTTGTATGCGTGGCATTCCTATTAGTATTCAATTTGAATTTTCAGATTGTTACGGTTGTGACGAAAAATATGTTACGTGGACCTTGCAAAACACTGAATTCAAACTACCATGTATGATAGATGGAAAACGCTCTAAGCAAAATTCTTGAGCGTTAGTATCCAACACTATTAATACAAGTAACGATGGATATTCTTTACAGGGAAAGATCAAAAGAAGATGGCAGCATATTAAAAACCAAACATATACGTCAAATTAATGTACTCGGAAGTATTACACATGGAATACGAGTAAAAAATCATTTGAACGACGCAAACGTGTAATTCATGAATTAGAAAATTACCTGATATATGCAAAGAAACTAAGATAGGCAGACTGTAGCCCATGTATCCAAATCAAGATGAATTCTTCTTTCTTCACAAATTGAACAGAAATATGCCCGGTTCAACGTCTTTTCAGCTATGGAAAATTATCAACGGCGTAACACAGGCAACTTGCCGTAGTGCATCTCTGATTTTATTACATGACCATCGACACTGGGATGTATGCATTAAAAGCATATGCAACATGTCGTATTGACCGCCTGCTCTCGTTGTTTTCCAACAGAGTTATGGGAGAAAAATAAAACATTAAAAAAAATAGAAATATATAAACGCACATTTTACAACAGAAATTTACAACGAAACGTGATTGAGGATTTGAGCTTCAAAATCGCGAAAGTTTTCAATCAACTAGGAATGCCATCTTTTGCCAGTTGCCTTGCAATTTAATGTCGTTAAAAGAAGAATTATTTAAAAAAGTATTTCCCAACATTCAATATAATCATGAGAATCACGATTGGCTGAATAAGCGAACTATTCTTACGACCAAAAACAGAGACCTCAAGGACATCAACAATATTATTCAGTTTAATATTCAAAGCGAAGCAGTCACATTCAACTCCGTAGAGTCCGTATTCTAGAGGTCGCGAAAGTCTCTATATCTTCACAGGCCATGGAACAACAACGAATACATATTCTACACCCACAAGCATTGGAACCGGGAACGGCTAGTAATATGTAGCGGAAAAATGACTAATTAAATGGGTCCGATGAAAATCTGATGAATAAGAACTGTATAAATATGTCGTTGAACTATAATATTTATTACGTTTCTAACATAAGTTGGTTATCAGCGACCCCTGGACACGCAATCGAATTTTTTAAAACTTTATTTTAGATCTGAATTTTATTTACATATTTCAGTTAGATTAACTCTTTGTTCTCACCGGGTTGACGAGTCCTTTCCTGCAAGTAATAGAAATAGGAGCACTGACATAGTTAATGTAACAGCTTCAAGTAACACTAGTGTGGCGGAGAGAAGCATAGCTTTGTTGCTGGGAGATAGTAGCACTGTTGAGACGGAAAGCAGCACTTCGCTGGGGGTGAGCAACAATCCAAAAGACAGAACAAGCAGGAAAAAAATATCGCTGCACCACTAACACCCTTATTTTAGCCTGCAGAAGTATGCGACCCACTAAGGCAGGGGCTTAATGGAGATATTATCAGGTGGTACTTTAGGTTCCACGCGGAGGAGATATTTCCCGAGGACACAAAGAGAAAGGTTCTGGAACGGCAAGGCAAGACTCCAACCGTGAAGTGGGCTATAGAGTTCAGAAAGTGTCCGATAGAAGAGAAAAACACCATCTCAGACCAAGCATTAACTATGCTAGGGCCATTAAGGTGACTATGGTGGCAATTCTCACTAAAGACTTTCCGCAAATGATTCTTAACACGAAAAAACCAGAGTTAATCAAAGTAGGACTTTTTAATCAACTAGGATTAGGGTGTACTATCACAAGATCAGGTTTTACTTCAAACCTACAGTAAAGGATCAAGCCCGATGATTCGTATTAAGTGGGCCATAGAAACTTTTCATCCATACATATCACCATGGGTGGACGGTATAGTCTTAAGCTATAGTTCTCCTACAGAAGGGGAAAATTGAATGTTACCGCACCTCCTGAGAATCCCCAGAAACATTCTAGTACTTGGGCATATACCAGAATCATAGAAAACATGCAAAAGTGATATTTATTCCAAAAGTAGGAAATAAAGAAGTCACCCTGCTGATATCTCATAGACCCACTAATTTAACATCTTCCAAATTAAAAACGACGGAAAAAGTGATTGACAACTACATATGAACCAGTACCCTAGTAAGATCACCTTTGCAAGATTATCCAAACGCATATAGAAAGGACAAAAAACAAAATCCGCACTTTTCAAGTTGACGAATGAATTAGGAAAGGCGGTAGTCAGCACGATAGTTGCAGTCTGGGCCTTTCAAAACATTGAAGTAGCATTTGACATGAGGTGTGAAATGTAGCATTTTTCACTATATAGAATAGATACCATACGGTATCTATATATCGAAGAGAATTTTAATAATTTTAAATATAAACGCATGTAGGGATAAAAACGCGAACTCTAGCCCAACAGAAGATCTCTAAAAACAAAGATAATTTATTTATGACGTTTCATTGTGATTTTTAAAACAAACAAAAATAATTTATTAATCTAACATGCAAATTAGAATTAACATCGAGAGAAGTGATAAAAAACAATAATGTTGATTGTAGTTCTCCTTGGTGTCAACTTCCAATCAATATGTATTATACGACAGGTTTCCATTTTTTTATTTTCTTTCGCCAACAATCATATTTATGTCATAAACGTTGTTTAACTTAACAATATTATAGTGGACGCGAAGATCTTCAGCAAATACAAGACAACAAAAATGAGCCACTTTCGCAATAAGCAAATATTCGTGTAGTGGTTTAATTATGATGCCATGTAATGATCTCCCGACGAATATAGATTTCGGCCATTATGCTGACGCCCACAGCACTTTCCAACTCCATATATCAATCAAAACGTAACATATTATGGAATGAACTTAAGCCCAAATCATCGTCGTTTAACCAGCACACCTCTGTGCAAACAAATGATCCAATAGTCATATTCACATAGGTTGGGCCCTTTTAAATTTTTGTCATCTTGCCTTTCTCGAAACACCACCATATCGTTTAAAACCTCTAATTTTTTTTTCAGTTATGTTATATATTATATTTTAGCACAATAAAATATCGTTACAATAATTTAACACCATGAACATTTAAAATTTGGGAAAACACAGTTTAAATTTTAAGTTAAACAATTTTTCTGGTTACGATTAAAATATAATTATTTTCTTTTACTTTGGTTTTAATTTGAATATCTTAGTAAAAATCCGACCGCATCATAAACTTTTATTTTTAAGTTCTAAATCACAACTGATTTTTAATTACTCTAAACAAGACAGAAGGAAGAGTTGATTGCATCAAACAGATGCTCGTTATTCATATTGTTGTAATCAATGCATTTACAATTTAGAACGTTACCAGTTAATAACAGATTATTTCGTTTTTGTCCATAACATTTTTCCTGTTTTTCTATCAATCTATAAAACATAAAAAAAAGTAAGAACCACCCGTTTATCAATTAAGAATACAAGCAAAAAAATGAAAATGTTCATGTATTGTAACAATTCATTTCTTTCTCTGTTTCTTTATTCCAACGCTATCAATTCTTTTGCTTCGTTTTTATATAAACAAGGAAAATAAACAAAATACGAAACATTGCAAATAGAGTGCATGTATATAACAAAAACCATTATAACCTTGATGTTTTACAGGGAGTTCGAGGTAGAGGTTTACTGATCCATTGTTAATAAAAATGGTAATAGAAAATGCAATGAAATCGTGTCATAATTGAAAAATGGAAAAGTGTGGGTTGATTAGGAAATTAGTCTTTACTGCCAGTGCATCCGGGGCTGTTAACTACAAAGAACTAATTTCCGGTAAACTCACCTAAACAGAACCTAATTGTTCCTATTTCTGTGTATGTTTTTTATTGTAGGTTTTTTTCCGAACCGCTAAATGTTGGGCATAATAGGTGGTTAAAAAGGCTTTATGTGAGAAAAGGTTAACAGCACCACAACTAACTGTATGTATGAAATGCTAAGAACTTTAGTAGCTGAAATTAAAGTTGGCGATTGTAAAATCAGTTTTCAAACCACTAGCTACATTGCGGAAAAAAGGGTTTTATCACCTATCATGTGTAGTCTGGTGTTGAGTTAAATTCTGGTTATCTTAAGTTACCAAGGCATTATTTGTCTTGAGTACACACATGACATTTCCCTTATTATTTTCCAGAAGGGACTGAATCTAGTAGACACTGAATGCAAATTTGTGAGACTAAAACATAATCTGAGTAAAACTACGTTGGTCTCATTCACCAAGAAGAGAACACTAAGCATTAAAACCACCATCAAGACTGGCTCCATAAATGCTTTGAATTAGTAATTCTTGATAGCAAACTCCTATGGAGAAACCACATGAAAGTAGTGCCAATCAAAGCCGTCAGAACTATGATGGTATGCAAAAACCTTTTGGGTAAAACATGAGCGTGCAGCCCTGGTATCCTGAAGTGGATGATATTAAAACCAGTTATCAGGTATGGAGCAGTCACATGGCATAAAAAAACCCCAATTTAACGCTTGGAAGACAGACTTAGAAGAGGTAAAAAGAATGGCCTGCATCGTCATAACTTGGGCTGCAATGAGAACATGTTTTACCGAACCTATGGAATGCTGTTAGTTCTTGTTCCACTCCACAACTCCACATAACATAGATTAGGAATACTCCTGTCCTGATTCCACTCCACATAGATTAGGAACATAGCCAGGGAAACCATACTGAGCTCTAGTATGCAGGGAAACGAGAAATCATGCCATTGAGAAACTTTCGTTTTAGATTAAGAATTCATTAAACATTTTTTTTCTGCAAAAAAAATGTGGGAAAAGTGTGGCGCTATCGTTGAAAATATTATTTAAGTTTAACCAGGTTTTACAAAATTACTACAAAATTTTAAGTAATTTTTTTTATAAGGTCTATCAATTACCTTTCTAATGAGTTATAAATTATATAAATCGGTTTAGTCAATCGTTGGCAATCGGTAGCCAAAAATTAATATTTCCCCAACCCGTAAAACTTTGCCGCTACCCTGTATCATCTCCAGTGCGAAATTTCATTTTTTGAAAGAAATGGTACTTTTATTTTGTCATTGGGTATCTGTGTATGAAATTTCATCGAAATCAGACAGGGTCGGGAACGTCGATGTTGCGGTGACGTGGCATTATTCTTAAGAGACTGACTGAACCGTTTTCATTTTATATAAAGTTTTAAAGCTATACACAAAAAAAAATGCGCTGAAACTTCAAATATGCCATAACACTAAATTGCAGCATACTCATAATAAAACTCAAAACTAAAATGGTATTCATTATGAGATCTCACTTAAAATAGAAGTAAAATGTCAAACGCCATTGCTGTCAACAAGCCAGCAAAAAAACTAAAAACTATTAAGCTGATTATCTATGAGGTATAAAAACCATATGAAACCCCTATCGAAAACGATAGACAAACCATCATCAACAACAAAATTACAATAAGAATACGATATGCTGCCGGTAACCATCTTACGATGACTACAAAATTTTAGATTATTTTATTATATTGAACATATTGTATACTTGCATGCTCAATCGAAAAATGTTATCTCTATTTCCCAATCTTATCAACAAAATCAATTCACTCGCTTTGTTAATATAAAAAAAAAAATAACATTAATCCGCAAATATATAAAATAAAACTCATACTATACACAAAATTTTACCTGTTACAGTTAAAACATTTATTATTTAATTATTTTAATTTATTATATAACAATTTCTGGTAATTCAGGTAGCACAGCATTAGGTGGTAAACGAGGTTCAGGTGCCTGAATTTCTGGCAACGATGGTACTTCAAAAAAAGATGGAAGTGGGAGTGGAATGTTTGGAAAATTTGGTGGAAACCAGTTAGCCTCTGAAGCTTCTGTTGTTGTTGTGGTAGTGGTAGACGTTGAGATTGTTATAGGTGTTGTGTTTACAGTTGGTAGTGTATTTGTTGTCCAAACTGTTGTTTCATTGTCAGATGGTGACACTGTTGGGGGTGAATTTGTTGATATAGGTGTTGTGCTTACAGTTGGTAAAGTATTTGGAGTCCAAGTAGTGGTTTCGTTATCGATGGGTGATACAGTTGATAATGAATTTGTCGTCCCAATTGTTGTTTCAGGTTGTGGTACAGTTGGTGGTGACCATGTAAATACCTTTTGTATTGGTTTACAACTTAAAACTAGAACAATACAAACAACTCTTATCATTTTTAAAATTTGTGGTTTTTTGATTTTTAAGTCACACACACTTCACAAACAAAATTGAGCTACTAAACATTATCAGGTTGTAAACTTTTATTTTGACATATAATTTTATTATCCAGAAATTGATAAAATTTGATTTTTGCATTTCAATTTAATCGGAAGTCGAGAATTAATAGTAGATTATGATGCAAGAACGTAAAGCTATGGTCTTTGGACTATGCGGAGTGTTAAATATATTTAAACAATAGTACATTTTGCTACAAGTATAAAAACTTTGCTTTTTCGTAAGTAAAAAATTGTCCACGTGAAGCGTTAGCGTCACGAACATAATAGCTATTTATGTATTAAGGGCGTAAAGTATGTCTTTGCCGCTTGAGAGTGAAATTGTTGCTCGAGGCGTCAGCCGACAGCAACAACCACTCGAATGCAAAAAAGATACTTTATGCCAGAATTGCATACAAGATTTTTTGTACGAGAAAGAATCTGTTTTATTTGCATAAATAAAAATACATATATTTACACAAAAAAGTAAAATATTATTTGGGAAAATTTTTTTATCCAAGTAGTTTTTCGTTTGTTATTCATTTTCCTAAATTTCTATAGCAACCAACTTTTTTTAAATTTCTATATGAAATTATTTAAAACATTTTGTTTTTCATTTCATTTCATTTCGTATGTCACGTTCAGTTCTATTATATAATTCTCTAAAATGTTTAGCGATTCACAAATGGATTGTACTCCACCAGAATTAAAACAAATAGCAGGACTCTGGAGTTATTACCGGAAAAATCAAAGAAAATTTATATCCAGCAATATGAAAGGTTTGTAAAACTAAATTGGTGTAAGGAAAAAAAAGTAAAAACGTACAGTGAAAATATATTACTTTCGTATTTCTGTACGGAATTAAAAGGTTTGAAATCGTCCACATCATGGTCGATTTATTCAATGTTACGTAGCACAATGCTAACTAAAAACAATATTGACATCAAAAAATATTTATTTTCAAAAAATATTTATATTTTTCAAATCAAGCAATTTTTTAAAGATGCTGCTGACGATGTTTATTTAATGAAAAAGGTAAGTTAAAAGGTAACTGACTATCAAAGTTTGATTAAAGTTAAAACTTGTGGAGCTTGCCGTAAGATAGAATTGATTAGTATCACAATGAAAGATATTATAAAGCATGGCACTATGTTGCTTGGAATAGATCCAGATACAAAAAAAATTTGTGTTAGCAGAACGTTTACAGTGTCCAACACGGTGGGTGGGTTTGATTTTTTAGGGTATTACCAAAAATACGTGGATCTCTTACGGAAGGACAGTCCAAATGAACGTTTTTTTCTTTGCTACGCCAAAAGAAAATGTTTAAACCAACCTATTGGGAAAAATACCATGGGAAAAATATCGTCAGAAGTAGCTAAGTATTTAAAGTTGCCAGAATGTGAAAAATATACAGGCCACTCGTTTCGTAGAACATCTGCTACATTGTTGGCAAATTCAGAAGGAGACATGTTAACATTAAAACGTCTTGGGGGATGGAAGTCTTCAAAGGTTGCTGAAGGTTATGTTGATGGATCGATCAAAAACAAAATGGAAAGCAAAAGGAAAAATTGTGGACAGAATCTTGAATTTTCTGCAGGTTTATCATATATGATGATGACGTAAATTTACTCGTTTTCTTAATTACAAATTAAAAATCATAGAGGAACCGTACCTTGAAAGACTTAAACGATATAACTCACAACTTTGGATTCTAGACGACAAATCGCGGGTGAAGTTTTATTATATAAGTTAATTAATCTGAAAGTTGACTGTGTAATTATTGATTGCATTAAGTACCGTGAAAATACTCACTACACAAAAAGAAATCCACTTTGTTTTCAAATTAACACATTTGGTAATAATTTCCGTAATTGCTCTCCGATAATCAGAATACAAGTACTCCATAATGTAAATTTCAATAAAATTGATTTGTCCAGTATAACTCTTAATAAGCTAAAGAACTTATTAAAATTAAAAAATGCTCCGTAATTTTAATTTGAAATTACTATAAACTAATTTAATTTAATTTTTTTTTTGTTTTTGAAATATTTGGAAATTTAACATTTTTTTTTATTTTCATCTAGTTTTCTTATCAATATAATAATATTCTTTATCATAAATTGAATTCAGATCTAATAAATTATAGATTAGAATAATGAAAAAAAAAAAAATATTGAACACTAAATTACTGGCATACAAATGTGTAGAAACTTTAATCTTATGTATACTACCTAACATGTAATTGGATTTATAATCTGTATGCTAGAAAATTTTTGAATAAATATAAATATTGTAACGACTCTGCGTTGGTTCTTTTCGATTATTGAGCAAATACGACAGTAAAAAGACAGATCTTTAGTTAACAAAATCTCAAACTTTATTTATCAACCAGTTATAGCAACTTCCGATTTTAATTACAATAAATTCTAGGGTCTCCAATTTATGTACGATAAATTTCACCGCTTTTCTACAATTTGAATCAATAATATTCGGTATCGTAAAATCTGTATTTACTATTCCACTAGGTTCAAATTCTTTCACTATTAGTGCCCAGGCTCAAGTACCACCCGATTATTCCTTATACTTGCGAATATTTCTAAACACTTTCAATAGCAAAATTAAACTGACTATCTGATATTTTGTTCGCTTATTTATATCCGAAAATAAATAAGTAGAAACTTCTGCTAATCAGTTGTTGTTTTCCACTGTACTTTCTAGAAAACAATATTCGAAGTACGTACATCATGAATAGGCCACACCTTTTTTAACTCATAGTTGCATTAATGTTAACATTTGTATTTGCATTAATTTATGCAAAATGTATTAGTTAGCTCATTCTTTAATTCATTTCTTTGCAAATGTGGAAAACATTTATGCAAAATGTATTGGTACGCATACATAAGTAAATTAAATTAACCCATTCTGATCGAAGTTTATTACAATATAAATATAAAATATGATCAAAACACATCTATCAACAGATGAAAATATTCCAGACGAAATTGGTGTCTTATACTGTATTTGCTTATACTTATACTCTACAACCGGAAACTAGTGAAAGCTTTTATTCAGAAGATAGTTTAAGTTTCACTAATAAAAAAAATGTTTTAGAAAATTTAGTGGCCCCTCGATTCCCGGCATTACCATTCAAAACTGTTCTAACATAAATTTTAATTTTATAAACAAATAATTTAAATTTTGATTTTACTATAATTTTTTATTATAGTTTATAATTATAGTATTGAAAATAAATATAGTATATATTTAACAATTGAAATATAATAAATTAGTTTTATTACAAAAATAGATAAATACATTTATTTACACTCGAAAATAGACATAAAGTATATCATGTTCTTTTGAGTTCGTTTGATGTTGTCAAAAATATTAACGCTTTAGGGCGTAAAATAGTAATTTTCGGCATTGTTATTTGAATTGGAAAAAAAATGCCTGCTTTACCTACCATTTTTGAATCGCAAAAGTGCATTTTACGGTTTACTCGTACAAAAAATGTTTTTATTGCGTATAGGAAATACGATTTTTTCTACGATAGTAAATATATAAATGATATTTATTATAAATTAAAATTATTAAATTGGAAATCGATAACAAACTATACAAAAATTCATATTCTATTTTGTCATGGTTGCTTCGTCTTAAAAACTTTGTAAAATTATATGAAAATACCATAGTAACTACAATTTGTTATTTAGCGAAAATAATTTTACACTAGTAGAAAAAAAAACATTTTCACAGGGGATTCGGCCTGCATAAAAATGGACTTTTCTACTGCTATCATGGAAAAAATAATCTAAATCAAAACTAAAAATTTGCGTATATGTTGGAAGCATGTTGAACAAGCATATGTTGTAATATGTTGCAAGCATTTGTCCAAATATTGTTATTGATTAAAATATTTGTTATATTTTCAAACAAAGTATATAACTATGACAACAAAAAACAACAAATATTTTGATTGGATTATATATTTATACAATATAATTTAAATAAAATTTAAATGTTTTTTATTTTTTTGAACGTAGCTATGACAGCGATGTATAGGGTTAAAAAGTGACACTTAACGACCGCAAATTACAGTACATAGTAATATATGAATTTTTTTATTTGATTGATTGACGTTTTTGTATCATAACGATTTGGAATAGTTTGAAGTATAAATAAGTCTATTAAGTATCGGGGACAGACAGTTTTCAAACTCTATTTTCAACTCTTCGAACTAAAATATAAAAATATGGAGGGGCTGAAATCTCACAGCTCTAAGATATCAAGGCTTCGGTCTGGGTTAAGGATTTTGATATAGTTTTCGGCAAAAAACTTTTATGAGGACATGGTTTTTAGTTTTGGGCAGCGATGTATATCAAACATAACTGTTAAAGTACAAGCATTTTTTTATATCTGTTTAGAAATTTATTACAAAGCTAACACGAAACATCAATACTTTGCCGGACAATTATAACATCATAAATTAACATAATTTAGTGAAAAGATTATACAATCAGCAAACTACTCATTAACCTCTCCATTTAGCGTTTCGAGAAAATATTACAAAAACACAATATCATATCTCTTTCAAAATTCCAAAAATATTGTAAAAATTAAATAATATCAAACTTTTTTCCAAATTCTTAAACTATTCCAAAAATTATTACAAAATCAAAGATTAAACTTTTTTCAAAAATTCTGAAAATATAGCAAAAATTATACAAAATCAATTGAAATTTTTTTTTTAAATTCCAAAAATATTCTAAAAATAGAATAAAATCAAATATTTAAACTTTTTCTAAATTATAATAATATTCCAAAAACTATTAAAAATTCAAAAATTGAAACTCTTTTCAAAATTCTAAAAATATATAAAAATTAAAAAAATTTTTTTTTCAAAAATTTTGAAAACATTGCAAAAATTATATAAAATCAAAAGTTGAAAATTTTTTTCAAAATTCCAAAAATATTTCAAAAATTAGAATAAAATCAAATATTTAAACTTTTTCTAAATTCTAATCATATTCCAAAAATTCTTAAAAATTCAAAAATTGAAACTTTTTTCAAAATTCTAAAAATATATATAAAATTAAAAAGTTTTTTTTTTCAAAATTCTTAATATATTCCAAAAATTGGAATAAAATCAAATATTTGAACTTTTTATAAATTCTAATAATATTCCAAAAATTCTTAAAAATTCAAAAATTCAAACTTTTTCCAGAATTCTAAAAATATTGCAAAAGTTATAACAATATCAAAAATTGAAACTTTTTTCAAAATTATAAAAATTATAACAAAATCAAAAATTTAAAATTTTCAAAATTCTAAAAATATTCCAAAAATTCTTACAAAATCAAAAATTGAAACTTTTTCAAAATTCCAAAAATATTCAAAAACTATAACAAATTCAAAAATGTCCATTTCCAATTTCATTGTTAGCAAACTATTCAAAAACCTTCAATTTAGCGATTCGAGAAAATATTACAAAATCACAAATTCATATTTCTTTCAAAATTCCATAAATATTGTAAAAATTATAATAAAATCAAACTTTTTTCAAAATCCTAAAAATATTCCAAAAATTATTACAAAATCAAAAATTGAAACTTTTTTCAAATTCCAAAAATTATAATAAAATCAAAAATTTAAAATTTTTCAAAATTCCTAAAACATTCCAACAATTCTTACAAAATCAAATATTAAAACTTTTTCCGAAAATCTAAAAATGTTGCAAAAATTATTACAAAATCAAAAATACAAACTTTTTTCAAAATTCCAAAAATATTTCAAAAACTATAACAAATTCAAAAATTTCCATGTCCAATTTCATTTTAAATTACATTTACGTCATAAAAACAGCTACATTTTTTTCCCAAAAAATTGGCTGTTGGCCAAAATTGGCCAAAAAATCAATGAAATCATTTTTTGACACGCTTGACATTATTTTTTTTTGACAAACTCATAATGCCATAATTCTATATAATAATAATATATTTTCATGTCATACAAATTATTAATTTTATTTTTTTCTAAAAAATTGTGGAAAAAAATAAATAAAAATCTTTCTTTTGACACACTTGACAACATATTTTGACAAACTTGTAATGCAATAATCTAGACTTTGGTCTCACATATCAATCCCGACCGTGAAGATTTCTCCAAATTTAATGTTCCTACTCGTAATCACTTAAAATGAACGTTTTTTAAGCACAAACTATGCAAATTTCCTTGTTTTGACACACTTGACGATTTTTTTGACACACTTCCGGTACAGTTATCAAACACATCGTCCTTTCGGCTCTTTCCATTGAGTAAATCTATTTTTGGAAATAAAAATTTTTCAAATCCGTCCAGCGGTTTTCTACATTTCGTCGGTTGTGACGTCCGGCCGGCAGAGAGACATACATTTTTTTTTTGCTTTTTTAGAATCACTAGGTCCTAAACCGTCGAGAAATGCCAAAAAAAGTGGGGGTAATAATATCACTTTGAGATCATGAATGTAATACTTAGGTCTTTCAGACCGAAGTAATTGCTGCAGTAGAAAAATGTATCCTCTTCTACGATAAATCAACGCGAATAGTCCTTTACTAAAACATAATTTTATTAATAAATCAAAAACTCTGCAAAAATAGGGTGGAGGGACAAGAAAAAAACAAACGGTTTTGGTGATAACTCCAAAAACTGTGCAGTCCATAATTTACTGAAAATTTTTTTAAATAATTCGATTTTTTTAAACCAAACTTGATTGCATTCCAAATTAACTTTTGTTCTACTATCTCCTTATTTATAACGTCCAAAAAATATAGATAAAAGTAAAAAGAAGTAGTTGTATAGTTCAGTTGACGTAGACACACACATTTTATAACTGTGAAAAATTTCAAGGAGATAGCACATACTGTTCTTCCTTACAGTTATTGAGGGCTAGGCGAAGAGAGCGTGGAGGTGTTGAGAAGTAGGGGACAATTTCAGGGGGTGAATTCGATTTTATTTTATAATCAATATGAATGGATGCGTAGGTGTGAGACTGCGGTTGCGTGAATGTGTGGATATGTGGCGAGGAATCTATTTGGTGATGTCAATGATATTGTACCATATCAAATATCTTGATAACGTTATCCTATTGGTTTGATCAAAATTATAAATTACTATTGAAATGTAATAAACCTATTATCGATTTATTTTATTGATGTTCTTTATATGAAATACACCTCCAAATAATTTCCAGTTACTTCGAAATTTAATTGTTTAAGAATTCTTATCATAGCAGAAACGAAGTCGTTATTGGTTACCACTGTTCAATCTAAAGAGTATTTCATTAGTTTATTTTGAGAAATAGTTATTTTATTATAAATATTGCATCAATTGAAGTGAATAATAATTGTAAGTAGTAAAATTACATTTTCAAATATTTTATTGACACACTAAACGAAAAAAAAAAAATGGAAATTCTAGAGCGTTTAAAAGTTAATGGATGCTGTTGGTATTTGAATCTACGAATAGACGGAGTATTAATGGCCATATTTTCTATTATCAATGGCATATGGGGTATATTGTCATCTATCATACCAGGATTAGGAGAAGCATATGGCTGTCGCACAATACCAACTATAACTAGTTCTATTATACTAATCGTAATAAGTCTACTAGGATTACTTGGCATTCGTATAACTATACCAAAACAGTTGCTACCGTTCATTGTATATGCACTTTTTGCTGTATTATCTGCAATTATTATTTCGGTTCTATGATTGTTTACGGATGAATTTGGTGCACTGTGAAAAATACCATTTTTATTGATTGGAGCAATAATATTTTTCTATTTCCTTTTTTTGCATATACACATTGTATAAGGAAATGACGAATGGCAGTGAAACCGTTTAATCAATAATCTCGCTTATTTGTTGTTATAATAAACGTTTACATTAAGTTTTTTTTTTAATACATACTTAATTTTTACACTGGATATAATTTTGGCAAGAACATCATTGTAAATGGGTGTCGCAGTCAGTTTATTTTGTTTGTATATCTCGGAAAGTAGAATACAACCTTCAATAGGAATATGTCGGTATGTTGAGAGTGGTGTGTGTATATACTACGTTGTTGAGAGTGGTGTGTGTATATGCATGTGTGAGCGTATGGGGGTATGGAAGATGGTGTGTATGTATGTGTGTGCGTGTACTAGTGTGTGTTCATATGTGTGTGTGCGCGAGTGGATGAGGTGTGAGTGCGTGTGACTGTGTGTTGAAAATGTAGGGATTGGACGCTGTGATCGCGGTTTCTTTCGCATCTGGGGGTCGCCAGAGTCTGGTTTTGTTCCCTTGTTTGGTTATTCATCCGTTCTCATAATTCGATACGCGTACTATACAGTCATTTGTGCCGGATCAGCAGGATTTCCTTTTCGACCCCGCGGACTTAAGCTAGTTTGGGGCTATTAAAATAATCTCGGTAGGTACGCGGCCTGCTATGCCACTTCATTGTTATGCAACGAAGCAGTGCTTCATTATCAATGTAATTGTTTTAAATCGCATCTAAACTGCTACCGGATAGAAGCTGCAAGAACACCCAAACAAGAAACTCATACAAATAAATGTTTCCACGATAAAACTAGAAACAAATAAAATTATTAATGTGAAATAAGCTAAAAATAATAATATTAAAAGTTATTTATATCCCAAGCTCGTACTAACGAGCTTGATTCCTTGCAACATAGAAGAGACGTCGCTGATTTGACGGTATTCTACAAGTATATTATGGACGAACGGACGTCTGCGGAGATCAAATCGATTTTGCCTGAACCAGCAAACTTTGCGCGTTTCACTAGAGCATCAACATCAGCCCATCCTTTTACGGTTCGAGTGACTAGGTGTAGAACTGTCGCTTTTCAACGCGATTTTTTTAACAGAGTTTCTCATCTCTGGAATGCCTTACCGGCGTGGGTCTTTCCTGATAATTTTAATCCTCAAAACTTTAAGATCAACATTAATAAATTCCTCAAAGAAAATTGAATAATACTTTCAAGCCCTAGTTCCTTAGTTAGCATGGTATCTTCGGATATTCAGAGACGTTGATCTATATTGGTTAACACTAAACATGCCTAACATAGAATAAAAAAAAAAAAAAAGGTTGTAAAGTTTTATATTTCAGCCCGAGTGAGAATTGGTTTCCCTAGACGTCACTCGAGCGCAGAAACCCGCTGGGGCTGAAATTTACTTTACACCCTTGGTACATACAACATTTGTTATACTTAAAACAAGAGGGGGTTAACTAACAAAAAGAGGTCATAAAGTAACAATGAGTGGGCGGATAGTGATAGAGGACGTAAAGTAATTGAGGTTGAAAAAGTAATGTCTTACGCAAATCTACGTAAGCGTAAAATAGTTCATTATATATGGGAAGTATAAAATACCTATTTATGTATTGAGGGCGTAAAGTAGGTCTTTCTTGCTTGAGAGTGAAACTGTTGCTCGAGACGCTAGCCGAGGGCAACAAAAACTCAAAAGCACTCAACAGGAACTCAAAGGCCAATAAAACCATCAATATATTTAAAATATTTTGTTTTTCATTCCATTTCATGAGTCACGCTCATTTCATATATAATTCTCAAAAATGTCTAGTTGTTCTAGATTGTACTCCTTCAGAGTTAAAAGAAATAGCAGCACACGCCACCCTAGATTTATTACCGGATAAATCAAAGAAAATTTGTAGAGAAGAAGGTTTGTAAATTGGTGTGACGAAGTAAAAACCTACAGTGAACACATATTACTTGCATATTTCTGAACGGAATTAAAAAGTTTTAAATTATCTACATTATGGTCAATTTATTCAATGTTACGAAGCACATTTTATCAATAAAAAAAAATATTCCAATCTTATAGCATTTGTGAAAAAACAAACGTACGGTTGGAAACGGAAACACGATTTGAAAAAGTTTTAAATATGCTCCTGACGATGTTTAACTACAGGAAAAGGTAAGTTATTTAATAGGCAGTTTTATTAAACAAAATCATTTAATTCTGATAAAAAAATTTCTTTACCAAGTAGCTTTGATATATTTGTCCTCTGTGGAGCTTGCCACAATCATTGTAAATCATGGCACTGTGTTGATTATTTCTATTTCGAATAGAAAAAACTATGTGAGCAGACCGTTTACTGTGTCCAACACAGTTGGTGGGTTTGATTTTTTAGAGGATTGCCAAAAGTAGGTGGATCTCAGACCAAAGGTTAATCCAAACGAACGATTTTTTCTTCGCTAAGCCAAAGGAAAATGTTTTAACCGACATGTTGGGAAACATGCCGTCAGAAGTAGCAAAGCATTTAAAATTGAATATAAAGAATATGAAAAATATACAAGCCTCTCGTTTTGTAGAACATTTGCTACATTGTTGACAAATTCAGGAGGAGAAATGTTAACGTTAAAATGACTTGGTGGATATGGAAGGCGTCAAAGATTGCTGAAAGTTATGTGGATGGTCGATAAAAAACAAAATGATAAGCGAAAGGGAAATTCCTGAGTCAATGGTGACTCAGACTGAGTCAATAGTATCTAATATTCTACAACCGGAAACTAGTGAAAATGTTTATTAAAAGGACGATATAAATTTTACTAATTAAAAAATATTTTAGAAAATTTAATTATACCCTCGATTCCCAGTATTAACATTAAAAACTGTTCCAACATAACTTTTATTTTAATAAACAAATAATCTCAATTTTGATTTTAAAATACTTTTTTTTATAGTTGTAGAGGTTTGGACTTTTAAAAAGAATGCTGAATGGGGGAATCTCTTATTTACACCATTTTTCAACAAACAAAAAACTATCGATAGTAATTCACGAACCATTTTGCTAACATAGAATAATTATTTAGGACAAATATGCAACAACAAAAAAACAGAGAGTGGACTTAACGGCAGAAGTGAAAACTGCAAGGCAGAAGTGAAAACTTCATTGGCAATCGCGATCAATTGATATCGTATTAGTAGTATTTGGATCGTATTAGTAGAATAAATGAGAAACAAGTCATAATGCTAAACTGCTAACTACACACACTAATCTCACAATGTAAACCAAATAATTGTCAAAATAGCACTCATATGCCAATAGAAGGGACAAAAGTACGCGTGGTTGTCACACCCATAGATCAACAAGTTTAAATTTTACAAATCTTCCTGCAGAAAGTTAAGGAAATTCATTGGTATTAATGAGCATTGTTGCCATTTGCAAATCACTTTCGGCTAAGTGCCACCATTTTTAATTATATAATTTATCATGATTGCCATCCATGTTTAATCATACATAAGCTATGCTTCTTTGTATAGAATTTGTGCGATTTCCGTCTCGTAATTGTGAGATTTAAATTGATAAAATCGATTTTATCAAGTATCAAGTTACAAATATTAAGTCTTCACTTAATTTTAGAAACATGTATTACATACAATTCCAAACCGACAACATATTTAGTGAAGATGATAAAATTCCAATACATATAATTTTGATATACAAATGTAATTGTTTCAGCGGTCAGGGTATACTATCTTTCTTACGTTATTTTTAATTTCATAAAAATTATGTTGAACAAAAAACATTGATCAAAGCGAACTACCGTTTACAACGATAGTTAAATAAAAATCAAATTAAGTGTACACAAAAACTTCTCAAATTTTCATGATGATTAATGTATTAATGCACAAAGGACAAACAGACATACTTTCAATTTTATATATATTCAATATTTATTTAGCATGATGACTCGAATGCAAATTGCACAAGGCAGTAGCAATATAACTTTAAAAAACTGCGTTATAGATCAATTTTTTAAAATTGGTATAAGGAAATTTTTTTTATTTTTATGAATTCATAAATAAAAAAAATAATCTTAATGGTATTTAATAAAAATTAAAAAAAAAATCAAAAAATATGTACCACACCAGGGATTGAACTCACTACCTACAGCACATCAGTCGAGCACGATATCCACAACGCAATTTTAAACGTTAAGAAATGATAGATAGATTATTATTTATTATTATTTTTAGTCTTCCACCTCAAAGCGTAACGGATCAGCTTACTTCCTACGGTAAAATCTGTGTGTGGTACGCCTAAAGAAGTTTTCACTTTAAAAAAATTATATAAAATAAATAAATTAAAATACATAAGCTTACAATACTTTATTGTTTTCTTTCGAAACCAGTCCTGTAGAACAAACGTTGATTGTAGGGTGTTACAAATTGGATCCCAAAAATCACTAATTCAAAAATCTGGAGAGTCATCCATAGACGCTTTGTAGAATGCAATTCTCAATGTACATCACAACAATGTAAATCACATCGCTTGATGCTGCATAAAATCAAACTGTGATGTCATTAAAACGGGTTACCGTTATGCCCTGTAATGTGAAAAGTTCCTCAAACACTAATTTGTACATATATGTTTCGCGTTGAAATAAATCTACAACTTTTAAAAACTGAAGACGAGCCACATTTGTAGGCTCTAATTTACAAATTAAGCTCAGCATATTTTTCATATCCAACTCCACGTTCACTTTTAAGTGAATAACTTTAGATGAGTTGTTTTCACCCTTCCGAACACAATTCCTGATTTCCAATTAATATTCATCAGTTGCTTTTTTTTCAGCCACCATCGATTCAATTATTTCAAATAACCGGAATGGTAAAACAACGGTTTCGCAACCTTTGAAGCCGCTTTCCAATACAAATAAACTCAAATTTGAAAATACAAAATATGTTTTTTACACTAAATCAAAAATATTGAAATTTGTTAGGAATATTATATTTGTTTGATTTTAAAAAATTGTTAACATAAACTTCTTAACACAAAACTAATTAAAAACAACAAAAACCTAACACTGTTAGAATAAAAAAACATAAATTTCAAAAATTTAAATTAATTCAAAAATTTACATTTTTTTGTATCACAATAATCTACTTATTTGATTTAAATTAACATACTCAATGCTAAACCAAAAATGATCGAGAATAAGTAGTAAGATTTTTCAGTATTTTTGTTTTTACTGTCTTTTTCATCGTATATAAATTAATAACTTCTCCCTCCATATACATATCATCCAAACAAAAATTTATTCCCCTCCAACCATTTTTATTATTTACACATGAACAAAACTGTATTTTATCTACATATAACATTATGAGCTTTACATAACCAGAAATTTATTTTGTTCTACCTCTACGTTTAAGACGTTATACCTCTACGTTCCTGCATGCACTTTTTCCATCTTTCCAGAATTTTCTTTATTTATTTCAGTACTGTCCCTGTTCTGCTCTCCAATTCTTTCCCTTAAACTGTCTTCTTTTCCTTTATCGCAGTTGATTCTCTCGTTTTGTTGTAAAATATATCAAACCTTCTTTCACCAAATTTTCGATTTCTTTACACTCGCTCTTAACCCACTCTTGCTCTGTCTATTTTTTCTTAATTCTGTGTTCAACCTTCTATAATCTTTTTTTCCTTCTTCACTATTTAATTTTTTTAATTTTCGCCTTTATTTCATTTTCTCTATCATTGTCTGTATTATGGCTCTTTGGCTCGCTCTCCTGTCTTGAATCTTCATATTTTCTCACTCTGTTTTTATGCTATGATTTATTCTTCCCCATTTCTCTTCACTGCTCTCTATTTTTTTGTTTTCAAGTTCAAATTTCTTTTTCTTTTTCTAAACATATTTGCTCAACATCTAGAGACTTCTGTCTCCCTCGTTCTTGGCCCCTTTGTTTATTTGTAATAGTTGTAATTATTGATTTACCATTAGTGATTTACCCCATTTCTATATCTTTACTTATAATTATAAGATCTGTATTTGCTTTCTATAAATATCAGCTAGTGGCTTCCTAGTGTATAGCGGTGACCTATGAATTTTAAATTACGTGACCTTTCGTTTCTCGATCCTAGCCCAAATTTGCCTACGACTCCTTGTAAGGCTACATTGGCATTCAAATCCCCATCATTACATAACAACAACTTTCGGCTTCCTTCTTTAGGATTTCTTTAACTTTTTCATATAAACTCTATCTACCTCCTCGTTTTTATAATCACAGGTAGACTTGCAGACTTATTTGACAAGAAAGCATTTTAGTGCTGCATTTATTTTCATAGCTGTAGTGTGGTTGTATAACAGTTATATATTACCTTATTCTTATCCATGCTTTTCTGTCCGTTTTCCTTTTAAAGTTTACTAGTTTGTTCGCCTTAAACATACTGCTCACACTCCATTATTTTTTCCTCACGTGATTTCTTTGTTGAATTATTCAATCTTTCACACTTCATCTTGAAATACCCAATAAATCTTTAATGGAGTGGTTGTTTTTACCTTTCCCTTCCTGATGCCCTTGGCATCCGCAGGACACACTCGCCTTTGGGAGTAATTTTTTAACCCCAGAACAACAGAGCGTGCTATCTTCTCAGTACCCATCTGTCCCTCTGTAGAGAACGTTGGCACTTGATGAGGAACTTCTTGGAACATCTAACGGTCAGAACTTCTTACCTCAAAAGGCTATCGGGCTATACATATTTATTTAAAATTTATTTGTTTCTTTGGAGAACATTTTTCATAGCAAAAAAACACAACAGCTAGCCTACCTTACACGACTTATGTTACAATTAATAAAAGATGTATAACAAGTCACAATAACTAGTTTGGAGTTGGCGTTAACTTGATGATAGTTGTTTAACAATAAAGAAAGAAGTTGAGTTTGACTCGAAGACTTTGTTTAATGGGTTAGGTTATTATAGTTTTAATGAAAAACACTATGATGATTAATCCACAACAGTTTCATTATTTGAATGCAAAAACGATATTGATATACAACACCTAACCACTCGAAAAATAAATATCTGAATCAACAATAAAATCAGTGCACGAGATCAGAGTTACAATTATTTTTTTTGCACGTCTTTATCTAATCATTAGTTCAAGCGGGATCTAAACATTTTTATTTTCGGATATAAATTTCAAATTTATCATAATTATACAGTATCAATTGTTTTAATCTGAAGTACGTCTATTGCGTTTATCATAGCAAAAACCATAATTCTCAGAATTTCTTTATAGAAAACTTTAATCTCTTAGGAAGTAATAATTAAGTTTCGGAACTTTCCTATATCTTATCTGATATACTTTGAAGATTGATAATTACTACCGAGTGCTTAAGACTGTTATAGAAGTGTCATTATCAAAAATTTGTCATTTCTTTATATCATGATAAGATTGTATTTATAAATGTTGTGTTATACAACTTCCGCAATATCCAACTTGTGACGAGTCTTGGATACAGGCCTATGATTTCTCACAAAACAACAAAATCAGTATTTCAGAGCACATTGCTGGCTTTCATTAACGTCAGAAAGCCAATGAATTATATCTTGTATAAATTCCGATAATGTTTTAAAGTTTTAATAAAATCCCAGTTTATGAACGAAGGCTGAGTGACATATGAAAAAAAAAATTATTTCTCCTTTTTATTTAAGAAAAACGAAAAATTAAAACGAAAAAAAAACGAACAAATAAAATTTTTGAATTTGATTTTGTTTATTACAAAACCGTCTTTAGTTAAAAGCCTACTGGACGCGAAATCCAAAAAACAATAAACCTTTAAAGATGTGTTATTTCATGATTTTAGAGACTTTATAGAGCAAATAGAATAAAAATATAGAATTTTCTAGTGTATATTGAATAAAAATGTGTATATATATAGAGTTGAAGATTTTTTTGGTACGAAAAGGCAATCAGACTTGTAACTAAATACGGTTTTGTTTATGATATAGAAATTGAATAGTTTATTCAAATTGAGTCATCTATATTTTAATAGCAGAAATATAAATATAAATTTAAAGATTTAAATTGGATGAATTGTATGTAAATATAAATGAAAATGTTTAATAATTAATAATAATTTTTTTAAAAAGCAGTAGAAAAATAACTCGCCAAAAATAATATTTTGAATCTCGCGACCATTACCTGGACAGATAAACTGTCCTCTCGCTTCAAAATTGTTGTTTTTGGCATCGTTTAGGGATATACTATTTTTGCCACGACTAATTTATATTCTGCAATACAATTGATTTATATAGAGAAAAAAGTCAGAGGAGTACAAATATAACTCGCTCGCCGAGGATACCGTGTATATAACGTTCTACGAGAGTCAAAACACAATTTAAGAAATAACCAGAAACTGTAATGAAGCGCTGCTCCGTTAAAGAATCAACGAAGTGGCATAGCAGGCCGCGCACCTAGCGAGATTTGTAAAGCCCAAACTATCTTCAGTAAGTGTGGTCGAACGGGGAACACCTTCTGCTCCAGCACAAATATCTGTATTGTGCACGTATTTCGATATGGAAATAGATCAACGAAAAAACGCAAGTGAAATAGATAGACTCTGGCGACCCCCATACGTGACAAGAACCGCGATCACCTCGTCCAACCCCTCATTTAGTCACACATTCACACACTATCACCCCTCATACACTCCCGCACATGCACACACACACAAGCACCCATGTGCGCCCACACACCCATACCTACATCCGTGACCATGTAGATCGAAATAATACGGCCCTAAATTGACTGAAATGATGATTTCCCGCAAATTCATCATAGCATTGGACCCTATATAAATAGTTAATTATTTGTTTTATGAACATATCGTGCGACTCAAAGATTTACATTAACATTAAGGGAATTAGTGAAATGCTAAAGTTGGATCAACACAATTGAAATTTAATTAAAAACAAAAAACGCATCTTGAAAGTCTACCATTTCTTAGAATAAAATTTAAACTCGAAACCCATTAAAATCTCTATCAAAATCCATCACCGTAGCGACAAGGCAATAAAGATTTTGGTTTTAATTTACAATTCATCTTTTTGTCCAAAAGATTTCTTCAATTCATTTTACAAATCATTTGGTAATATAGCTGGAGCATGTCGTGACACTAGTTATCCATTCTAATCAATAATGAATCTTATAAAATTCCATTGAATTGCCTCAATAAGAAGACCCCCTTATTTTGATTTTAAAATAAAATTGAACAGAGGATGAATTTTGTCTCCATTGACATTGATCCTTTCAAATAAGTCATACGGAACTTTACGATCATGTACGGAACACTGAATTTCTTCGTTCGTACCAGGTTCTTGATTTCCAAACTGATCGCAGGGAACGCTAAGATGCAATCTCCATACAAATCATAAAGTTTATTTAATTGCTTGTCATGATCTGCAGCATATCCACGTTTTGAGGTAACATTAACAATAATCATAACATGTCCACGATAGGTTTCAAGCTGACTGCCTCACCTTTAATATCATCTGCATGAAATACATAAACAGAATTAGCTGTTTTCGGATCACTTTGATTTGATGCAGCTGTGATTACGCTCATGATTTTATATAGTTACTGAAAGAATTATTAAATTTAAATTGATTTTATTTATAAAACACTTAAATTATAATAATTTCCTTTTTTTTTTTAAATTAATGTAAAATTGGTGTTTATAGGCCAGTAAGCGTTTTTGAAAATTATTATCAGCTGTCAAAATTTATTACCCCGAACCACAACCATTGTGATTCCTCAAATTAATGAGTGAGAAAATTTTCGGTAACCAAATATTTGAGTTATAAGTTCAATTTATAACGCAGTGCATATTAAACCTACATTCTATTCTTTTACCATAGATGGTTGACAATTTCCACTGTAGGGTAATTGTCGTTTTAAAACCGACTTAATTTAAAACCACAAAAAAAACGGAAGAAGTCCCTTCTACCCACGACAACCATAATCAACATTGCCTCGTTAAATAATAATCCGATTCAGCCCACTATGCTCACGCCTCACTTGCACGCACACCTACACACAAACACGCATATATCCCTAAATGTAAATAAAAATATAAATTAGACTAATGAAATAACTCACCCCGATAGCCGATCCAGTTCCCACTCAATCTCCTTCGAGCTAGCAGGTCATCCTCTCCTTTTTGCTTCCATCGTTGCGCATTTTAAATGGAACAGAACTCCTCTATATTGTAATCTCCTACCAGGCTACTTATTCAATCCAGGATTTACTGTAACTTCCAATACCAAATTTGCGGTCGCCTTTTGTTAATACCAGCACAATACCCGTGTCTCCAATCCAATCACAATACTGTAAAACCACGATATTAGGCTAATCGCAGGATCGGGATGATAACCTCACACATAAGTTTTCTTCTTTTTTCTTTGGAGCACAACGAGAGCTGTGTTATTTTAGATCCTCCAAAAAAAAATTCAATCACTATTTTGTAGTAAGCAGTACACTTCACCTTAGTTATGATATGAATGTTTCTTTATTGTTCACACCAAAACATGAAACCAAATCGACCGATCGTCAATGGCGGATGGAATTAACAAAAATAAATATCTTTTGCCGCTTTTTATTCATCAATTTTCTTGTTTTTATTTGTCGAAAAAAAAAAAGACATTTGGTTTGTTTAAAAATTTTCTTAAATAATTAGTATTTGTCAAATTTAATCTATGGCGGATGGCCAATACAGAATTTTCCGCAGAATAATTAAATAACTATGAAATATTAGAGTTAATGATTTAACCACAAAGAACACTTCACAATGACTTAATTGTTCTATTATATTAAACGAAAAAAATTGCACTAAAATTGACTTTTACGACTAATTGCACTATAAAATAAATCTTTTTGTTTTAACATTACTATATCACAGTCAAGTACATTCCACAAAATTGAATTAAATATTTTCTTATTTCTATTTCTTTTACAAAATTTATCAATATTTGGTTGATTGCCTTTACGAAATTCCCGAAATTTATAATTTTTAATTGACACCACATGAAAAATATAAATATGTCAATCTGCCTAGAAGGAGACTGCACGTCTGTTTCATAGTAAACTTGAGAAAAAAATATTGTAAGCGATTATTACGAACTGAATGCAAGAAATCGTGTTCAAAAGAAAGAATAAAAGAAAATTTCAAAAATTATTGACACTAAAGCAAACGAGCAACCACACATTGACCTCGATTTATGAATTAGTGCGTGTGAGAAAATAGAGCGACTCTAAATTACGGAGACTGGACATCAGCTTCGTAACAAAACGGTGCAAACAATTTTCAAATTTTTGGAAATAAGTCGAAAACCGTCGTTTCGAAAATTACAAGAAAAATTGTTCTGGACTAGAAAAAAACCTTTCATATGACCCCTTATTCCTTAAGGTCAAAAATTTTTTTTTCTCTAAATTTCCACCTTCATCGTCCTCCAAATAACATTTTAAATTATAAGTCAACCGCTGTAGCTTTCACTCCCTCTTTACAGTATTTTCTATAACCGTGATTTTTTTCAATTTTTTTTCTTTTGTAATATTTGAAAATAAGTCCAAAATTTTGCGTTTGAAAATTACAAAAAAAAATGTTTCGTACTAGAAAAACATCATCTCTCATATGAACCCTACTCGTCAAGATAACAAATATCAAAACAATTTTTTTTTTTCAAAATCTCTACTCGCAAATGCCTCAAAATTACATTTTTAAAGATGAGCCCACCGCTATAGTTTACATTCAATCTTTACAAAATTTCCTCTAATCATGAAGTTAAGATTTGGCAAGAAAAATATTTCATGTTTTTGGTAATAACTAAAAAACTTAACAGTCCAGTCGATAATTTACTGAATTTTTGTTTTGAATTATTTAATTTTTTTTTGATTTTTCTAAATCAAACTCGATTCCTTAAAAAAATTTTGTTCAACAATCTCCTTATTTATGCCAATAATATACAGATAAAAGCAAATATTTGCAAATTTTTTTTCAGTGGGTGTGGACAAATACATTTTATAACTGTAGAAAATTTCAAGTTGATAGCATTCACAGTTGGGAAAATCGATTATGACACAGAAGTCTCACCAAAAGGGTACCGTTTTCCCTTCTTCAAAGTACGACACCCCAAAAATGTGTTCTACCTAGACCAAGTTGACAATTTTTGGAACCCTGTGCTACCCTGTGGGAGAACTAGTCAAAAATAACAGATTTAAGCTCCATATTAATTTTTTTACTACACCACGACTCCACTACACAATTACCGAAGTTTCAAGAAAATTGGAAATGGTCGGGATTAATTTTTTGGTTTTATCGTGTGCTTGATTCGATATTCCATCTATAACGTAATATCCTTTTGAAAATTATAAAACGATTTTAGATTCAATCACATCAAACTATGATATGTTTAAAAAAATTTGAATTGAAAATATTATTTTAATTCAAGAGTTTAGGAAGTGAGGATTGTTCAACATAATTTATTTTAATAACAATTTACAGTAAACAAGAGTTTTTTTTATTATTTTTAAGTTTCAATGAACTATAGCTTGGACTTGAAAAGATATGTGTCTCGGGCTAATTATTCGTTGGTTTATATGTTGACCCTGCAGTGGTGGCTCAGTTTGTCGTGACATTGCTGGACGGTGGTGCACTTGTTGTCCAACTTGTTGTTTCATTACCAGATGGCCATGAATTTGTTGTCCAACTTGTTGATCCATTGCCGGCAGGTGGTGCATTTGTTGTCCAACTTGTTGTTTCATTACCGGATGGTGATGCATTTGTTGTCCAACTTGTTGTTCCATTTCCGGATGGCCATGAATTTGTTGTCCAGCTTGTGGTTTCATTACCAGATGGTGATGCATTTGTTGTCCAACTTGTTGTTTGATTGCCGGATGGCCATGAATTTGTTGTCCAACTTGTTGTTTCATTACCGGATGGTGATGCGTTTGTTGTCCAACTTGTTGTTTCATTTCCAGATGGCCATGAATATGATGTCCAGCCTGCTGTTTCATTACCTGATGGTGACAAACTTGTTGTCCAACTTGTTGTTTCATTGCCGGATGGTGGTGCATTTGTAGTCCTACTTGTTGTTTCATTACCGGATGGCGATGAATCTGTTGTCCAACTTGTGGTTTCATTACCAGAAGGCCATGAATTCGTTGTCCAACTTGTTGATCCATTACTGGATGGCAATGAATTTGTTGTCCAGTTTGTTGTTTCATTACCGGATGGTGGTGCATTTGTTGTCCAACTTGTTGTTTCATTACCGGATGATGTGACATTGGCTACTGAAGCTGTGTCCCAATTTTTTCTTCCATGTTTATATAAGTTTTGTGATGATAAGGGAAATGACCATGGTGATACCTCTGCAAAAGACATATACCATAAAACAAAAGCAATGCTTGCAAATCTTATCATTGTGGAAATGAAGTTTTTTTAAATTTACGATTACACTATCCCAAACAATATTAAGCAACTGAATGATATTAGACTGTAAATTTTTCTTTTTATATAGGTTGCTTTATCTAGTTTAATAACAAAACTTCTAGTATGCGTAGGCAAAAATCAATTTAACCAGCACTCAAGAATTAAAATCATTCGTTGGTGATATCGGTTAACGAAACAATTGATGCTTATTGGTTGAAGTTACGTTATCTTAGATTTAAAAAATCAACAGTCAATAGTTTTTGCAATAAAACTAAATATGTTCAACTCAGCTTTTTTACGTTAGGATCTTGATCTTTTGCATGACAAAATTTTGCATTAGTCAATAAGTTTCATTTATACGCATTGAATAATTCCAACTAACTACAAGATTAAAACTTTGTAAATAACTATCACAACTAGGCTTTACCACATTTTTACAAAAACCAATTCTTAGTTGTTCTCTATACCCTTAAATAAAATATAGATGAAATAAAAGAACTACGTTTGGTCTCTAGAGTGTCAAAATGTGTTCGAATACTCAAAAAACTTAAGACAATGTGTTAAAACTCTATGAACCTTTAAAGTATATCATTCTAGGTCCTTACTGCATAGGGTGTGTCCTATAACATATTGTAAATGGATTTAAAAAAATCGGTTATGTTTTTCTTGGGTTCGCTTTGGTCTGCTAGAAAGAATTACTATCTGCTAAATCAAGACACTCGCAAAAAAAATTTGAGAAATCGAGATTCTGCATTTGGTTTGTTAACTATTATATTACTTATGTAAACAGTCTCACAATGTACAAGACTGTGGTATAAATTACACTGCAAACAGTCTTACAATGTACAAGACTGTGGCTGTGGTATCTACAAAGACAGACATTTTATTTTCAATGCAGCGTGTGCAATTGTACAAGCATTACCATTATTTATCATTTTGCTGGTACGGAATTTCTCAAAATGCATTTAAGTCATAAGAATAAATTCCATAAATTCGTCTGCAACATTTGTTAATAATTTTCTTAAATTTGAAGGAAGGCCGATACTGGTCCTGCCCGATCAGGAGTTTAAAATTACGCAAGTTTTTGAAATTTACAAAATTGAATTAATTCATACACCGTCGCACAGTGGGGTTTTTGTGCAATAAGTAATTTTTTCGACACATATAATTTAAAAATGAAATGATGCAGTTTTGTAGAAAATTGATTCAGTATGAAGAATCCATAAATTGTATCCCAAATAAACGTTTATTTTTCTTTGAAATAATAAAGTAAAGTCACATGTAAATTTTGGTCCAAAATATTGAAAACTGTTTACGCACTTCTATAGTGTTTGTACGTAAGATAAATTTATTGCTCTAATTTAAATAGTGATTACTTTCAAATATAGCCTTTTCTGCGTATTTAAAAAAAAATTATAAAGTTCGCTCATATGGTTTAAAAGATATGATAGAATAAAATTTGTTCTATAATTCGCCGTGATTGCAAACTTCCTTGGAAGAAAAAAAAGGTTGCTCGGTCGTGCTAGGTGCTCCCGTTATAATAAAATGAAAGGTAAGACTCCATACTATCAATTAAAAAAGTTTAAATAAAAAAGTTTAAATAATTAATAATCTTTTATAAAATCATAAAATTTATCTCCAAATTCATGAAATTTTGAATTTTAAAAAATTACAAAAGATGAAAAACGTGATCTACGCAGGTGAAAAAGTCAAAATTTGAACTTGACCATTTTTGATTTTCCTGAAACTTGGCATATAAGTAGTATGGACAAAATAAAAAATACAACTTATTTTAAAATGTTTTTAAAGTGCAAAGTTTGAGCATTGGTAGGGCATCATACTCCCCAACATGCATGAAAAATGAAAATTCTGTCAATTCGATGTAACTTTGAAATTAAATTGCTCAAGAACGGCTATACCGATTTCATCAAACTTTTTTTGTTTGATAGATGATTAATTAGTCGTTTGAAAAAAAATTAATTTATTGTTTTTATAATTAATTTTTAAATAAAAATATTAAAAAAACTTTTTTAAAGATAGGGCTAGGGTCAAAGATCAATTGGAATTTAATTAATTTTTTTCTGAAAATAGTTCTATTTTTACTCTAAAATATATCAAATTTACAAAGAGGCTAAAATTCTTGTTCTTGAGGTATTTAATTTTAAAGATTTTTAGTACGGCTGAAATTCGAATTTTGCTTCATTTTTTCAAACAACTTCCATTAACAAAAAATTTTAAAATCAATTAAATTTTTACTTTTTTTATTTTTTAAATATAGTTCTAACCTTCCTTTAAAATGTATCAATTTTTTATCAATATCAATTCGTGTTCTTGAGATATTTAATTTTAAAGATTTTTAATCAGTCTAAAATTCTAATTCTTCATTATTTTTTCGAAGAATTTTATCATCAAAAAATTTTAACCACTGAAGCTCGAGAAAATAATGAACAATTAGAATTTTAATCTGACTAAAAATCTTAAAAATTACAATTAAACATATAAAACATTTAAACATTTAAAATACAATTAAATAAATTTTATGCAATTTCGATGCCTATTTAATTGTTTGTTATTTTGAAAATGAAATGACCTACAATGAAAGACATCAAGGTTCTAACTACTAATATTAATGAGAAATGAGAATTGCGTCTTGAGAAACTAAAAACAATCATGAAAAAAAATATTTTTTTTCACAATAGAAATTCATTTTAATTTAATCATAGTAGTCTTTGCTTCTTGCCAATATTCGAAAGAAGGACATGTGCATTAGTTTGAATTTTTTGTTTTTTAAACAATCAGAGCGAAAATGTTTTTGTTGATTTTTTACTTATAAAGTACAATCCAAAAAATTTATTTCAGAGCTCAATACAATCAAATATATTGTTTTTGGCATATGAATATAGGTTATTTTTTGTTTTTTTACCACAATTGTGTTCGTTATTAGTCTTAATAGAATAAAATAAATAGATGTTAATTTTATTTTGTTTCGTGAATGCTGCAGAACACAACAAAACAGTTTATTTGATTGTATTGAACACAAAAATAAATTTTTTTGATTGTATTTTATAAATAATTTTATTTTATTTTATAAAGAAATCAACAAAAACATTTTCGCTTTTATTTACAAAAGCAATAAATTCAAACTAATGCGTATGTCCCTCTCTTAAATATTGAAAAACGCAAAGGCTCGTATCATTAAATTTAATTGAATTTCTACTGTGAAAAAATTATTTTTTTTATGATTGTTTTTTGGTTTCTCAATTCTTATTAATATTATAGTTAGAATTTTGAAAATCTTTCATTGTAGGTCATTTCATTTTTACAATTAAATAGGTATCGAAATTGAACAAAATTTTTTGAATTGTTTGGAATTAATGGTACAAAAAACATAAAAATTCATTGTTTTTCTTCGTTTAACTTGTTTTATTAATGAATTTTAAACTAATTTAATATGAATTAATACATTTTACTCTGTTATGAGGATAAAATTTTGTATTGGGTTCGTGTTAAATGAAATTAATTCTCTCCAAATTTTCAAATTTATAAACTTTTGCTCGAAAAATAAAATATATCATAAAACACCCAATAAAATACTGATATTGTTCCGCAGCGCATATGGGCGGTGAGTGGTGGGCGTTAATTGATGTAATAAAAAGGCTGTGCGCCAATTTCAAAAACTTTGGGCCAAAAATAAATTTTGGGTTCTATGGGCGGTGGGTAGTGGGCGTGGCTAATTTTGATGAAACTTTATATTTATCTTAATTGAGCTAACCAAAGGCTCAGAGCAAAATTTCTACATTCCACGAGCACTCCTTATATTTTTTGCCAAACATTGTATGAACAAATCCCACTGTGCGTCTTACCTCCTTCTATCATGTGAGCAAGCTAAACCAGATCAAATCGTAAAAAATGTTTTCTTTACATTTTTGGAGATCCAACAATTAGTTTTAGTAAATTTTTGTTTATTAATAGAAATCCTTAAAGGATGACAACCAAGATATACCCAACTAAAATGTTATTTCCTTATAAGCAGGGATATACCAATTATGTAGGATAAATAAAAAATTGCGGTTGGCGCTAGCGTTAGCGCTAGTTGTCAATTAATAGGGAGAAGACCATAGTGAAGGAGAAGTCAACATAGGAGCGTTAATTGAACTGTGAGTTGAATTTGTGATTAATGTTAATAGTTATTCTAGTTTGACTGCCACAAATTTGTTCTACCATTCGGTGACTCAACATTAAAATTTTTGACTACTCAGTTCCAATGTTTTTATATGCAAAAGTGAAATTGATATAGCACCTAACAAATCATCGACAGTTAAAACAAATCATTGATAATATATAATAAAACTAGTGCACTATAGACCGGATATTACCCTTATGTATTATATTTTACACGTTTTTATCTAATCAAAATTTAAAGCGAGATCAAGAATTTTTGTTTTCGGATATATATCATAATTTACAATATCAATTGTTTTAATCTGAAGTACGTTCTATTGTGTTTATCATAGTAAGAGATATAATTCTTAGAATTTCTTTTTAGAAAACTTTAATCTTTTAGGAAGTAGTGATTAAGTTCCGGAACTTTATCTTATCTGATATTTTGTAGATTGAATTTAACAACCGACTGTTTGAGACGGTAATTAAAGTGTCATTAATTATTATCTAAAATTTGTCATGCATCACTTTACACCATAATTAGATTTGACTCATAAATGTTTGTGTAATAATCTGCCGTGCAATATATTTGTGTTATATCCAATCAGTAACATACCTTAAATACAGGCCTCTGATTGCTCAAATTTCTTACGTCACAAAAGTGATGCCGCTGATCCTCCTTCAGTGACGAAGATTGCAGTATCAGTTCCCATCCCAGCTAGCACAGATTTCGATTTGTAACATAAATATGTTACAATTCGGTTGTAATTCAGTTTTTTGAAACAAATTTAGTTACATATGGGTTATATTACAGTTCTGACTTAGCGGTTGGCAACAAATCATTCGGCCCAGTTACAATACTGTGTTAATTTTGTTACGGAAAAATACGATTGTTGTTAAAATGTTTCATAAAAGTTACACAAAAAGAAGTTATCTTTAAGTTAAATTTACGTTAGTAAAACATTTCCTCTTCTAGGACATTTAAAAAATGTTATTTTATTGTAGTTGCCACAAATCCAGTAACGAGCTAGCAACGTTAATGTGACTTACATATTTCCCTCAAGTTACTGTTACAAGGACGCTGTAGTGAGGTTTTTATTTAGTTGCAATCACAGGAAAAACAAGGATCGAACATTGTAGTTTAAAAAATTTAGTTAGTTACAATGACGCTGCAATGAGGTTGTTATACAGTTCCAGTAACAGAAGAAGAAAACGGATCGAGCACTATAATTTTAGAAAGACAATTAGTTACAAGAACACTGTATTGAGGTTTTTATTCACTTTCAAGAACTTTGGGAGCAACCTGTCTTAGAACTGTATGTTCGCCATATTTTTCTTTGTTCAATGTATTTCCTACACCATGCGGTTTTATTTAAGAAAATTCTATTACGATTTTCTATAGTTTTATTTATTTCCTATAACAATTTACGATGCAATATGACACAAAGATTATCTATTTAGTATTTACATATATATTTATGGGTACCATAAAGGTGATAATAAAAATTCGAAAATTTTCTAATTTTCCAATTATTTTCCAAATATTAATTTTTTGGTGGCGCGTAAATTTTCCAGAGGTAAAACACACACACTCGTCGACCCGTTATAAAATTTTAGTCTGGAAAACATGAAAATTTTCAAGTTCAAAGTACGTATTGAGTAATATCTGATTTTTAAAACATAAAAATTATTTCAATAAAAATCATGTAAGGGAATACTTATTAAAAACATTTTTAAAACATTAAAAAATGCAACTGAAATAAACCAAAATATATTCGTTGTTTCATCTTGTTGCGCGTAACTTCAGTTTGTTACAACACCACATTATAAACATAGTTATAACACATTTGACGCCTCATTGCGACCAAATTTGTTACAAAATATACCGTAAATTCTGCTTTTTCTGTCGCAATTGAACTACAGTTGCGTTACATATCTAATCTTGCGACTCTTTTATTTGTTACATTAGCTCCATTGCTGCCAATTTGTGCTAGCTGGGATGTGTCAAACTGATTCATTTTTAAATTTATCTAACACGTAAGAAAAACAAAACAATTGAGCCGGATGTTGAAAATTAAAATTATTTATCTATGTTTTCGATTAACCAAATGATAGATTAATTTTTGTTTTAAGTCATGTGATTAAACTACGGTCTGAAAAACACATTATGTGCAATATGACAGAGAAATAGCTATTTGTCATTATTGTTTATACGTCAATAGAAAAGGATTTTCTTTTCTTTACTTAAACGGTTCCCTCAAACATAGTGCCTTAAACGGCAATAATTCACAAGTGCCAAACAAAATTTTTAGATGACCAATTCGTTTTATATCGTTTTTGCATGCCAATAACAAAATTGAGTTAACTAAAAATGTGATGTTGAGAGCCAACAGCCATAAGTACTAAGTAGTATGGTTGATCATTTTTTGTTAGCAATTAGATTTGAACTTTATCACGTACTAATCAGTACCACATGTACTTGACAAATTATGCTGAAAGTCTAAATTCTAATAAATTTACTTAGAAAGAAACAGTGGATTTGGTCAATTAAAACTTGTGTACAATCTAGCAGAGTTTAAAACCGAGTTTCATTGCTCACAAATAATGCTAATTAAATAAAAAAATCTTTTCATATTTCAGTCTCGAGAACCTACTTTAATAATTTCACATAATTTTTTACATTCTATATACATCCGATATCAATATTTGCCATAAACCAATAAACTCCTCCCGCCATGATCACATCACATCATATTTAAAAATAAGAAATTATCTACACTTGTTTTAGAAGAATAATGTGATCTCTAAGCCGAGTTTTTACAACATGACCATTTTTGATTTTCCTGAAAGATGGTATATAACTAGTATGGACAAAATAAACAAACGGCTTCTTTAAAATTGATTTACAGTACAAAGTTTGAGCATAGGGGGCACCTCAAAATGCATGAAAAATGAAATTTTGGCAAATCCCAGGTAACTTTGAAATTAAATCGCAGAAGAAAGGCTTTACAGATTTCAACAAACTTTTTTTTGTTTCCGACGCATGACGCCTGACGCTCAACGTCTGACGCCCACCGCTCGACGAACCGAGGTTCAAGGTCTGACGCCTGACTCCCGAAGTCCGATGTACGTTGAGTGTCAGACGTCATCATCGAGTGTCGGACCTTGGACATCGGGCGTCGATCGTTGGGAATCAGACATCGAGCGCCCGGCAACGGACGAAGTATGTCAGACACTGGACGTTGAATATCAGACGGAGGCAGTCGAGTGTTGGATGTCGGACTCAGGCGTCGAACTTGGGAATCGAACGTCGAGATTTAGAATATAACAACCTTGGCATAACAGGCTCAAAAATACATATGTACATTGATCCCATAAGTCACTTGATATTTAGAAAAAATAAACTTTTACATAATCCAAGCTTAACTCGAGCCATCTAGTTTATTTATACTTATAAATATTTTGTTTATCTCGTTCGGATTGTACACTTTGATGATCCTAGCAAATCTAATTGCTTTCACTAATAAATTTTTGCAAGTAATTCTTTCCTCGAGACCAAAGGCTGGCCGATCAACAATTAGTTTTGTTTTCTTTGAGCGCTCATAGAGTTTTAATACATTGTCTTAACTTTTTGAATCTTCGAATACGTTTTGACATTTCATTCTACATAACGTATAGTTCTGAAATTTCCAAAACTTTTCCTGTAAATTATTTCCCAAAATCTTAAAGTGAAATCGTGATAAATTTTTACAAAATAAAATAGTGTATGTATGATATTGAGTTTAGTTATTCAATGCGTGTAAATAAAACTTATTGATGAATGCTATCAAATTTTATACAAAAGATGTAGATGCTTACATAAAATAGTCGAGTTGAAAAGAAAACTAATTTTATTTCAAAATAAATTGACCACCCATGGAATGAATCTAAGATAACGTATAACAAAAACTAATAATTAGATATTTTGCTAATTGATATAACCGACGAATGAATTTAATTCTTGAGTGCTGATAAGATTGATTTTTACTTACTCATACTTGAAGCTTTGATATTAAAGAGAAAGCTTTTGTTATGAAATTAAAGATAAAGCAACCTATATAAAAGGAAAATTTTACAATCAAATAACATTCAGTTGCTCAATATTGTTTGGGATAGTTTGATTGTAAACCTAGAAAAATTTAAATTTCAAAATGATGAAATCCGCTTGCATTGTTTTTGTGTTATGGTATATGTTTGTTGCAGAGGCATCACCATGGTCAATTCCCTTGTCATCACATAACTTATATAAACGTGAGAGAAAAAGTTGGGCAGCTACATCAGTAGCCAATATTACATCATCTAGTAATGAAACAACAAGCTGGACAACAAATTCATGGCCATCCGGAAATGGAACAACGAGTTGGACAACAAATGCATCACCATCCGGTAATGAAACAACAAGTTGGACAACAAATTCACCACCATCCAGTAATGAAACAACAAATTGGACAACAAATGCACCACCATCCGGTAATCAAACAACAAGTTGGACCACAAATTCATTGCCATCCGGAAATGGAACAACAAGTTGGACAACAAATGCACCACCATCCGGTAATGAAACAACAAGTTGGACAACAAATTCATGGCCATCCGGAAATGGAACAACAAGTTGGACAACAAATGCACCTCCATCCGGTAATGAAACAACGAATTGGACAACAAATTCATGGCCATCCGGCAATCAAATAACAAGTTGGACAACAAATTCATGGCCATCCGGAAATGGAACAACAAGTTGGACAACAAATGCACCTCCATCCGGTAATGAAACCACAAGTTGGACAACAAATTCATGGCCATCCGGAAGTGGAACAACAAGTTGGACAACAAATGCATCACCATCCGGAAATGGCACAACAAGTTGGACAACAAATTCATGGCCATCCGGAAATGGAACAACAAGTTGGACAACAAATGCATCACCATCCGGTAATGAAACAACAAATTGGACAACAAATTCATGGCCATCCGGCAATCAAACAACAAGTTGGACAACAAATTCATGGCCATCCGGAAATGGAACAACATATTGGACAACAAATGCACCTCCATCCGGTAATGAAACAACAAATTGGACAACAAATTCATGGCCATCCGGCAATCAAACAACAAGTTGGACAACAAATGCACCGCCATCCGGTAATGAAACAACAAGTTGGACAACAAATTCATGGCCATCCGGAAATGGAACAACAATTTGGACAACAAATGCACCACCATCCGCTAATGAAACAACAATTTGGACAACAAATTCATGGCCATCCGGAAATGGAACAACAATTTGGACAACAAATGCACCACCATCCGGTAACGTAACATCAAACTAGACCAGAACGTCATCACCAGCTACTGAAGCAAGGAATTTCTTACCCTAGATATAATGCTTTTCAAGTCCAAACTATAGTTCACTAAAATTAAGATAAAAAAATTCCGTTTTATTGTAAATTGTTATTAAAATAAATGCTGTTGAGTGTTCACTTCCTGAATTCTTAAATTAAAATAATCTTTTCAATTCAACATTCCCAAGTAACATTTTGTATATATTATAGTCACAAACTATTGTTGTTTTATTTACGGAACACATACTGTACTCAAAATAGGTTGCGGTATTTATACTTCTACAAAATATTGTTTCTCATTGTACACAGTAAAGCTACAGTGTAGTAGTAAACTTATAGCTTCGAATGTAACGTTTCTGATTATGTACTATGTAACTGTATTATTACTTCTACAAAATGACTACATTGTGTAAAGTCTACGAGAGCTTATAGCTACATTGTAAATATACTAAACGTTGGCCTTGTAAATGTATTTTTACATTTACAGATTAATTACAAAACTTTATTTTATTGAGAACTTATATACTTACCGTATATTTACGGGACATTTACATTAGGAATGTATTTATACTGTCACATAATTTATACAGTTTTCTTAAGTCAAATTTTTTTGTTTAATAAAAGATGTCTGTTTCCATCGTGCGATGATAAAGAAATTTATAGCCAGCTTTCAGTGATAGACGACTCAATATATTGGGCATTAAATAATCGAATCTTAAGTCTTAATTAATTTAAGAGTTACTTGTGATTTTAAGGTTTTGTGGATTTAATTTCTAACCAAAGGGTCCCCGAAAATTATTGCAAACACTTCAAAATATAAATATTATTTTGACGGGTAGTGGAAAGCTTCGGTATTATGAGCTAATACGTTGGTTGAAGTTTTCGAATTTCGATCACTTAATTAATATTTCAGTTACCTTTGACATTGACGGCCTTGACATTTTTAATAGAAAAAAGAATTTTGGTCGATTTTATGTATAACCGATCATTCGGAATTCGGAGACCATTTGCATTTTATTGTGGTCCAACAATGCCAAGCTTAGAACACTATCAGGCAAAATTTTGTAAGATAATTACAAGACACATAGTCTCCCACCCCCCGTTTATGTAAAAAAAAATTTGGACATATACCAAAGTTAAGTGCATGAGGATTGCTTGTACCAAATAAAAAATAAATGTCACTTTTGTTTATTTCACAAATGTCAAAAGTTGTAAAAGGATTTATACAAAGCTTTTACAAAACATATACAAGTAAATATTTGTAAAAGGAAGGTGTAAATGTAAATGCACAACAACGAGGCTAATACTAAACGTTTACATAATTTATACATGTAAACTCTTTGAGTTGGAAGTTGTAATTGTATGATTATGTTTACAGATCAAACACATAGCGTTTACATTACGTTAACATGTTAACATTTTAAATATGGAAGTGTAAATGTAAATAAAATGTAAATGTATATATTCTGTGCACTCTCTGTATATCTACATAGGGCTAACTTGTATTTGAAAGCTTACAATTGAAAACTCAGCCATTTTTATGCAAAATTAATATTTGACTGTATTTAAAAAAAATAACAAAATACATTTAATGAAACTTTATTGGGTTTTATAACTTATGTTATAAGTATTTTAGAAAAACTTAAATTTATGAAAATAATAAAACAAATTTTATATAATTTTATCTCTCTAAAATAAATTGACATATAAAATTTTTTTTAAAATTATATTTAATAATTTATTATTTTTATGGCGCATTATTAATTTAAAAGTATTTCCAAAATTTAATCGAAATTTTATTATTCGTTTGTAAATTTTGACATCCAACTATACAAAATTAGTTATGCCAAAATATAATATTTGCATTTCATAAACATAAAATATATTATTGTATTTGTATATTTATTTATATTTTTTGTTTACAAAAAATCATCTAAAACTTCGTATTAAAGTATGAGATTGTAACTTTTTTGTAAGTTATCCGTAGTGATAAAAATCGCATACATTTTGCTTTCTGTAACACTACGTGCGTGTTTGTTATCATACATAATTCTTACGCAAATTGATATCCGTAAACGTTCAGTAAAAGCCAAAATTATTCCCCAAAATATATACGAAACACTTACTAAACGTTTACGGTACAGTTACCACTGTAACTTTACGATTAGAGAGTAAATGTACTGTAATAAATTTGTAAACAAAATCTGTTACTTGGGTTTTACTAACGATTTAGTAGCTCGGTGCCTTATTTTGGATGCCAGAAGGGATGCTATAGGTTCTTCCCAATCAACAGAACAAATTAGTGGCCCTCATATTTAATACAAAACGCTTTTTCATTATGAGATCTGTGCGTTGATCTTAGGTGTTAGCCCAGTTTGGAATAGGTGAAAAACACATTAACTTTCGATAAGTAAATCAAATTTCGTTTTGTCTTTTTTTTTTTTTTTTTTTTTTTTTTAAGGCGTTCATGCTCCATGTAGGAGCGTTGCCAGGTTGATCAGCTTTGAATATTCACCACGGTCATTCGCAACAGCGACATAATTACCATGGCAGCCGATTTTTTAAGGTCGTTTTTTACGTCAGTCTCCCATTGTAGTCGTGGTCTACCTCGCGGTCGCCGACTCCCTGGGGTACTAACGTACATTTTTCTAATCATTCCAGACTGTGAATCGGCTCGTAGAACATGCCCAAACCAAGCAATCCTATTAGAACGGATACAACCTATTATATCAGGACCCTCAAGATGGTCTCTGACCTCAAAGTTATACCGGGTTCTATACGGGTTCCATCGTCTGTCTTAAGTGGACCAAAAATGTAGCGTAGGATCTTACGCTCAAATACAGATAAATGCGATTCGTCATTTTGTGTAAGGGTCCACGTTTGTGACCCATACATCACAACCGGTCTAATCAATGTCTTGTATAACTTGAGCTTGGTGTTAGTTGATACATACGGTGATCCAAGGAGAGGTTTAATTGAGTAGAAAGTTCGATTACCTGCAGCGATTCGAGCTTTTATATCTGTAAGTATGCTGTTGTTTGAGTCAAGCATTGATCCCAAATATTTAAAAGATTCAACTCCCTCAATTCGTTCATCGCCGCACATCAAATCTTTCTTCTCAGCCTCCCTTGAAACATTCATATGTTTAGTTTTATTGTAGTTAATTTGCAGACCAATTTTTCTAGCACCACTCTCAAGCGACTTGAAAGTCTCACTCATAACAGCTTCACTTCGGCCGAGGATGACAACATCATCAGCGTATGCAATCATCTGTACTGAGTTTATTGACAAGATATTGTTATTAGACGGTAGTTTCTTTTGACGGCACACATATTCCAAGGCTAAATTAAAAAGTATAGGAGAGATAGCATCACCTTGTCTTAAACCGGAGTCGACTTTAAAAAACTTTGATATTTCGTTCTCTACTCGTACACAGCATTGAGAGTTCTGTACTGTCATTTTGCATAGTGATTCCAGTTTACCAGGAATTTCCATTGACACCAGAGCAGACCATAGAGTCTCTCGTTCGAGAGAGTCGTAGGCCTGCCTGAAATCAATGAAAAGTTGGTGCACAGGTATGTTGAACTCTCGGCACTTTTCCAAAATCATCCTTATCGAGAAAAGTGCATCGGTGGTACCTCGGCCCCGCCGGAAACCACACTGATATTCTCCAAACAGTTGTTCAGCAAAAGGATTGATTTTGGATAGCAAAATGTAGGAAAAGATCTTATATGCTGTGCAGAGGAGAGCGATTCCTCTGTAGTTTGCACATTGTAGGCGATTACCTTTTTTATGGATTGGTATCAGCATAGCTGTGTTCCAGTCCTGTGGCATGGTTTCAGTCCGCCAGATCATTTGAACAAGTTCAAACAATCTTGAGGATAGACTTTTGTCACCATGTACAATCATTTCGGATGTTATATCGTCGATATCAGGTGCTTTATTGCATTTTAATTTTGACAGCGCCGCATCGAATTCCTCTTTGATGGGTTCGTCTACATGTACCTTTGACGCACGAATAAGCTTTGCTCGTCGCCCGACTTATTGCTGGTCACTTAAGTTGAGAAGATTCTCAAAATAAGCGGCCCAAGTATCTAAAATATTTTTAAGGTCTACTTGTAGCTCCCCATCTTCGTTTTGAATAGCAGTCGATCTAGTTTGAGAGCCCTTCTTTAAGGTTTTAACCTGTTGAAAGAAGTTACGCGATTGATATTCCTTATTGAAGCTTTCAATCTCCTCACACTGTCTCTTCCACCATTCTCTCTTCGTTCGTCTACATAGCTTTGTAACGGCTTGTCTTGCCAGTTTATAATTCTTCTTCGTGGACCTGGTGTTGCGTCCTTGTAGACACTTCAGATAGCAATCTCTTTTGTATTGAATAGCATCAAGGCATGCTTGATCCATCCATGGCTTCTGGGAGTGGTTCTGTGGTCGTCCAAGTATTCCCTCAGCAGCGCTTAAAACAGCATCTTTGAGCAAATACCATGACTTATCGGCGTCTCCATTAATGGTTTCTGATTTCTCCAATGTTTCGGCTATATGTATTTGATATCTCTCTTCTGTTTCAGCATTCTTTAATGATGAGATGTTAAAACGTTTCCGTTGATTGAATTTTGGAATGCCTGGATTTGGGAAGTGGAACCTTATCGTTGCACATACAAGGAAGTGGTCACTTCCAATGTATGCACCTCTAAAGAATCGCACATCCAGAACGCTCGAAAAGCAACGTGTTGTTACTAGAACGTGATCAATTTAATTTCGAGTGTTTCCATTCGGTGAGACCCAAGTCTGTTTATGAATCGATCGATGTGGAAAGAACGTACTGGAAATTCTCAAATTATTTGATAATGCAAACTCAGTCATTCTCTCACCATTATCATTCGAATTCAAATGCAAGCCGTTGGGACCCACCACATTTCCATAAGAGGTATCTCTTCCAACCTGTCCAACGCAGTTCGGACAAAGAAGTCTCTTTGCGATCTGCCAGTATGACAGCCCGGGATCTTTACCATTTCACTGGTTGCGGCAGCCGATTGCCGAGTGGAACGGGGGTAAGAATAAGTTTGAGGCATGATGCCGCTGATTTCATCTGAGCACTGCTGATGACGATATTTGTAAAAAACAACGAGGTCAGCAACAGTGCGACGATGTTGTAGGGAATCAAGTTTTGATGTCAAAGTTCGATCACCCACAATTCGTATAGCTCGCTTTTGAACAGAGTCCAAGAGGGCCAAGATGGAAACAGAGGCAGCACCCCAAACTTATTAAATAAATAGAAGTTTCATGAAGTTTAAAAAATCCTAATAAAACTCTTTAAACGGTTTGCAAATTTCAATACTCTTAGTCCATCAATATGTCGCAATTGACTTTTATATTTATAGATACCTACGGTATCTTTCATCCATGGGTCTTAAAATTTTAACTAATGACTGAATTTACGGATTAAACGCGGACTCTTACACGGAAAAAAATCTCTAATTTACAAAAATAACACTTATTTACAAGAAAAATCTCCCGAAATGAAACCCAACTTTTCTTATAGATTTGGACCTCCTGAACACGAATATCATATTCATTTTTTTTGTTAGCTCTTGTTTTTGAGATATTCACGAAAAACCAATTTTTTTGGTGATCAAAAATGTTGTTTCGGTTTTTGGGTCTCATATTTTACAAAACCAACAAATTAAAAAAACTAATGAAACTTGTGCATAGTAAATATACCAACAAACATTTTGAGCTATATTTTGTAAAAATTCATTAGGGATTCTGGAAGTTACAGTCGAAAAAAGTTGAAAAAATATGAAAAATTCACGTTTTTTTTAAATTTTTCCATTTTCAACACCATAAATTTTTAACAAACAGAGACACTAATTTTTTTTAATTTCTTGGAGCCTATAGTGGCTTTATTTTCTTTCTTTGAAGCTAAAAGACACGAATATTGGTGCAGTTTGCACCAAGTTATTCAAGTTTTCCCAAAGAAAGACAAAACTCAAAATTTGGAAATAATAATTTTTTACTTAATTTATTGTGCCATAAATAATAATTTAATAAGTTCAGTCGTTCTAAAATATCAGTAAAGAATTATTTTAAGAAAGTAAAGTATAATTTCCATTTTTGTTTTCAAAGTTGGGATCGACTTGGATCGACATGAGACGTATATAGAAAAATATAAACAAAAGATAATGTATTGTGAGGAGAGGCAAAACATCATAACATCAGAACTATTTAAGTTAGTTCAAGCACCATGAAGTTAAGCCCCTATTTATGTCTATTAATACCTGATTGTTTCTTTTCTTTTTTCTCTTTTTTTGAAGTTTTTTGATAATGTAAATTTTTTTCTATCACCGTCCACCTTGTGTTACTCCTTACGTTTATGATCATTTTAAGTTTAATTTAAGAAAGCAATTATTTCTCCTTTTTAATAGTTTTTCGGTTTTCCCAACTTTTGTTTTATTAGTTTAAAGAGGTTTCTTTTTAAGTAGATGATTGTCTTATGATTGCAAATATAATCTCTCTGAGGATAAATTTAATTCCAAACATTCAAGTGAAAATAATAATAAAAAAAGAAAAAATATTTCAAATATAAATTTTAAATAGTGTATTGTTTTAATAAAACCAATAAAACAATAGTGATAGCTGCCTTTTATTTAAAGCAAAATAAATTGTTAGTAAAGTGTAAAATCAAGTTTATTTAAATGGCGTCGTCAAGAAGTTTCAAGTGTCAAAATACCACAAACTCATTTTGTTTTATTTGTGGAAGTTACATAATAAATACTGCTAAATCACCTCATTTATAAGAACTGCCTATCTTCATTACTAACTGATATTTTCCAACTCCTAAAATAAATCCGAGGTGGGAGGAGCTAGATCATGTCAAAAAACTTCACAAAAAAATCTCAATTTCGAGAAAAATCATATACAAACAAAATACAACTTTTGTCAAAAAAAGACATTTCATAATCAACAAACTGATATTTTCCAACTCCTAAAACAAGTCCAAGGTAGGAGAAACTAGATCATGTCAAAAAACTTCACAAAAAAAATCTCAACTTCGTGAAAAATCATATACAAACAAAATACAACTTTTGACAAAAAAAGACATTTCATAATCAACTAACTGATATTTTTCAACTCCTTAAATAAGTCCGAGGTGGGAGGAGCTAGATTTACTACGAAAGCCACTTATATATAAATCAACTATGTTGCAGAATTTAAATTATTCTTAAGGTTAAATTTTTATTCCAAATTTTGAGTTTTGACTTTTTTTTGGAAAACTTGAATAACTTGGTGCAAACTGCACCAATATTCGTATCTTTTAGCTTAAAAGAAAGAAAATTGAAGCCACTATAGACTCCAAGAAATTAAAAAAATTAGTGTTTTTATTTGTTCAAAATTTATGGTGTTGAAAATGGAAAAATTTGAAAAAAACGTGAATTTTTCGTATTTTTTCAAATTTTCGACTATAACTTCCAGAATTCTTAATGAATTTTAATAAATTTTAACTTCTAATTTAACTTAATGAATTACAAAATATAGCTCAAAATGTTTGTTGGTATATTTACTATACACTTGTTTCATTAATATTTTTAATTTGTTGGTTTTGTTAAATATGAGACCCAAAAACCGAAACAACATTTTTGATCACCAAAAAAATTGGTTTTTCGTGAATATCTCAAAAATAAGAGCTAACCAAAAAAATGAATATGATATTCGTGTTCAGGAGGTCTTAATCCATAAGAAAAGTTGGGTTTTATTCAGGGAGACAAAAAAAGTTCAAAATTTGTTAACTAGTGTAATTTATCTAAGACGTTTCAATGACTTTTAAAACAAAAAAAATAACTTATTAATCTAGCATGCAAAACTAGAATGAGCAGTGAGAGAAATGATAAAACACAATACAGCTAATTGTAGTCTTCCTTTGTGTCAACTTCCAATCAATATGTGTTATACGCCAGGTTTAATTTTTTGTTATTTTCTTCAGCCGACAATTATATTTATTCCAAAAAACGCTGTGTAACATGACGACATTATAGTAGACACAAAGATCTTCAGCAAATACAAGGCAGCAAAAATGTGCCACTTTCACAATAGCCAATATTCATCTATAGGTTTAATTATGATACCATGTACGGATCTCCACATAAATAAAGATTTTATAGGCAACCATTTCCAACTCCATATATCGATCAGAAAAATGTAACATATTATGGAATTAACTCACCCCTCAAATCATCGTCGTTTGACCATACGGTGTACGCCTCTGCTTTATAACACTAACGATGAAATTTCGGAACACCTTGTGCAAACAAATGATCCAATACACATCTGCACATAGGTTGGGCCTTTTTAAATCTTAGTCATCTTGCCCTTCTCGAACCACCATATCTTTTAAAACAATTAATTTTTTTTTGTTCGCATTATTTCCTTTTTTTATTTTAAAAGTTGCTAACACAACTTAAAACACACAAAACTTATCAAAACAATGAAAACTTAGCGAAACATTGACAACCTAACACCGTTAGGATAGAGAAAACACAAAAATATAAAAACATTGATTATTTTAAATAATTTAATAAAACAAATTGATATAAAATTTTTTCTTGTGCCACAACATTGCACATTATTTGATTTTGTTTTACATGGTCGACTACATATTTTTAAGTCCTAATCAATACTCAAGAATTTGAAGAATCATTCTTCTGTATATATTTCAAAAATTAAAAACAAACATGAGGGAGGAGGAGTGATTGCACGAAACAGATGCTCGTTATTCATATTGTTTGTAATCAATACCTTTATAATATAGAAAACGTAACCAGTTAATAACAGATTGTCTCATTTTTTTCCATAACATTTTTCCTGTTCTTCTACCAATTTACAAAACATGATCAAAACTAAGAACAACCCGTTTAAAATATGTTCATATATTGTAAAATTTCATTTCTATCTCCATTTCATTATTATAATATGAAGAGAAAAATTTAAACGTTAGCGTTTTTACTAATAACAAGGAAAATAAACAAAATTCGAAACGTTGTAAAGAGAATTCAAATATATGACAAAAACTATTATAACCTTGATGCTTTACAGAAAAATGTCAGGTGCGCCGATGATCATCAATGAAAAAATGTTAATGCGAAATATATATTATAGCCGAGGGTGAGGCAAAAAGTTATTTGTATGGTGATCTGTTAAATGCAAAATTACGACAATGCAAAATATTTATTTGGGTAGGTCAGGGATGGAGATTTAGAATGAATTAACGAAAATCTAATCTTTGCTGTTAACGAACCGGTTTAGTTGTTTGAACTGTTAAGCCTTAAGTTCTAGTCAATCTACCCTAAACAGAACCTTAATCGTATATAATACATGTTTAACAACACGTAATTTGGCGGGCATAACAAATACTAGTTAAAATCATAAGTCATATATGTCTGAACTATTGAAAACCAAAAATTTTAGTTAAAATCATGAGTCTAACTGAACTATGAGTTGAATCCAGGCAAGATGCAACCATGAATCCTTTTCTCTCTTGATCTAATCCTTACTGGCTATCTCTGCATTTAACCCTTCCTCATAAGCATATCAACGAAAAACAAGATTATTACCTTAAGTTTTATTGCTATTTGTCTTTTTTCTGCAATTCCCGTCAGTACTTTCACCTGGATAACAGTCGCTATATCTCGGGGTCTGAAAGCCAGCTTGTATGGTAAGGTTTGATCCCTCTAAATACTCTTTACAAAAGACTACGATGCGACAGCCACTAGCATGCAGGACAGACACCGTTTTGTGTCGCTCCTCTTGGAGTACAGACGTTCATTAAGTTTGCTTGTTTTGGTTCCACCCCAGGTATTTGATTTCCCTGGCACCAGTCATTTCTAACAAGCATGGGTCCCATATATAGCTGTCAAAATTAATCTTTTTTCACCTTCAATCTTGCGTTGTTTACCATTTTTAATAAAACGACGGTCAACTGAAAATTTTGGTTGGCGCTTGTGAATTATTGCCGTTCAATGCACTATGTTCGAGGGAAGCCTTTTAAGTAAGGAACAGAAAATCCTTTTCTATTGACGATAAACTATAATGAAAAATAGCTATCACTCTATCATATTGCACATATTATGTTTTTCAGACCGTAGTTTAATCACATGACTTAAAACAAAATATAATCTATCATTTGGTTAATCGATAACATAGATAAATAATTTTAATTTTCAACATCCGGCTCAATTGTTTTGTTTTTCTTACGTGTTAGATAAATTTAAAAATGAATCAGATTGACACATGGGAACTGATCCTGCAATCTTCGTCACTAAAGGAAGATCAGTGGCATCACTTTTGTAACGTAAGAATTGTTGGCAATCAGAGGCCTGTATTTAAGGTATGTTACTGATTGGATATAACACAAATATATTGCACGGTAGATGTATTACACAAACATTTATGAGTCAAATCTAATTATGGTGTAAAGTGATGAATGACAAACTTTAGATAATGGTTGATGACACTTTAATTACCGTCTCAAACAGTCGGTTGTGAAATTCAATCTACAAAATATCAGATAAAATGAAGTTCCGAAACTCAATCACTACTTCCTAAAAGATTAAAGTTTTCTCGCTTTAAATTTTGATTAGATAAAAAAGTGTAAAATATAATACATAAGTGTAATATCCGGTCTCTAGTGCACTAGTTTTATGATATATTATCAATGATTTGTTTTAACTATCGATGATTTGTTAGATGTTATATCAATTTCACTTTTGCATATAAAAACATTGGAACTGAGTAGTCAAAAATTTTAATGTTGAGTCACCGAATGTAGAACATATTTGTGGCATCCCAGTTCCGCCAACGTGTATTCAATTAAAACTAGAATAACTACCAAAATTAATCACAAATTCAACTCACAGTTCAACTAACGCGCCTATATTCACTTCTACTTCACTATGGTCTTCTCCCTATTAATTGACAACTAGCGCCAACCGCAATTTTTTATTTATCCTACATAATTGGCATATCCCTGTTTATAAGGAAATAACATTTTAGTTGGGTATATCTTGGGTGTCATCCTTTAAGGATTTCTATTTATAAACAAAAATTTACTAAAACTAATTGTTGGATGTCAAAAAAATGTAAACAAAACATTTTTTACGATTTGATCTGGTTTAGCTTGCCCACTTGATAGAAGAAGGTACGATGGTGTATGAATTAATTCAATTTTGTAAATTTCACAAAATTTGCGTAATTTTAAACTCCTGATCGAGCAGGACCGTTATCGGCCTTCACTTAAATTTAAAAAAATTATTAACAAATGTTGCAGACGAATTTATGGAATTTATTCTTATGACTTAAATGTATTTTGAGAAATTCCGTAGCAGCAAAATGATAAATAATGGTAATGCATACACAATTGCACACGCTGCATTGAAAATAAAATGTCTGTCTTTGTAGAAAATACCACAGTCTTGTACATTGTGAGACTGTTTACATAAATAATATAATAGTTAACAAAGCAAATGCAGAATCTCGATTTCTCAAATATTTTTTTCGAGTGTCTTGATGTAAAAGATAGTAATTCTTTCTAGCAGACCAAAGCGAACCCAAGTAAAACGTAACCGATTTCTTTAAATCCATTTACAATATGTTATAGGACACACCCTATGCAGTAAAGACATAGAATGATATACTTTAAAGGTTTATAGAGTTTTAACACATTGTCTTAAGTTTTTAAAATATTCGAACACATTTTGACACTCTAGAGACCAAACGTAGTTCTTTTATTTCCTCTATATTTTATTTAAGGGTAGAGAGAACAACTAAGAATTGGTTTTGTAAGAATATAAGAATATGGTAAAGCCTAGTTGTGATACTTTTTTACAAAGTTTCAATCTTGTAGTTAGTTGGAATTATTCAATGCGTATAAATCAAACTTATTGACTAATGCAAAATTTTGTCATGCAAAAGATCAAGATCCTAACGTAAAAAAGCTGAGTTGAAAATATTTAATTTTATTGCAAAAATTATTGACTATTGATTTTTTAAATCTAAGATAACGTAACTTCAACCAATAAGCATCAATTGTTTCATTAACCGATATCACCAACGAATGATTTTAATTCTTGAGTGCTGATTAAATTGATTTTTGTTTACGCATGCAAGAAATTTTGTTATGAAACTAGATAAAGCAACCTATATAAAAAGAAAAATTTACAGTCTAATATCATTCAGTTGCTCAATATTGTTTGGGATAGTGTAATCGTATATATAAAAAAACTTCATTTCCACAATGATGAAATTTGCATGCATTGCTTTTGTTTTATGGTATATGTCTGTTGCAGAGGTATCACCATGGTCAGTTCCCTTATCATCACAAAAATTATATATAAATGGGAGAAAAAATTGGGACACATCTTCAGTAGCCAATGTCACATCATCCGGTAATGGAACAACAAGTTGGACTACAAATGCACCACCATCCGGTAATGAAACAACAAATTGGACAACAAATTCATTGCCATCCGATAATGCAACAACAAGCTGGACAACAAATTCATGGCCTTCTGGAAATGAAACCACAAGTTGGACAACAAATTCATCGCCATCCGGTAATGAAACAACAAGTTGGACAACAAATGCACCACCATCCGGCAATGAAACAACAAGTTGGACAACAAATTCGTCGCCATCAGGTAATGAAACAACAGGCTGGACCACATATTCATGGCTTTCGGGAAATGGAACAACAAGTTGGACAACAAATGCATCACCATCCGGTAATGAAACAACAAGTTGGACAACAAATTCGTCGCCATCCGGTAATGGAACAACAAGTTGGACAACAAATACATCACCATCCGGTAATGAAACAACAAGTTGGACAACAAATGCACCACCTGCCGGCAATGAAACAACAAGCTGGACAACAAATTCGTCGCCATCAGGTAATGAAACAACAGGCTGGACCACATATTCATGGCCATCTGGAAATGGAACATCAAGTTGGACAACAAATTCATGGCCATCCGGCAATCAAACAACAAGTTGGACAACAAATGCACCGCCATCCGGTAATGAAACAACAAGTTGGACACCTAATTCATGGCCATCCGGAAATGGAACAACAATTTGGACAACAAATGCATCACCATCCGGTAATGAAACAACAAGTTGGACCACAAATTCATTGCCATCCGGAAATGGAACAACAATTTGGACTACAAATGCACCACCATCCGGAAATGGAACAACAAGTTGGACAACAAATTCATGGCCATCCGGAAATGGAACAACAAGTTGGACAACAAATGCACCACCATCCAGTAACGTAACATCAAACTAGACCACAACGTCATCACCAGCTACTGAAGGAAAGTATATCTTACCCTAGACATAATGCTTTTCAAGTCCAAGCTATAGTTCACTAAAATTAAGATAAAAAAAATTCCGTTTTATTGTAAATTGTTATTAAAATAAATGCTGTTAAGTGTTCACTTCCTGAATTCTTAAATTAAAATAATCTTTTCAATTCAACATTTTACTAACGATGTAGTAGCTCGGTGCCTTATTTTGGATGCCAGAAGAGGTGCTCAAGATTCTTCCCAATCAACATCATAAATTATAGCGGCCCTCATAGTTAATACAAAACACTTTTTCATTTTGAGATCTGTGCGTTCATCTTAGGTGTTAGCCCAGTTTGGGACAGGTGCAAAACACATTCACTTTCGATAAGTAAATCAAATTTAGTTTTGTCTTTAGCAGGTGGTAATTACTAATTATAGCTAAAAAGTAGTGGTGAGAGAACAGTTGAAATGAATTTTTATCGAAAAAGTTACAATCATAAATACTTAAGCGATAGAGAGGGAACTTCAGCTTTAAAACAAATAATAGCTCTTACCTACAGAACAGGATTAAATTTGTTGTTTAATCACAAGTACAGGATATTTACACGAAATTAGCAAACAAGCATGTGTTATAAATCATTTGTTGCATGTTATCAACAACGGCCTGGTTCCTTGCCCTTCATTCACTGATTAAAGAAATAGGAAGTACATGAAGTTTAAAAAATTCTTAAAAAACTCTTTAAACGGTTTGCATATTTCAATACTCTTAGTCCAACAATACTTACTAAAATCATAAGTCATATATGTCTGAACTATTAAGAACCTAATATTTTATTTAAAATCATAAGTCTAACTGAGCTGTGAGTTGAATTCAGGCAATATGCAACCATGAACAAAATCTTGACTAAATAGCAAAATTTTGATATCACTCACTCAACAAAAAACTACTAGCTTACAATCGTCCTTCAATAACATAATCTGTGCAGTTAACATTTAAGTTTATAATAGTTTGTATTCCTTCTTCTTAAAGCTGAATTGGTTCTCCCTGCCGAAAGTAGCAGAATTGCTTTTTTATCTATTTTGTAAAGACGAAGTTGAAATTGTTTATTTAAAATGCCGCTGTGATAAATGGTTATGTTGCCAAATATAACCAACGTCTGATCAAGGACCTATTTTACAACGAAATTTCGATTAATATTTGCTACATACCACTAATTTGAAATCGTTTGTTTATTGATATCACAATAACCAATGTCATAGTATGGAACTATCACATAATAGCGAGAATGTTTCAGAAAATGATACATCACATTAATTTTATGATTGGTGTTTTCGTCCCTGTGGGGAAAACGCCTGTTCTGCGTATAGCATTTTTAATGTTCTAACTCCTGTCAGGCTTTTTTTGCCTGCTTTAGTCCACAGACGTTTGGTTTCAGTCTATATAGACTAAACCATATTCCAACTTTTTATACCAACCTCGTAATCTGCGCTTCAAACGTGATTTTCTGGTTTAGTGTCCCGCTAGATAGGTGATTTGGTTCTTGCAGTACAGTTGCCAAACAGTTTTATCGTTGACTTTCATTCATCACTAACATAACTTCTGTTTTGAGGACTGCTATTTACAAACTCTTTTGCCGTTACAAGGATTTGCAGTATACTTAGATAAACAGTTGAGCATACAGCGATTACATCGTCCCCAAAATCTACCAGCTTTGATTCTTCCAGAAAATTCATGCTTACTAGGCCACTATGTACCTTGTACCATAGAATAGGTCCCAATTTGAAACCTCCGGGATGTTACATGATTTCGTTTCCTATATTCTAAAATCTTTACTCTCGAAAACCACAATTTGTTCACTAAGATAGTCGTCGACTATGATAACAAAACTCCGGCATAATTCTGCTCCTCAAATCTTAAATGATGTCTTTTCATTCGATTAAGTTGAAAGCGTTTTTGACCTCTATTGAGACCAGCCTGGTGAATCCCTTTATTTTACGTTACCTTTTTTTTGCTGCTTTAACAATTTATACTACCTCCTGTATGGCATGGAAGTCCTGCCTTGAAGCCAAAATGGTTCCCAGTGACACCACCTTGTTCCTGGAGATAGTTTCCCAATCTTTGGAATATTAGACTTTCCAATGTTTTTTGCATAATGTTTAGAAGGCAACTCGGCCTGAAGGATAACGTTTGATCTACAAGCTGCTGTCCTTTCCTTAACAACAATAGTTTCTGCATTTTTACACCCTGTTACAAGTGCCTTGACTTAGACAACTGTTGAACAACTGTAACAGGCTTTCAGAAAAGTGAATCAAATTTGTGTATGTGGTACTTGGATCAAGTTTTAGAAATAAATTCTCAATAATTTTTTTATCGAGCTATTTCCGACGTTATCGTAACGATCCGTAAAGCAGCTCCCTACGTTTCATTTTGTACCTCTCTCAAAAATTTCCCCCACCCGTATTTTTTGCTCTGTTTTTGTACTTTTGCAGAAGTTTCTTTGCCCTTTTATATAAGCCCTTCAGTTTTTCGTTCTCTTATGATCTAGACCATCTTCTTCTGCTTGCATTACATAATCCTCTGTCCTGCTTTTAGGTGACCACCTTGGTGTTAATGCGTTGCGAGTTTCAATCGACATGTTGATATTTCTGGCATATTTTGATGCGTCCAAGACAATTGATAGCGACCACTATTTCGAAAAACATACAGGCTTTTAAAAAGGATACAATTGGACAATTGCCTCCTTTAATCGGTAACTTGTGAATAGTGATCCTTTCTTACACTTTTCCGGCCGTATAAGGTAAACACATCGATCGGAAAGAGGATAGCTTTGTAAGCCTTTTGGAGCTAGTACTAGTTTCTGTTTCTTCCATTCATTCTAGCAAAATGCTTCTGCAATTCATTCTGCTCAAACTTAAATTAAAATCAGGAAAATCAGATTGCACTTAGATTGCTAGTTTCAAAGCTTTATTTGGTGAATTATACAGACCCTTTTTTATTCGCAACCTTGTTAAATGCTCTTTTCATCTTTTAAACAGTTACCGGTGGCGCCTCTTAACTTTTGCGCTTCCTCGTTCAATATGGAACGTTTCTTCAGGTAGTTGTATGAACGGCACTTTTATCTACCCTTATAGTAAGGCAGGTAGGAGTATTACGATTATTCTTTTTTAGTTTATTCATCACTGTCTTCTTGTACGGTTTACCCCAACAATCGCAGATGACTACTTCTCACAGGTCGTGCAGCTACTGTCGTTTGCTAATATTTATAACTTATTTAAGGTCTGAGCTTCCACTGCAATACTTCTGGCGTAGTATTATAGAATCGCTAGTATTACAGGCACGTTGATATAACCTTCTGACGTAAAAACACTTTTTTCGAAGTTCAGCTATATTCTTGTTCCACCAATAAACTGAACTTCTATAGATTCTATAGTGTTCTAGTGAGGTGAGTATACTCCAACATAAAATAAAAAGCTGCTTCATCTAAACATTTAGATCTTCAACTCATGAATTCCCTGTGGTACCCACGACACCATGGTTCACTGTGGCTTGTTTACCATTAGTTCATACACAATTGATTTATAGTCACTGTGTGTGCCTGCTTGATTTGCCACATTACACATTGAACAGAATTCCGACTGCCAGATGTGTAGTTTTTGTTCTCACCGCCCTTTTCACACCAAAGCATACAATTTGGGTTCTTTCGACATTCCTTGTCGAAGTGTCCCTACCCTTAACACTTTTGACTGAGTTTTTATATGTTTTTATCGCTTCTTCTGCTTGCTACTCGATGGGAAAATCCTGGACACCTAAGTATCGTACTGGCTCCACTTTTTGAGCACTTTTATGCACTTGTTGAATTTCCCATCAGTAGCAACGTATTCTGGAACTGGGTTTCACTTCTGGATTTTCACCAATCGAACTTTTTAGTTGTTGGCCATATGTCGTAGTTGGAGAATGGTCTCTCTTTGATTTAAGTTCTAAAAGGGGACCACCTTTGCTGTTTGACGTATTCGTGAAACCTTCTCATTAAATTACTTTAAGTCCGGATATTTCTTTATCTTTCAAAGTAAATACCCAAATGGTTTTTCCTCTTTAAGGATCAGCAGGATTTCTGAATGGACTTTCCTCCAACTTGAACGCTGAATCTTCTTATTTGTTTTTGTGGATTCCATCTTCTGCCATTTTTCTGATGGTACACTCTCTATGTGCATATTCTGCTCTTCTGCTTCCATAACCATTAATTTTGGGTGTTGTAAATCCATAAAACGCCAACTGTTTCTCTTTCTCTTGCGTTGTTAGACTTGATCGTCGTTTTTTGCTTTTTCCTCCCTCTCATATCTGGTCTTGCATTGTTGAGATCTGGCATTCACTTGAAATCTTTGCAGTTCGACCGCCTTGCTCAACGCCGTTTCATACAACATCCGAATTTCACAAATCATCTTTTTGATTTTAAGATGGATGTTGGTTCTTCGTTTTACAAATTCCAACAGCACCATCATTTTAATTTAGTGTAAGGCTTGCCAGTAATATTGGCCTGTTTATTTGGTTTTTGCGCATCTCCTTATCTGCTCCTAGAAGCGGTGGTATAATGAAAGAGAACGCTCCTTTTCTCGCTTGACCTAATCCTTATTGGCTATCTCGGCACTTAACCACTCCTCTTAATCATATCAACAAAAAACAAGATTATCACCTTAAGCTTTATTGCTATTTGTCGTTTTCTCTGCAATCTCAGTCAATACTTTCACCTGGATAACATTACAGTCGCTTGATATCGGCGTCTGAAAGTCAGCTTGTATTGTCATGTTTGATCCCTCTAAAAACTTTTTGTTAAAGATTACGATGGTCGCATACATGCAGAACAGACACCGTTTTGTGTCGCTCCTCCTGGAGTACAGAATTTTATTATGTTTGCTTGTTTTGGTCCACCCCAGGTATTTGATTTCTCTGGCACCAGTCATTTTTGACAAGCATTCCCCAGCACGGGTTTAATATATAGCTGCCAAAATTAATATTTTTTTACCTACAATATTGCGGTGCTTACCATTTTAAATAAAATGACGGTCAACTAAAAATTTTGTTTGGCGCTTGTGAATTATTGCCGTTCAAAGCACTATGTTCGAGGGAAGCCGTTTAAGTAAAGAACAGAAAATCTTTTTCTATTGACGTATGAACTATAATGACAAGTAGCTATCACTCTGTCATATTGCACATAATATGCTTTTCAGACCGTAGTTAAATCACATGACTTAAAACAAAAAATAATCTATCATTTGGTTAATCGATAACATAGATAAATAATTTTAATTTTCAACATCCGGCTCAATTGTTTTGTTTTTCTTACGTGTTAGATAAATTTAAAAATGAATCAGTTTGACACTTGGGAGCTGATACTGCAATCTTCGTCACTGAAGGAGGATTAGTGGCATCACTTTTGTGACGTAAGAAATTTTGGCAAGCAGACGACTGTATTTAAGGTATGTTACTGATTGGATATAACACCTGAAATATATCTCCGATAAGGCAAACAAAGTTTTCTTCACATGCAGAAACCTGTTGGGGAAAACATGGGATCTGAGCCCAAAAATGATACTTTGGTTACACCAAAGTCTTATTTAACAAATTCTGACATATGCAGCTTTAGTTTGGTGGCCTTAAATGCGCCTAACAACTGCTCAAAATATGTTTATAAAAATACAAAGGCTTGTGTGTCTTAGTGCCACAGGTGCTTTCAAAACCACGCCAACGTCAGCAATGGAAATTCTTCTAAAGCTTTCTCCATTGCACCTACATGTAAAATCTGTAGCGGTGTTAAGCATTTATAGACTGCAGCTCACAGACGGGTTTGAGCCGGGCAATCGAACCGGAAACCTTAAAATCCTTTCTGAATTACAAGCTGAACTGCATACATACCATATTTCGGATTGTATGCCAAAAACAATAGATTTAGACCAGCACTTTGATGTCAAGATATTGGCCAGAGATTGTATTAAAAACTACATATGGTCACTGCCACATAACGCCAGCATCTGGTACACAGATGGTTCTCGAACCAATATGGGCACGGGAGCAGGAGGGTTTGGTCCTAGAACAAAGCAAACGATTGCTTTAGGCACCATAACAACCATATTTCAAGCCGAAATTTTTGCCATTAGCAGTTGCGCTTTGCTATGTGCTGAAAGAAAATACCAAAATATTGAAATATATACTATCTCTGACAGCCAAGCAGCACTCTTGGTACTTAAATCTACGCGCTTTGATTCAAAACTGGTATGGGAGTGCTACCAAAATCTATTAAAAATTTCCTGCAATAATAAAGTAACACTTGTGTGGGCACTAGGCATGACCAGATATGTATGAAAAATTTTCAAATCATCTTTTTCTCGCTCCCACGCTTGACGCCCGATGACCAAAGTCTGACACTCGATGATGACGTCTGACACTCAACGTACATCGGACTTCAGGAGTGAGTCAGGCGTCTGATCTTGAACCTCGGACCGTCGAGCGTTGGGCGTCGGACACTAAGCATCAGGCGTCATGCGTCGGAAAGAAAAAAAGTTTGTTGAAATCTGTATAGCCTTTCTTCTGCGATTTAATTTCAAAGCTACCTGGGATTTGTAAAATTTTCATTTTTCATGCATGTTGAGGTGCCCTCTATGCTCAAACGATGTATTGTAAATAAATTTTAAAGTAAGCCGTATTTTTTATTTTGTCCATACTAGTTATATACCAACTTTTAGGAAAATCAAAAATTTCTTTTTCTTTTTCTAAACCCATTTGCTCAACATCCAGAGAGTTTAGTCTCTCTCGATCTTAACTCCTTTGCTTATTTTTAATAGTTATCATTCTAGATCTACCATTAGTAACACTTTATCGCTATGTATGTTGGTTCCAAGTGTCTTTTTCACCGCACTTCTATTCCGTTTATTTATAAATGAAAGACCTATATTTCCTTTCTTTAAATATCAGTTGATGACTTCCAAGTGTAAAGCAGCCTCTTACAGTTTTAAAACCACATAACCTCTTTCGTTTCTCGTTCCTAACCCAAATTTTCCTACGACTCCTTGTAACGCTTCTGATCCTACATTGGCATTCAAATCCCCATCATTACATAACAACAACTTTAAGATTTTTTTAATTGTTTCATAAACTCTATCCACATCCTCGTTTTTATAATCACAGGTAGGCTAGCAGACTTATTTGACAAGAAAGCATTTAGGTGCTGCATTTATTCTCACAGCTATGTATAACAGTTACATATTACCTTATTCTTATCTCACTTCACTTATTCCAATTATGCCCATGTTGTTTTTGCCAATTTTCCGTTTAAAGTTTTCTAGCTTGTTAACCTTTAACATACTACTCACATTTCATGTTCCAAATCTATTTTTATTATTCTTCATCATTTTCTTCCACGTGATTTCTTTGTTCAATTATTTAATCTTTCACACTTCATCTTGGAATACCCAATAAGTCTTGCATGGGGTGGTTTTCCTTTACCTTTCTTATCCTGATGCCGTTGGTACCCACAGGAAGCATTCGCCGTTGGGAGTAATTTCTATAACCAAAGACGAGATTGCTTTATTCTTTCCGTACTCATCTGCTTTTTGAAGAGTCCATTGGCGCTTGAGAGGTTGAGTTCTTATCCTGGAACGCGTTCGGACTATATAGACTTATTTAAAATTAAAATTTTTTTTCTAAAGAACTACGACTAAGACTTGGTTGCCGTTTGGAGAAAAAGTTATGTCTAGTACCAGCAATTAATAGATTGATGTAAGCATAGTGATTTTTGTTTTGATTCAATAATAAAATCTGAAACAGTACATAAACCACCAAAAATCAGAGAATGTACAAGCTGTGTGAAAAATTGAAGTTGGCGTTAACGCTAGTTGTTTAACAGCAAAGAGAGGAGTAGTGTTTGACTCGAAGACTTTATATAATGGATTGTAGGCTAAAAGATATTATAGTTTTATTCAAATCGCTATGGCGGTTAATTAATATAAAATCTCTACTCAGTTTTATTATTTGCATGCATAAATGATATTGATATAGCAACACCTAACCACTCACAAATTAATTACTGATAACATATAGATATTAAAAATATTTTTTTGCACGTCTTTATCTAATCATTAATTCATGTATATCACTTGTTTTCATCTGGACTTCATACTTTTGTGTTTATCATAGCAAAAAACATAATTCTTAGAATTTCTTTATAGAAAGCTTTAATCTTTTAGGAAGTAATAATTAAGTTTCGGAACTTTTTTTATTTATCTTATCTGATATATTTTGTAGATTGTTAATTACATTACAACCGACTGTTTGAGACTGTAATAGAAGTGTCATTATCAAAAATTTGTCATTACGTTAGATCATGATTGGATTTTAAATATAAATGTTGTGTAATACAACTTCCGCAATATTCAACTTGCTATGAACCTAATGTACCTTATATATCTCACAAAACAACAAAATCAATATATCAGACAACATTGCTTGCGTTCATTAACGTCAGCAAGCCTATCAATTATATCTTGTATAAATTCCGATTATGTTTTAAAGTTATAATAAAATCCCAGCTTATGAACAAGGGCTGAGTGACATATGACAGCAGAGCCAAACATTAAGTTTTCGAAATAAAAAGTAAACAAATGTATGCCGGATGTTGACAAAGCGGAATTCTATAACAAGATGTTGATTTTTTCAAAAACTGATATATCAAGTTCTATCAAAATTGATTACACTAGTTTACAAATTTTAAACTATTTTTGTCTCTCAGAATAAAATCCAACTTTTTTATGGATTTTGATCTGAAAAATTGAAAAATTGATTGTAAAATTTTTGAATGTCTTTGAGTCTATAGTAAATACAATTCTCCTTCTTTACAAATCAAAAACACAAATATTGGTGCAGTTTGCAATTTAAGTTTTCCCAAATTAGTTAAAACTCAATATTTGGAAAACAATTTTTTTTGCTAAGACTAATTTTGATTCTGCAACATAATTTATTTATATAAAGAAACAAGTCAGAGAAGTGCGAATATAACTCGCTCGCCAACCGTGTGTATAATATTCTACAAGAATCAAAACACAATTTAAGAAATAACCAAAAATGGTGCAAACAATTAACAAACTTTTGGAAAAAAGTCGAAAACCGTCCTTTCGAAAATTACAAGAAAAATTGTTCTGGACTAGAAAAAAAAATTTCATATGACGTCCTTATTCTTTAAAGTCTAAAATATTTTTTTCTAAATTTCCACCCTCATCGTCCTCTAAATAACATTTTAAATTATAAGCCAACCGCTATAGCTTTTATTCCCTCTTTACAGCATCTCCTATAACCGTAAATTTGTTCAGTTTTTTTCATTTGTAATATATGAAAATAATAATTTGAAAATAAAAAAAAGTCAGACAAGTGCGAATAAAATTCGCTCGTCAAGGGTAAATGTAAAGGGTGAATGTAAAGAAAACAATATCAAAATAATTTACATAAACTTGTGTTGTAAAGGGTTTATATTGCCAGACCATAGACACATAAAAACTAAATGGTTCATCGTAAATATCAATAGTTAATGTCGATCTCATCTAAATTGATCGAAATGATATAAAAAATATTACTTTAGGTTATATGATATCCATAGCTATTTATGGTAGCTAAGGAACGACTCAATTCTGTTAAACAACGACGAAATTTAGGGGTGGAGTGGAGTTAACACTAAAAATAGGACTTTTTTGACAATAATTCAAAAACTGTGCATCGCAAGATTCTAAAATAATTGTAATGTTTCTTAATTTTGGTGTTCTTTCAAATGACACTCATGCGAGACAAAAAACCTTTTTTTCACGATTCCCCAATCCTATCCCCTAAACACGTAGAATTAAAACTACTTGAGGCTTCGCTATATTTTTCGCTAGGGGTTTATCAAATTTCCTATTTTATTTATTTATTTTTTTATTATTATTATCATTATAAAACGATACAGTTAAGGCAAGCCTTCTCAAAGTCTGTACCGAGTGATATACATTTACAAGTAATTAACAAGTAATTAACATTAAGGAAAGGACAATACAATTATTGAAATGAGACATAATAATTACTTAATACTGACATAAAATGCTGATATTCACAACAATAATAATACTTATATATTTATAAATTGAAATATTCAGTAAATTCTACCAAACAACAATGTATGTACTTAATAATAAAGATGGATAGTGGTTTGAAAATGATAAAAAATGAAAAAAAAAAAGTCAGACAAGTGCGAATAAAATTCGCTCGTCAAGGGTTCCGTGAATGTAAAAGAACACAATATCAAAAATTATTGACAAAAAGTTGTGTTGTAATGTCCTTATATTTTCAGATCATAGACACATAACAAAATAAATGTTAAATTGTAAATGTCAATAGTAAATTACAATCAAATCTACATTGATCAAAAATGGCAAAAAAAATGTTAATTCAGGTTAAATATTATCCATAGATGTTTTTGGTAACTTAAAAAAGATTCAATTACACCAGCTTGTAAATGGATTAAATTTGATTATTTTTTCGGTCAATCGAGTGTTGAAATTTAGGGGTGTGGAAAGGCTACATACTAAAAATATTTTTTTTTTAATAACACAAAAACTGCATTTCAAAATTCTAAAAAAAATGTAACATTTCTTAAATTAAGTGCTCTTTCATATGACACCCCACTCATTTGGGTCAAAAATGTTTTTTTTTTCCTCCCCACACCCATTCCATAAACACACAGAAATATAATTATTTGAGTCTTCGATATGATTTTCGTTCAAAATTTACCAATATTCCTGTCTCTGTGAATATTTTCAAATTTTTCAGTCAGTCATCGTCGCAAGGTAGGCGGCGGCACGATCTGAATTTAGCCCTTTCTTACCCATAACTCAAAAACTGTGCTATGTAGTTTTCATACAAAACTTACCATATTTCCTAACTCTGTGAAATTTTCCAAATTTTTCAACAGTAACTGAAATCTGGGCAACGCAAAATTCTAAAAAAAATTGCAACGAATTTTAAATTAGATGTTCTTTCAAATGACACCCCACTCGCTTGGGTAAAAAAAAGTTTTTTTTTACCCCCTCTACCCCGGTCTTCTAAACACACAGAAATATAATTATTGGAGACTTCGCTATAGTTTTTGTACAAAATTTACCAAATTACCTAACTCTGTGAATTTTTACAAGTTTTTCTGTCTACCAGTGTCGAAACGTATGGGGGGGAACGGTCTGAATTTTGCCCTTTTTTGACAATATCTCAAAAACTGGGCACCGCAAAATTCTAAAAAAAATTGCAACGAATTTCAAATTAGGTGTTCTTTCAAATGACACCCCACTCGCTTGGGTAAAAAAAAGTTTTTTTTTACCCCCTCTACCCCGGTCCTCTAAACACACAGAAATATAATTATTGGAGACTTCGCTATAGTTTTCGTACAAAATTTAGCAAATTTCCTAGCTCTGTGAATTTTTACAAATTTTTCTGTCAATCAGTGTCGAAACGTAGGGGGGGGGGGGGGGGAACGGTCTAAATTCGCACTTTTTTACTATAACTCAAAACCTGGGCATCGCAAAATTCTAAAATAAATTGCTTTGTTTTTTAAATTAAGTGCTCTTTCAAATGACACCCCACTTGACCACATTTTAAATAGTGGTTTTACCCCTCCTCATTTCCACCCCCTTAATAAATCTAAGTATGGAAATATGACACTTTTTTATATTGTTTATTAAAAACGTACTAATTTTTCTATCATTCCAAGTACATTTGAAAATTTTCGATCAGATAGGTTCGGAGCTAATCGAGGTAAGAAAACGCGAAAAAAACGTCATTATTCAAAATTATACAAAAAAGGGTGAGGTGTAAAATTCCAAAATAAATTTTTATGGAATACTGAAATAAAGCCCTTTCATATGATACCCTACTTGAATCTATAAAAAAATGTATTTTCTCAAAGGTCTCACATCTCAGCCCTGTAAACCAAACGAAAACCTCTTTAGTTTTATTTGTATCCGTCATTTTATGTGGACAGGTTAGTTTTATACGCATCCCAAATTTCAAGTCCATGGCATTTATAGTTTACGAGATAATCGATATAATGGGAAAAACACGTTTTACTCTCACCAATAGTGTTCCGTATAAAAAACGGAACCCTAAAAATGTACAAAAATGTATGATTGAAATAAAAAATTTAATTATTCAATAATTCAATGGCTTGATTTGACAAAATGGCTAAAGCAGTTTCTTTTAAATATGCCAAGAGTATTTGAGCATTTTGTATGTTCAGGAAGATTATTGTAGATGTTAATACCATGAACGAAAATAGAGTCTGAAAATTGTTTACACGAGTATCTGCTACTAAGAGACTGAAGTCTACGTGTGCGCAAGGAAGAACCAAACTTACAGTTAGAGAACCAAACTTAAAGAAGATAAATAAGACGGATGATGAACATGCAAGATCTTAAATAAAAAGCAACACATACGGTACTGTAAATAAGAAAAGAACGTGCAACCGAGTATTTGCGTAGCATAATTCGAGACATGATCATACCGCTTAAGTTTATGGACATAACGTGTACAATTGTTAAATGCGACTTGCAGCGATATTTTAGAATCAAAGTCGGAATTGTAAAACAGAACATCACAATATGTAAAGAGTGGTACAGTTAGAGCTTTGATAAACAGCAAGCGTATATTTAAAGGAACAAAGTTTTGAAATTGACGCAAGCAATGTAGAACAAAATTTACTTTACGACAAACTTGATTTATGTGATCAGACCATGTGAGAGTATTATTAAAAGTTACACCAAGATTCTTCACAGTGTCAGTAAATTGAAGTTGGACACCGTTTAAGAACAATGTAGGTAACACAATGTCAAGGCAACGCTTGTATATAAAAATACACTGTGTTTTAATAACATTAAGTGAGAGTCCATTTGAGCTAGACCACCTAGCAACAGAGGCCAAATCTTCATTGATTTGATCAAATGCACCATTAATAGCCTTAAGTTGTGCAGAATGGTACATTTGACCGTCATCAGCATATAAATGAAGTGAGCAAAAGTTAATGTGATCAGGTAAATCATTAATATACAAAGCAAATAACAAAGGCCCCCAAGATTGACCCCTGAGGTACACCAGAAGATAGCGGAAGAGGAAACGAAATGTTATCTCCAATACGTACACTTTGACGTCGATCAGCCAAATAAGAAACTAGGAATCGGACAGCAAATGGTGAAAATCCAAAGTAAAGCCATAATTTTTGCACCAGGCACTCATGATCAATTGAATCAAAAGCATGCGTAAAATCTAGTAGGATTAATATAGAAAATTTAGATTCATTGAGTTTACTACCAATGTCAAATACTATTTTAGAAAGCGCAGTAGAAGTACTATAGTTTTTACGAAATCCTGAGTGAAAATCATATAATAAATTATTATCCTCGATGTAACTTTCCATTTGATTCTTAAGCAGTACTTCAAAAACTTTCGATAAAACTGGTGAAATGCTTATTGGACGATAATTACCAATCGAAGAAGGTTCTTTAGTTTTCGGTATAGGTAACACAGTCGAATGTTTCCAATCATATAGAAAAACACATTTAGTAATACACGAGTTATAAACATAAGTAATATAGGGCAATATATATGGAAGAATGATCAACAAAAATTTAAGGCTTATATTATCAGAACCGATCGCATTACTCGAAATGGAGCATGCTGCATAATACACATCAGACTCCGTAACATGAATAAAATTAAAAGCGCTGGGATTACCAATATTACCATATGGTAGTGGAAGAACAACGGGAGACGTTTTTAAAGTTGTAAAATATTCGTTGAAATCATCAACAGAATATTTGGAATCTGAACTAACTGACGTAGACTCATAGAGATTCAGTGAACGTAGAGTTTTCCACACATTTTGATTACTCTTATTTAGACAATTCGAGAAATAATTTTCTTTGGCCTTGCGAATGAGATCAGTAACTTTATTACAAAATTTACGAAACATAATTAAGTCTCTGTTATTACGGCTGAGTATCCAGATTCTATAGGCCTTATCACGAATAGAAATCCAATACAAAATTTGTTGATTCATCCAAGGGGTAGAAGTGTCTTTAGAAATCAATTTACATTTCAACGGTACACACATATCATAAAGATGTAATACTAATTCAGAGATGAATTTAACTTGGGAATCACAATCAAGAATATGATAGATTTGATCCCACGGTAGTTGTAAGATGGTCTGGTGGAGTAATTAAAAATTCAGTACTGACATATCTCGAACCAAGTGAAAATTATTTGGTGGCTTTGATAGTCTGTAATTATATGAGATATACACAAGATCATGATCAGCAATACCAGGCAGTGCAGATTGACCGAACATCATTATCCTTGATCTATTAACCTCAGGAATAATAATAAGATCAAGAAGAGCTGCTAATCGAGTTGGATTATAAGGAATTGAATAGAGAGCAGAAGAAATTAATAGATTTTTAAAATTTCTTATTGGTAGTGAGGGATTTGAAGAACACATATCAAAATTAAAATCACCCATAAGAATGGTATGGCTGTATTGTGATAACATAGGCTCAATAGCAGATGCGATATCCTCCACATCACCAACGCAAACTGGGGGTGGATTATAAAACTATCTTGGATCCTACAACCGATATTTCAATAAATAGATACTCAAGTTTAGCAGTAGTAGACTTAGAAGATTTACTTAAAACTTTAACTTTCAAACCTTGACGAATATAGAAAACTACACCACCACATGCCTTAACAATAGGATCATGTCTAAACAAACTAAAACCCGGCACATCATACAATAATTTAGGAGATGAATTACTTAGAAAACTTTCAGATATACCAAGTATGTGTAAGTGTGGCTTATTGAGTAACAATCTAATTTCATCAATATGGGCAGTAATACTACGTGCATTAATGTGTGCAAAATTAAATGAAAATTTAATTGCTATCTAATTTAAATTCCTATCTCTATGAATTTTTTCAAATTTTTCTGTCAATCAACGAAGAAACGTATAGGGGGGGGGGACCAACTTTTGTTGCACTTTTTGAGAATAATTCAAAAACGGTGCATCGCAAAATTCTAAAAAAACTGTATTGTTTTTTAATTTTGGTGCTCTATCAAATGACATCCCACTCATGCGGGTGAAAAAACAATTTTTCACCCTTCCCCACTCCCATCCCCTAAACACATAGAAATAAAATCACTTGAAGCTTCGCTATATTTTTCGTGTTTTTTATAGAATTATAGGCTCATCGCTTTACTAAAATTTTCAGTTCTTTCTATAGCAACAATTTTTTTGTGTTAGATTACATAAGTTCAACATTTAGGTCGGTGCTTGAAAAACAACGTATAATTTTAACAATATTTAAAATTAACAAAAGGTCAATGTTTGACTTAAACAATAGCATATTAAACAAATATTAACCCTAAAATAATTGCAGGTTATCGAACTTACCATTCAATTAAAACTCAACATTTTCTAAAGTTATACAAGAAATTTATTAAACCAGTAATTATGAATGGATTACAAACGTGGGTCTTAACACAAACTAACAAATCACATCAATCTGATTTGAACCTTGAGAATTTACGCCACCTTTTGGGCCCACTTATGGCATACAATACAATACAATATACAATAGATAGTAAAGGACCGTGATAATTTTGAAATAAAGTCTTCTTTCTTTTGGATAACTGGTTATATTCAATCTAAAAGAGTTGCAAAATTAAGAATTGCTCTAAGAATCAGTATAAAGGATGACATGACTAAAAATGTACACGCCAGTCCCACTCGATATTGCTATTCGGGTTAAAAAAGCTTTATTTCACCTTACTATTCCTACCCTTTCAAAACGATTAATAAATATTTGATACACGGGGGACGGTCTGAATTTTGAACATTTTTGATCATAACTCAAAAACTGTGCACCGCAAAATTCTAAAAAAAATTGCAATGATTTTTAAATTAGGTGCTCTTTCAAATGACACTCCATTCGCTTGGGTCAAAAAAAGTTTTTTTTTACCCTCTCTACCCCCGTGCCCTAAACACACAGAAATATAATTATTTGAGATTTCGGTATAATTTTAATACAAAATTTACCAAATTTCATAGCTCTGTGAATTTTTTTCAAATTTTTCTGTCAATCAGTGTCGAAACGTAGGGGGGGGGGGGGGGGGGTACGGTTTGAATTTTGCACTTTTTTGTCCATAACTCAAAAACTGTGCACCGCAAAAAAAAAAAAATTCTAAAATTCGAAAAATTCTAAAAAAAATTGCAACGAATTCTAAATTAGGTGCTCTTTCAAATGAAACCCCACTCGCTTGGGTCAAAAAAGTTTTTTTTTTACCCCCTTTACCCCGGTCCCCTAAACACACAGAAATACAATTATTTGAGACTTCGGTATAATTTTCATACAAAATTTAGCAAATTTCCTAACTCTGTGAATTTTTTCAAATTTTTCTGTCAATCAGTGTCGAAACGAAAGGGGGGGGGGACGGTTTGAATTTTGCACTTTTTTGTCCATAACTCAAAAACTGTGCACCGCAAAATTATAAAAAAAACTGCAACGAATTCTAAATTAGGTGTTCTTTCAAATGACACCCCATTCGCTTGGGTCAAAAAACAGAAATACAATTATTTGAGACTTCGGTATAATTTTCATACAAAATTTATCAAATTGCCTAGCTCTGTGAATTTTTTCAAATTTTTCTGTCAATCAGTGTCGAAACGTATGGGGGGGAACGGTTTGAATTTTGCACTTTTTGGTCCATAACTCAAAAACTGTGCACCGAAAAATTCTAAAAAAAATTGCAACGAATTCTAAATTAGGTGTTCTTTCAAATGACACCCCACTCGCTTGGGTCAAAAAAGGTTTTTTTTTACCCTCTTTACCCCGGTCCCCTAAACACACAGAAATATAATTATTTGAGACTTCGGTATAATTTTCATACAAAATTTACCGAATTTCCTAACTCGGTGAATTTTTCCAAATTTTTCTGTCAATCAGTGTCGAAACGAAGGGGGGGAACGGTATGTTTTTGACAATAACTCAAAAACTGTGCATTGCAAAATTCTAAAAAAAATTGCAATGATTTTTAAATTAGGTGCTCTTTCAAATGACACCCCACTTGACCACATTTTAAATCGTGTTTTTACCCCTCCTCATTTCCACCCCCTTAATAAATCTAATTATGAGAATATGACACTTTAGGGTATTTTTTTATTAAATCTGTACTAATTTTTCTATCATTCCAAATACATTTGAAAATTTTCGATCAGTTAGGTTCGGAGCTAATCGAGTTAAGAAAACACGAAAAAAACGTCATTATTCAGAATTCACAAAAAATGGTGAGGTGTAAAATTCCAAGATACATTTTTAAGGAATACTGAAATGAAGCCCTTTCATATGATACCCTACTTGAATCTATAAAAAAATCTATTTTCTCAAAGGTCTCACATCGAACTCCTGTAAACCAAACGAAAACCACTTTAGTTTTATTTGTATTCGTCATTTCATGTGGACAGATTAGTTTTATACGCACCTCAAATTTCAGGTCCATATCATTTATAGTTTACGAGATAATCGATATAATGTGAAAAACTCGTTTTACTCTCACCAATAGTGTTCCGTATAAAAAACGGAACCCTAATAATCATAAGTGCATTCAAAAATTACAAAAGAAATGGTTTTCTACTAGAAAAAAAATCACCCGTCATATGGCCCCTGCTCGTCAAGTTAAAAATTTGTTTTTCAAAATTTCTACTCGAAACCCTTTCCAAATTACAATGATGAGCCGACCGCTGTAGTTTTCATTCAATCTTTACAAAATTTCCTATAACTGTGAAGTTAAGATTTGGCAAAAAAAGATATTTCATGTTTTTGGTAATAACTAAAAAACTTAAGAGTCCAGTCGATAATTTATTGTATTTTGTTTTGAATTATTTCAATTTTTTCGATTTTTCTAAATCAAACTCGATTCCTTAAAAAATGTTTGTTCAACTATCTCCTTATTTATGCCAATAAAATAAAGATAAAAGCAAATATTTGCAAATTTTTTTTCAGTGAGCGTGGACAAATACATTTTAAACTATAGAAAATTTCAAGTTGATAGCATTTACAGTTTGTGGGAAAATCGATTATGACACCGAAGTCTCACCAATAGGGTACCGTTTTCCCTTCTTCAAAGTACGACACCCTAAATATGTGTTCTAGCTAGACCAAGTTGACAATTTTTGGAACCCTGTGCTACCCTGTGGGAGAACTAGTCAAAAATAAAAAATTTAAGCTCCATATTAATTTTTTTACTACACCACGACTCCACTACACGATTACCGAAGCTTCAAGAAAATTGGAAATAGTCGGGATTAATTTTTTGGTTTTATCGTGTGCTTGATTCGATATTCCATCTATAACGTAATATCCTTTCGAAAATTATAAAACGATTTTAGATTCAATCACATCAAACTATGAAATGTTTAAAAAAATTTGAATTGAAAATATTATTTTAATTCAAGAGTTCAGGAAGTGAACAATCCCATCAACATCATTTATTTTAAAAACAATTTACAGTAAACAAGAGTTTTTTTATTATTTTTAAGTTTCAATGAACTATAGCTTGGACTTGAAAAGATATGTTTCTAGGGTTAAATATTCGTTGCTTTAATAGTTGGCCATACAGTGGTGGTTCAGTTTGTCGTGACATTGCTGGATGGTGGTCCATTTGTTGTCCAACTTGTTGTTTCATTGCCTGCAGGTGGTGCATTTGTTGTCCAACTTGTTGTTTCATTACCGGATGGTGATGCATTTGTTGTCCAACTTGTTGTTCCATTTCCAGATGGCCATGAATATGTGGTCCAGCCTGTTGTTGCATTACCGGATGGCGACGTATTTGTTGTCCAACTTGTTGTTTCACTGTCGGCAGGTGGTGCATTTTTTGTCCAACTTGTTGTTTCATTACCGGATGGTGATGCATTTGTTGTCCAACTTGTTGTTCCATTTCCGGATGGCCATGAATTTGTTGTCCAGCTTGTTGTTTCATTACCGGATGGTGATGCATTTGTTGTCCAACTAGTTGTTCCATTTCCAGATGGCCATGAATATGTGGTCCAGCCTGTTGTTTCATTACCTGATGGCGACGAATTTGTTGTCCAACTTGTTGTTTCATTGCCGGCAGGTGGTGCATTTGTTGTCCAACTTGTTGTTGAATTACCGGATGGTGATGCATTTGTTGTCCAACTTGTTGTTTCATTTCCGGATGGTGATGAATTTGTTGTCCAACCTGTTGTTCCATTACCGGATGGTGATGCATTTGTTGTCCAACTTGTTGTTCCATTTCCAGATGGCCATGAATATGTGGTCCAGCCTGTTGTTGCATTACCTGATGGCGACGAATTTGTTGTCCAACTTGTTGTTTCATTGCCGGCAGGTGGTGCATTTGTTGTCCAACTTGTTGTTTCATTACCGGATGGTGATGCATTTGTTGTCCAACTTGTTGTTCCATTTCCGGATGGCCATGAATTTGTAGTCCAGCTTGTTGTTTCATTACCGGATGGTGATGCATTTGTTGTCCAACTAGTTGTTCCATTTCCAGATGGCCATGAATATGTGGTCCAGCCTGTTGTTGCATTACCTGATGGCGACGAATTTGTTGTCCAACTTGTTGTTTCATTGCCGGCAGGTGGTGCATTTGTTGTCCAACTTGTTGTTTCATTACCGGATGGTGATGCATTTGTTGTCCAACTTGTTGTTCCATTTCCGGATGGCCATGAATTTGTAGTCCAGCTTGTTGTTTCATTACCGGATGGTGATGCATTTGTTGTCCAACTAGTTGTTCCATTTCCAGATGGCCATGAATATGTGGTCCAGCCTGTTGTTGCATTACCTGATGGCGACGAATTTGTTGTCCAACTTGTTGTTTCATTGCCGGCAGGTGGTGCATTTGTTGTCCAACTTGTTGTTTCATTACCGGATGGTGATGCATTTGTTGTCCAACTTGTTGTTTCATTTCGGGATGGTGATGAATTTGTTGTCCAACCTGTTGTTTCATTGCCGGATGGTGATGCATTTGTTGTCCAACTAGTTGTTCCATTTCCAGATGGCCATGAATATGTGGTCCAGCCTGTTGTTTCATTACCTGTTGTTTCATTGCCGGAGGGCAATGAATTTGTTGTCCAACTTGTGGTTTCATTACCAGAAGGCCATGAATTTGTTGTCCAACTTGTTGTTCCATTATCGGATGGCAATGAATTTGCTGTCCAACTTGTTGTTTCATTACCGGATGGTGTTGCATTTGTAGTCCAACTTGTTGTTTCATTACCGGATGATGTGACATTGACTACTGAAGATGTGTCCCAATTTTTTCTCACATGTTTATATAAGTTTTGTGATGATAACGGAACTGACCATGGTGATACCTCTGCAACAGACATATACCATAAAACAAAAGCAATGCAAGCAAATCTCATCATTGTGGAAATGAAGTTTTTTTAAATTTACGATTACACTATCCCAAACAATTTTGAGCAAATGAATGATATAAGACTGTAAATTTTTCTTTTTATATAGGTTGCTTTATCTAGTTTCATAACAAAATTTCTTGTATGCGTAAGCAAAAATTAATTTAATCAGCACTCAAGAATTAAAATTATTCGTTGGTGATATCGGTTAATGGAACAATCGATGCTTATTGGTTGAAGTTACGTTATCTTAGATTTAAAAAATCAATAGTCAATAATCTTTGCAATAAAATTAAATATTTTCAACTCAGCTTTTTTACGTTAGGATCTTCATCTTTTGCATGACAAAATTTTGCATTAGTCAATAAGTTTGATTTATACGCATTGAATAATTCCAACTAACTACAAGATTAAAACTTTGTAAAAAACAATCACAACTAGGGTTTACCATATTCTTATATTCTTACAAAACCAATTCTTAGGTATTCTCTCTACCCTTAAATAAAATATAGAGGAAATATAAGAACTACGTTTGGTCTCTAGAGTGTCAAAATGTGTTCGAATACTCCAAAAACTTAAGACAATATGTTAAAACTCTATGAATTTTTAAAGTATATCATTTTTGGTCCTTACTGCGTAGGGTGTGTCCTATAACATAACATATTGTAAATGGATTTAAAGAAATCGGTTATGTTTTTCTTGGGTTCGCTTTGGTCTGCTGGAAAGAATTATTGTCTGCTAAATCAAGACACTCGAACAAAAAATTGAGAAATCGAGATTCTGCATTTGGTTTGTTAACTATTATATTATTTATGTAAAAAGTCTCACAATGTACGAGACTGTGGTATTTTCTACAAAGACAAACATTTTATTTTCAATGCAGCGTGTGCAATTGTACATGCATTACCATTATTTATCATTTTGCTGGTACAGAATTTCTCAAAATACATTTAAGTCATAAGAATAAATTCCATAAATTCGTCTGCAACATTTGTTAATTATTTTTTTAAATTTAAGTGAAGGCCGATAACGGTTCTGCCCGATCATGATTTTGAAATTACGCAAGTTTTGTGAAATTTACAAAATTAAATTAATTCATTCACCATCGTACCTCCTTCTATCAAGTGAGCAAGCTAAACCAGATCAAATCGTAAAAAATGTTTTGTTTACATTTTTTTGACATCCAACAATTAGTTTTAGTAAATTTTTGTTTATAAATAGAAATCCTTAAAGGATGACACCCAAGATCTACCCAACTAAAATGCTATTTCCTTGTAAACAGGGATATGCCAATTATGTAGGATAAATAAAAAATTGCGGTTGGCGCTAGCGTTAGCGCTAGTTGTCAATTGATAGGGAGAAGACCATAGTGAAGTAGAAGTGAATATAGAAGCGTTAGTTGAACTGTGAGTTGAATTTGTGATTAATGTTGATAGCTATTCTAGTTTTAATTAAATACACGTTGGCAGAACAAGGATGCCACATATTTGTTCTACCATTTGGTGACTCAACATTAAAATTTTTGACTACTCAGTTCCAATGTTTTGATATGCAAAAGTGAAATTGATATAGCACCTAACAAATCATCGATAGTTAAAACAAATCATTGATAATATATAATAAAACTAGTGCATTATAGACCGGATATTACACTTATGTATTATATTTTACACTTTTTTATCTAATCAAAATTTAAAGCGAGATCAAGAATTTTTGTTTTCGGATATATATCATAATTTACAATATCAATTGTTTTAATCTGAAGTACCTTCTATTGTGTTTATCATAGTAAGAGATATAATTCTTAGAATTTCTTTTTAGAAAACTTTAATCTTTTAGGAAGTAGTGATTAAGTTTCGGAACTTTATCTTATCTGATATTTTGTAGATTGAATTTGACAACCGACTGTTTGAGACGGTAATTAAAGTGTCATTAATTATTATCTAAAATTTGTCATTCATCACTTTACACCATAGTTAGATTTGACTCATAAATATTTGTGTAATACATCTGCCGTGCAATATATTTGTGTTATATCCAATCAGTAACATACCTTAAGTACAGGCCTCTGATTGCCCAAATTTCTTACGTCACAAAAGTGATGCCACTGATCTTCCTTCAGTGACGAAGATTGCAGTATCAGCTCCCAAGTGTCAAACTGATTCATTTTTAAATTTATCTAACGCGTAAGAAAAACAAAACAATTGAGCCGGATGGTGAAAATTTAAATTATTTATCTACGTTATCGATTAACCAAATGATAGATTGTTTTTTGTTTTAAGTCATGTGATTAAACTACGGTCTTGAAAACATAATATGTGCAATATGACAAAGTGATAGCTATTTGTCATTATTGTTTATGGTCAATAGAAAAGTGCTTTGAACGGCAATAATTCACAAGTGCCAACCAAAATTTTCAGTTGACCAATTCGTTTTATTAAAGATAGTAAACAACGCAAGATTGTAGGTAAATAAAGATAAATTTTGACAGTTATATTTGGGACCCATGCTAGGAAATGCTTGTCAGAAATGATTGGTGCCAGGGAAATCAAATACCTGGGGTGGAACCAAAACAAGCAAACATAATGAACGTCTGTACTCCAAGAGGAGCGACACAAAACGGTGTCTGTTCTGCATGCTAGTGGCTGTCGCATCGTAATCTTTTGCAAAGAGTGTTTAGAGGGATCAAACCTTACAATACAAGCTGGCTTTCAGACCCCGAAATTAAGTGAGTGTTATCCAGGTGAAAGTATTGACGGGAATTTCAGAAAAAAGACAAATAGCAATAAAACTTAAGGTAATAATCTTGTTTTTCGTTGATATGCTTATGAGGAGTGGTTAAGTGCAGAGATAGCCAGTAAGGATTAGGTCACTAGAGAAAAGGATTTATGGTTGAATCTTGCTTAAGTTCAACTCACGGCTCAGTTAGACTTATGATTTTAACTAAAGTTTTAGGTTTTCAATAGCTCAGACATATATGACTTATGATTTAAGCTGGTATTTGTTATGCACGCCAAATTACGTGTTGTTAAACATGTACCATTTACGATTAAGGTTCTGTATTGGGTGTATTGACTAGAATTTAAGGCTTGACAGTTCAAACAACTAAACTGATTCGTTAAGAGCAAAGAATAGATTCTCGTTAATTCATTCTAAATCTCCATCCCAGACTTACCCAAATATACATTTTGCATTGTCGTAATTTTGCATTTAACAGATCCCCATACAAATAACTTCTTGCCTCACCCTCGGCTATAATATATATTTATCATTGACATTTTTTTATTAATGATCATCGGCGCACCTGACTTTTTTCTGTAAAGCATCAAGGTTATAATAGTTTTTGTCATATATTTGAATTCTCTTTAAAACGTTTCGAATTTTGTTTATTTTCCTTGTTATTAGTAAAAACGCTAACGTTTAAATTTTTCTCTTCATATTATAATAATGAAACGGAGATAGAAATGAAATTTTACAATATATGAACATATTTTAAACGGGTGGTTCTTAGTTTTGTTCATGTTTTGTAAATTGGTAGAAGAACAGGAAAAATGTTATGGAAAAAAATGAGACAATCTGTTATTAACTGATTACATTTTCTAAATTATAAAGGTATTGATTACAAACAATATGAATAACGAGCATCTGTTTCGTGCAATCACTCCTACTTCCTCATGTTTGTTTTTAATTTTTGAAATATATAAAGAAGAATGATTCTTCAAGTTCTTGAGTAATGATTAGGACTTAAAAATATGTAGACGACCATGTAAAATAAAATCAAATAATGTGCAGCGTTGTGGCACAAGAAAAAATTTTAAACCAATTTGTTTTATTAAATTATTTAAAATAATCAATGTTTTTATATTTTTGTGTTTTTTTTATCCTAACGGTGTTAGGTTCTCAATGTTTCGCTAAGTTTTCATTGTTTTGATAAGTTTTGTGTGTTTTAAGTTGTGTTAGCAACTTTTAAAATAAAAAAAGGAAATAATGCCAACAAAAAAAAATGAAATGTTTGAAACGATATGGTGGTTCGAGAAAGGCAAGATGACTAAGAATTAAAAAGGCCCAGAGGCGTACACCGTATGGTCAAACGACGATGATTTGGGGGGTGAGTTAATTCCATAATATGTTACATTTTTTTGATCGATATATGGAGCTGGAAATGGTTGCCTATAAAATCTTTATTTATGTGGAAATCCGTACATGGTATCATAATTAAACCTATAGATGAATATTGGCTATTGTTAAAGTGGCACGTTTTTGTTGCCTTGTATTTGCTGAAGATCTTCGCGTCCACTAAAATGTCGTCATGTTAAAGAGCATTTTTTGGAATAAATATAATTGTCGGCTGAAGAAAATAACAAAAAATTAAACCTGGCGTATAACACATATTGATTGGAAGTTGACACAAAGGAAGACTACAATTAACTGTATTGTGTTTTATCATTTCTCTCACTGCTCATTCTAGTTTTGCATGCTAGATTAATAAATTATTTTTGTTTGTTTTAAAAGTCATAATGAAACGTCTTAGATAAATTATTTTTGTAAATTTGAGATTATAACCACCTGCTAAAGACAAAACGAAATTTGATTTACTTATCGAAAGTGAATGTGTTTTTCACCTATCCCAAACTGGGCTAACACCTAAGATGAACGCACAGATCTCAAAATGAAAAAGTGTTTTGTATTAACTATGAGGGCCGCTATAATTTATGATGTTGATTGGGAAAAGTCTTGAGCACCTCTTCTGGCATCCAAAATAAGGCACCGAGCTACTACATCGTTAGTAAAATGTTGAATTGAAAAGATTATTTTAATTTAAGAATTCAGGAAGTGAACAGCATTTATTTTAATAACAATTTACTATAAAAAGGAAATTTTTTTATCTTAATTTTAATGAAGTAATGCTTGGACTTGAAAAGCATTATATCTAGAATAAGATATCCCTTGCTTCAGCAGCTGGTGATGACGTTGTGGTCTAGTTTGATGTTACGTTACTGGATGGTGGTGCATTTGTTGTCCAACTTGTTGTTCCATTTCCGGATGGCCATGAATTTGTTGTCCAAATTGTTGTTCCATTTCCGGATGGTGGTGCATTTGTTGTCCAAATTGTTGTTCCATTTCCGGATGGCCATGAATTTGTGGTCCAACTTGTTGTTTCATTACCGGATGGTGATGCATTTGTTGTCCAACTTGTTGTTAGATTGCCGGATGGCCATGAATTAGTTGTCCAATTTGTTGTTTCATTACCGGATGGTGATGCATTTGTTGTCCAACTTGTTGTTCCATTTCCAGATGGCCATGAATTTGTTGTCCAACTTGTTGTTTCATTACCGGATGGCGGTGCATTTGTTGTCCAACTTGTTGTTTGATTGCCAGAAGGCCATGAATTTGTTGTCCAATTTGTTGTTTCATTACCGGATGGTGATGCATTTGTTGTCCAGCTTGTTGTTCCATTTCCGGATGGCCATGAATTTGTTGTCCAACTTGTTGTTTCATTACCGGATGGCGGTGCATTTGTTGTCCAACTTGTTGTTCCATTTCCGGATGGCCATGAATTTGTTGTCCAATTTGTTGTTTCATTACCGGATGGTGATGCATTTGTTGTCCATCTTGTTGTTCTATTTCCGGATGGCCATGAATTTGTTGTCCAAATTGTTGTTTCATTACCGGATGGTGGTGCATTTGTTGTTTCATTTCCGGATGGCCATGAATTTGTTGTCCAGCTTGTTGTTTCATTACCGGATGTTGATGCATTTGTTGTCCAACTTGTTGTTTGATTGCCAGAGGGCCATGAATTTGTTGTCCAAATTGTTGTTTCATTACCGGATGGTGGTGCATTTGTTGTCCAATTTGTTGTTTCATTGACGGATGGCCAGGAATTTGTTGTCCAATTTGTTGTTCCATTACCGGATGGAGGTGCATTTGTTGTCCAGTTTGTTGTTTCATTGCCGGATGGCCATGAATTTGTTGTCCAACTTGTTGTTTCATTGCCGGATGGTGATGCATTTGTTGTCCAACTTGTTGTTCCATTTCCGGATGGCCATGAATTTGTTGTCCAAATTGTTGTTGCATTACCGGATGGTGGTGCATTTGTTGTCCAATTTGTTGTTTCATTGACGGATGGCCAAGAATTTGTTGTCCAGCTTGTTGTTTCATTACCAGATGATGTAACATTGGGTACTGATGTAGCTGCCCAACTTTTTCTCTCACGTTTATATATGTTATGTGATGACAAAGAAATTGACCATGGTGATACCTCTGCAACAAACATATACCATAACACAAAAACAATGCAAGCGGATTTCATCATTTTGAAATTTAAATTTTTCTAGGTTTACAATCAAACTATCCCAAACAATATTGAGCAACTGAATGTTATTTGATTGTAAAATTTTCCTTTTATATAGGTTGCTTTATCTATAATTTCATAACAAAAGCTTTCTTTTTAATATCAAAGCTTCAAGTATGAGTAAGTAAAAATCAATCTTATCAGCACTCAAGAATTAAATTCATTCGTCGGTTATATCAATTAGCAAAATATCTAATTATTAGTTTTTGTTATACGTTATCTTAGATTCATTCCATGGGTGGTCAATTTATTTTGAAATAAAATTAGTTTTCTTTTCAACACGACTATTTTATGTTAGGATCTAGATCTTTTGGATAAAATTTGTTACCATTCATCAATAAGTTTTATTTACACACATTGAATAACTAAACTCAATATCATACATACACTATTTTATTTTGTAAAAATTTATCACAATTTGACTTTAAGTTTTTGGGAAATAATTTACAGGAAAAGTTTTGGAAATTTCAGAACTATACGTTTGGTAGAATGGAATGTCAAAACGTATTCGAGGATTCAAAAAGTTGAGAAAATGTGTTAAAACTCTATGAGTGCTCAAAGAAAACAAAACTAATTGTTAATTGGTCAGCCTTTGGTCTCAAGGAAAAGATTACTTGCAAAAATTTATTAGTGAAAACAATAATATTTGCTAGGATCATCAAAGTGAACAGAGGTGTTCAATCCGAACGAGATAAACAAAATATTTATGAGTATACGTTAACTAGAAGGCTCGAGTTAAGCTTGGATTATGTAAAAGTTTATTTTTTCTAAATATCAAGTCACTTATAGGATCAATGTACATATGTATTTTTGAATCTGTTTTGCCAAAGTTGTTATATTCTAAATCTCGACGTTCGATTCCCAAGTTCGACGCCCGAGTCCGACATCCAACACTCGACTTCCTCCGTCTGATATTCAACGTCCAATATCTGACATACTTCGTCCGTTGCCCGGTGCTCGATGTCTGATTCCCAACGCTTGACGCCCGATGTCCAAGGTCCGACACTCGATGATGACGTCTGACATTCAACGTACATCGGACTTCGGGAATCAGGCGTCAGACCTTGAACCTCGGTTCATCGAGCGGTGGGCGTCAAACGTCGAGCGTCAGGCGTCATGCGTCGGAAACAAAAAAAAGTTTGTTGAAATCTGTAAAGCCTTTCTTCTGCGATTTAATATCAAAGTTACCTGGGATTTGCCAAATTTTCAGTTTTTATGCATATTGAGGTGCCCCCTATGCTCAAAATTTGTACTGTAAATCAATTTTAAAGTAAGCCGTATTTTTATTTTGTCCATACTAGTTATATACCAACTTTCAGGAAAATCAAAAATGGTCAAGTTGTAACAACTCGGCTTAGAGATCACATTATTCTTCTAAAACAAGTGTAGATAATTTCTTATTTTTAAATATGATGTGATGTGACCACGGCGGGAGGAGTTTATCGGTTTGTGGCAAATATTGATATCGGATGTGTATAAAGTGTAAAAAATTATGTGAAATTATTAAAGTAGGTTCTCGAGACCGAAATATGAAAAGATTTTTTTATTTAATTAGTAATATTTGTGAGCAATGAAACTCGCTTTTAAATTCTGCTAGATTGTACACAAGTTTTAATTGACCAAATCCACTGTTTCTTTCTAAGTAATTTTATTAGAATTTAGACTTTCAGCAAAATTTGTCAAGTACATGTGGTACTGATTAGTACGGGATAAAGTTCAAATCTAATTGCTAACAAAAAATGATCAAGCGTACTACTTATGGCTGTAGGCTCCCAACATCACATATTTAGTTAACTCAATTTTGTTATTGGCATGCAAAAACGATGATGATATATTAACACTCAACCACTCGAAAAATAAATTTCTGAATCAACCATAAAACCATTGCATTAGATCAGATAATACAATTGTTTTTTAGGTACTAATCTTATCAATAACTCGAGATCTAAAACGTTTCATTTTCGCATATAAACATCATACTTATCGCATTTATATAGTATCAATTGTTTTAATCTGAAGTACCTACTATTGTGTTTATCATAGTAAAAAATATAATCTCATAATTTCTTAATAGAAAAATTTATTATTATAGGAAGTAATAATTAAGTTTCGGAACTTTTCTGTATCTTATATGAAATATTTTGAAGATTGATGATTACAACCGAGTGTTTAAGACAGTCGACGTACACTGACGTCAGAAACCTAATCTATTCTACCTTGGAGACAGATCCTGATCATGTTCAATACCCGTAAACAAATTTTGAAAAAACTGAATGTAATGTGCATGAATTGTGCATGTTTCAAAACCTCCGCGCTAAAAATTGTGCATAATACAAGTAATGCACATGACGTACACCATAAAGCACACATATCGTAAAACGCCTTAGCACATATGTGCAAACAAATTTTAGCCACAAGATTCACGAATAATAAACAAAATTTATTTAATAATACGAATAATAAACAAAGAATAAAAAAATGGAGATTGAAAAGTAGTTTAACATTTTCTAAAATGGATGTTTTTTTTTAACTTTTTATGAGATGATGTGACTTTAATAATAATATTTTGGTGAATTTCATCTTATTTTCATCTAAAATTATGTACAAAAGAAATAATAAAAACATACACAAAAAACAAACGGGCACTTTGAATTATTATTTTAAATGACTTAAAAACATTATTATATTTATTTAATGATTTTGTTTGTCATTTCCTACGTCAGTTTGGTGATATTTAAATAATTTTTTTATAATATTAAGATAACTGTGGCAAATATATAATATTTTTTTTATATGTAATTCAAATATTTAAATGGTTTGAATTCTGATTTTTTTTTATTTAAATTGTAAAAAATAGTGCTCGAAATACTTTGAAAAGTATGCGTGATTTAATACCTAATTACTAAATTATATAAATCAATACTGCTACGAATTCCTTTTCTATGTAACTCTCCTCATTTTGTCTTTGTGAATTTTCAAATTTATTGATTCAATGTTCTTTTGATTGAAATCGATCTTTTATATGCGACACAATGTTCTTAAACAATAGTGTTAATTTAACCTTTTGTCTAATGACGATGTATTATTAATTTTTTCAGGATTATTTACGTAAGAAAATATTAAGTGAAAAAATTTTGTAGGTTATTGTATAAGCAATTGTAAAAACATGTTCATCAAGTTTTATGAAAATCGATTGTCAAATCTTAATATTATTGAAATTTTAATAAAAAGGTTGCTGTGGAGACCATAAACCTGTTTGTTGAATAGCTTACGATCTAAACAGCTCTTGCCGTACATAGTTGGGCTGCAATTTACCTGTATGTGGAGTTGCAGTAATGTAGGACACTTCTAAATTCTGGTAAGTATAAAACATATTCCTTCAAGTATATACTATTCAAATCGCTTGATAAGGCACTTTCTGCTTACCAATCATGGAAAGTTGGGGAATATCTCTTGCATCATTATCAACTACTAGCTTAAAAGAAGATGCATATGTGCTCAAATTTTAGATAGTCAGAAGGCAAAAAACGTGTTATTGAAAAGCAGATCGTTTCTGTACTGGATATCGTCGGTGATATCCATGAACGAAATATGTAATTAATGCGTATTGGTTTTTGTTACGTGTTCCATGAGTGGTAAATTTATTTTGAAATAAAATCAATTATTATCCTAAATCAACTTTTTACGTTTAGATCTTGAACTTTTGTGGGACAAATTTTAGCATCAGTCAATAAGTTTTATTTACACGCATTGAATAACTAAAGGAAATAGTTTCAAGTAATAGTGACAGAAATATCTGAACTATGTATGGTGAAATGGAATATCAAAATGCATTCGAAGAATCAAAAAACTTAAGACTATTTGTTAGATCTCTACTTCAGAGTGCATCATTTGAACTGCGTAGAATATGTCTTATCAGTTTCAAAAAACAATTTGATCTGCATAGATCATCAAAGATTATAAGAGGTTTTCAATCCAAACCAGATACACAAAATATTTATGGGCATAGGTTACACAGATGGTCAGATGGAATTATGTGAATTTAATTTTTTTAAATTTAAAATCAACTATAGGTTCAATTTCTTTTTTATTGTTATGCCAAGTTTATTATATTCCTAATCTATATCATCGTATCATGGAAAACATGGGGGGGTTATGAAAATATAATTTCTAATGAAATTTTACATTTAGTGGGATGATATCGATGCCACTATCGAACGATTTGGTAGCTCCTGTATTGTCAACATCAATGTTTCTCAACTGATTCCACGCTACGGAGTACGAACTAATAAATATTAATTTTGACAACTACCTTTTATTAGCTATTACTTTGGTCTGAGAGACCTAAGTATTACATTCATGAGCTAAAAAACGTTCGTTTTAAGTGATTTATGAGTAGGAACATTAAATTTGGAGAAATCTTGATGGTAGGAATTGGTATGTGAGATCAAAAACTAGATCATTGCATTATAAGTTTGTCAAAAAATATTGTTAAGTGTGTCAAAAGAAAGATTTTTATTTATTTTTTTACCCACTATTTTGGAAAAAAATTAAATTAATTTTTTATATGACATGAAATTTTATTATTATTATTGAGAATTATGGCATTATAATTTTGTCAAAAAATGTTGTCAAGTGAGCCAAATGAAAGATTTTTATTTATTTTTTTACCCAATTTTTTGGAAAAAAATAAAATTAATAATTTGTATGACATGAAAAAAATTAAATTAATTATTTGTTTGAAATGAAATTTTATTATTATTATTGAGAATTATGGCATTATAATTATGTCAAAAAAATGTTGTCAAGTGTGTCAAAGGAAAGATTTTTATATATTTTTTTACCCAATTTTTGGAAAAAAATTAAATTAATTATTTGTTTGACATGAAATTTTGTTATTATTATAGAGAATAATGGCACTATAAGTTTGTAAAAAATATAATGTCAAGTGTGTCAAAAAATGATTTCATTTATTTCTCCAGCCAATTTTTTGGGAAAAAAATGTAGCTGTTTTTATGACGTAAATGTAATTGAAAATAAAATTGGACATGGAAATTTTTGAATTTGTTATAGTTTTGAAATATTTTTGGAATTTTGAAAAAAGTTTTAATTTTTTATTTTGTAATAATTTTTGCAATATTTTTAGAATTTTTGAAAAAGTTTGAATTTTTAAGAATTTTTGGAATATTATTTGAATTTAAAAAAAGTTTAAATATTTGATTTTATTCTAATTTTTGGAATATTTTTGAAATTTTGAAAAAACTTTGATTTTAATTAATTTAACAATATTTTTGGAATTTTGAAAAAAAAATTTGAATTGGTGATTTTGTAATTATTTCTCGAAAGGCTAAATGGAGAGGTTTTTAGGTAGTTTGCTGAGTGTATCATCTTTTCACTAAATTGTGTTAATTTATGATCTGTTATAATTTTCCGACAACGTATTGATGTTTCGTATTTGTGTTGTAATAAATTTCTAAACAGAGATAAAAAAAATACTAGTACTTTTGTAAGCCTCTGGGTTTAAATATTCATAAAGAACAATAATTTGCGCCTGAAATTTGATATTAATAATAAGATATTAAATGAATAAAACAATATACCGTCGGTAGGTAGCAATAAATCGTGTTTTGTCGAAAAAGTTTTTTGTAATAATCTCAACTAGGAGAGTTAATGACGTGAGTAGAAGGAGAGGTAAAAGTTAGTCACGTTTGAGTTGTTCAATCAAACAAGTCCTCGGAGTAAAATAAAATGGAAAAAATGGATATTTAAACAAAGTTTGTGTTTTTGACATGTTTGTTTGTGAAAAATGGTTTTGTGGAACAACTGAAAAGCTGAAGTGTTAATTTCAGTTTTGTGTAAATTGTTAATTGTTAAGTGTCGGGTGTTGGGTATATCTAACATTACTTTATTTTCAGGTTCATAATCATAATTTATAGATATTTAGATTTTTTTGAGTAGACTTGGCTACAAGTTGAGTGAACCCTGAATACGCCACGGTGGAACCCTGGACGAGATACAAACCGGATTTTAAAACAAATAAGTAACACGTACACCGTGGGACAATTTTAATGCAGAAGGCCATCTGATGGAGGGGCTGTGGTGGCAACACTCGGCAAATTAAAACAAAATTACAACGATAGCACTCGGCGAAATCAAATTCTATAAATGCACTAACGGAAGTCAAATTAATTTTGCAACCAAAAATACATCTTGTATAATTAGTATTAAAATAATAAAATTAATCTTAATCTCGTCGAGCATACGATCGGATCGAATATATAATATTAAATCGAAAGTAATCTCTTTTTATATACAATTGTTTCAACGGTGTACATAATCTATAAAAGTGCTTGCCTAATAAATCAAATCAGTGTTAATGAAAACTACTTTCTTTTATTTATTAAAATTAATAGTGTATGAGACATTTTAGTCTCATCACGTGGTGACCCCGATTTAAACACGCCGGTACGGTTAAAACAAAACGACCATTACGCGTGGTATTATACTGATTAAGCACGCCGGTTCACTTAATCTACAAATCGCCGACACAAGTGATTAAAACAAAAGAACAGTGAACAAATATTGTGTAAAATTATCTAGTGTAAAACAAACAAAAAAACGTGTTTCATAGTTAAAACAAGTTAAAACTACAACAAATCGTAGTGAGAGACACTACGCAAGAATAAAATATACTACTACCAGTCCTGGCAATTACAGCCCAACGTGGGAGCTTCGGACGCGAAGCCACAGCAATCATGTACCTAAAAAATACACATGCACCGCAATAATCTAAATAACATTAAAAATTTATAACGCAACAATCCACATATCATCATCAAAATATACAACTCAACAATCTACATATCATCAATCATCTTATAAAAAAACAGCAAACGGTTTGTCGATACCGATATTATTATATTAACCTTAAATACTCAAATATTTTTTTCTCTAAATATAATATAAAAAAATAAAGAAAATATTTAAATTACAAATTATAATAAATTTAAAAAAAAATATCGTTGCTCGACCTTAAATTTAAATAATAGTTTATAATACCTTTTGTTTCAAAATAAAACTATAATTGCTAATTATTAAATTAATTTTTTTTGATCGATTTATAAAAATTTCATATAAATATATTTTAGAAAAATATAAAAACATTTCGTCAAATACAAAAAGGTTTTCAAAAAAATATTAAAATATTTTTTTCTCATTACATATTCATTCATAAAATTTTAATTTTTTTAGAAGAAATATTTATTATCCTTTATATTTAATTTTTTTTGATAATAAAATTTAATTTTCATTGTATTGTAATGGCTTTCGTTGGTTGATTATAATTATTTTTTTGAATATTGAAAACGAAATTCGGTTATTTTAAAGTGCAAAGTGATTGTGATTATTTGACCTGGTGGTGCATCTCTATCATACATATACTCCTTTCGTATATCCTATACTATTATAATAGTTCAAATTATTGAATACAAGTTGTATCGCATAAATATAGATATATATACATTAAGTATAATATTTTACATAATTTAAAATTTAATTTTTTACATTCGGTGTTGTTTTGTTGTGATTTGGTGACATTCAGTGTTTTTGAAAACGACACAGTACAGAAGATAAAGAACATCTTTTATAAAAAAATTTTTTATAACATTACTCGATATATTTTGAGTGACTTGTTTGTTTCATTGCTTGACTGTAGTTATCTCTTTTAATAATGTCATCCTCCGACGAGAAAGATAACACAAATCCAACCGCTAGTGATTCCAAAAAAGGAATTGCTAACATAACTAGAATAAAACTACCAACCTTTTGGCATGATCAGGTTGAAGCCTGGTTCCTTATTGCAGAAACAACTTTTGAAAGCAATAAAATAAGCAAAGATATAAATAAATTCAATGCAGTACTCTCTGCTCTGCCGCAAGATGTTGTAGTAAACATAATGGACGTAATTAAAGCATCCGCCACAGCACAAAATCAATATGATTTTTTAAAAAAGGCACTTTTAGAACGACATTCTATTAGTGCGGCTAAGCGCTTAGATAGACTTCTGTCAGGTCTCCAAGAAATGGGAGACTCAAGTCCTTCAGAATTTTATCGCAAGCTTGAATCAGAAGCCGGTGATTCATCATTGGTCAATAATGACCTCCTCAAACAGCTTTGGCTTAAGCGCTTGCCAACTCTTCTAAAATCTTCTGTGGCCCCTTGGGCAGACAAGGATATTTCTGAGATCCTTCCTATAGCCGACAAAATCTGGGAAGTTGCTCAACCCGCTTCTTCATCAATTGCTGCAACAACGCAGTCAACATCCCGTAGCAAGGCAACGCCATGTGATAGGGATTACGACCTTGCTAATCTCGAGTCTCGACTTGAACAACAGCTGAATAAACGTTTTGATGATCTCTGTAACCGATTGTCACGTCAAGACATAGGCTACAGGAGTCATCCATCCACTTCAAGAGCGAATTTTAATAATTTTAGACGCTCTTCCAGATCTCGTCATCGGTCTTCTTCTAGATCACGAAATCTGTGCTACTATCACCGAAACTTTGGCAATAAAGCACGTAAATGTTTACAACCGTGCAAATACAAACAGGATGCAACAGCTTCGCAATCTATGGACTCGGGAAACTACTAAGTCCCGCTGTTACTACGGCTAACAGTGGGATCTACAATTCACGCCGTCTTTTTGTTAGGGACGATGAAAACTTATTACAGTTTTTGATCGATAGTGGTGCTGAAGTCTCAGTACTACCCCATTCTACATTTCCACACGGCAATAAAGATCCCATTCAAACGCTAACTGCTGCTAACGGTACAGCAATTCCCACATATGGTACTAAGCTGTTAAAACTTAACATCGGACTTAGGCGTACGTTCACACACACTTTCATACTGGCAGATGTTAACAGGCCTATAATAGGTGCTGATTTCCTCTCCAAATATGACATTTTGGTCGATCTGAAAAATAGGAAGTTAATTGATTCGAAGACATCTCTTCATGTGAACGCAATTATAACTAATTGTAATACGCCTACTCCTAAACATTTCAGCGTCGACAATCAATTCGGCACTCTCCTGAAAAAGTTTTCGTCACTTACCGAGGCACCAAACTATGGCCTCCCAATTAAGCACAATGTAAAACATTACATTGTGACTAATGGAAGACTTCCATCCATTAATCCAAGACGCTTGGACCCGACGAAACTCAAAGCTGCAAAGACCGAATTTGAACATATGGTGGAACTAGGTATTTGTCGTCCTTCTAATTCTCCAGTCTCCTCTCCTTTGCACATGGTTCAGAAAAAGGACAAGGACTGGCGACCTTGTGGAGACTACAGACAGCTTAATGCTGCTACTGTTCCGGATAGATATCCCATCCCAAACATACAAAATTTTTCCTTGCAACTAGCAGGATGCAAAATTTTTTCCAAAATAGATCTGGTAAGAGCTTATCACCAGATACCTATGGCAGATGAGGATATCCATAAAACGGCTATAACTACACCTTTCGGATTGTTCGAGTTCACTCGTATGCCTTACGGTCTACGAAACTCAGCACAGACATTCCAGCGCTTCATCAACGAAGTAACAAAGGAACTGGATTTCGTCTTCGTCTATATAGATGATATCCTCATAGCTAGCCGCTCCGAGGCAGAACATCTTCTGCACTTGGAGAAACTTTTCACTCGCCTAATTGAATATGGCATAAATATAAAAGCTTCAAAATGCATCTTCGGCCAAAAATCACTTGATTTTTTGAGCCACTCTATTTCGGAAAATGGCATACTCCCATCGAAAGATAGAGTTACTGCCATCTCCAACTTCCAAGCTCCAACATCAATCCGCCAAATACAGCAATTCGTAGGTATGGTGAATTATTATCACCGCTTCATACCACGTTTAGCCGAATTGTTAGCGCCTATTCACGGCCATTTGGCATCATTGATTAAAAAGGCAAGAACAAATCCCATTTTTCTTGGCCAGAAGACTGTAACGAGTCGTTCATTAAGGTCAAAGAATCTCTTGCCGCCGCTACTCTTTTAGCACATCCGTTGGACAACACACAGTTCAACATAACATCAGACGCTTCGAACACTGCAGTCGGAGCTGTACTACAACAGTACAACAATGGATGTTGGGAGCCCCTTGCATTTTTCTCCAGGAAACTCACTCCTACTGAAGCAAAATATTCTGCGTTTGATAGAGAGCTATTAGCAATCTATCTCGCAATTAAACATTTTCGCTATTTTGTCGAAGGTCAAAATTTCTCTGTTTATACTGATCACAAGCCTCTGATCACTGCAATTTCCTCCAAAACTTTAAGAAGTCCACGACAACTACGTCATCTAGATTTCATCGCACAGTTCACCACAGACATACGACACATCAAAGGTAAAGACAACGTCGTCAGTGATTGCTTATCACGCTCTGGTGAAGAATCTTCAACAGAAATCTACACTTCTACTTTCAACCTGAAAGATCTACCGAAATTGCAACAGGAGGACGATGAACTTAAGAAATTGATTGATCCTGACAAACCGTCAAGATCATCAAAAGTTAAGCTTAGGTTCATACAATCAACAGGCAGCAAAGACAAAATCTGGTGCGAGACATCTTCTGGTTATAATCGACCATACGTCCCACACAGCATCAGAAAAACGATTTTCGATAACTTGCATGGTTTATCACATCCTGGCATACGTGCAACGCGAAAATTAATTACTTCGAAGTATTTTTGGCCACGAATGAATGTAGACACAGGGATATGGGCGAAATCATGTGAATCGTGTCAACGATCAAAAGTCCACAGGCACACAAAATCTCCGATTGGTAAATTTGAGTTACCACATTGCAGATTTGACCATATCCACCTTGACATCGTTGGACCATTACCACAATCAAACGGGTACAGTTACATACTAACATCAGTAGACCGCTTCACACGTTGGCCTGAAGCATACCCCATAAAAGACATGACAGCAAGTACCATTGCTTCAACACTTTTACAGGAATACATCTCTAGGTTTGGTATCCCTTCGGTCATAACGACAGATCGTGGCGGGCAATTCGAATCCAATCTGTTCACAGAGCTCACTAAGCTTCTAGGATCTCATCGAATCCGCACAACTGCTTACAATCCAAAAGCAAACGGTCTTGTCGAACGCTTCCACCGTCAACTTAAAGCATCTCTTAAAGCGAGATGCAATACCGTTCATTGGAGCACAGAACTCCCAATAGTATTACTTGGCATAAGAACCTCTTTCAAGGAAGACCTCAACTGCACACCTGCAGAATTAGTATATGGTCAAACTCTTAAAGTCCCCGGCGAATTCTTTGTCGACTCTCCAACAGCCAACAATTCCGATACTTCTGAGTTTATTAAGAAATTGCGAAACAATATGCAGACTCTGATTCCTACTTCTCCTAGGCTACCCAATCAGAACGACATCTTCATCCCGAAAGATCTCAACAACTGCACACACGTTTTTGTTCGAGTGGACAAAGTAAAAGGACCCCTTAGTACACCTTACGAAGGGCCGTTTCCAGTTGTACGCAAACTGCGTAAATTTTTCGTCGTGAACATTCATGAAAAGAACACAACGATTGGCATCGACAGATTAAAACCAGCCTACAGCATCTTGTCAGCAGACAAAGTTAGCACACACAAAAATAAAAAGCATGTCCATTTTAAATAATCGATCCAAAATCATAATTTTTGATCTGGTGGGGGAGTATATGTGGTGGCAACACTCGGCAAATTAAAACAAAATTACAACGATAGCACTCGGCGAAATCAAATTCTATAAATGCACTAACGGAAGTCAAATTAATTTTGCAACCAAAAATACATCTTGTATAATTAGTATTAAAATAATAAAATTAATCTTAATCTCGTCGAGCATACGATCGGATCGAATATATAATATTAAATCGAAAGTAATCTCTTTTTATATACAATTGTTTCAACGGTGTACATAATCTATAAAAGTGCTTTATCAATAAAACATAAATAAATTGTTAACAAGAGTTATTTCTTTTATTTATTAAAATTAATAGTGTATGAGACATTTTAGTCTCATCAGGGCTCCATAGTGACGTTTGACGAAAATAATAAGTTGTAGTGTTATTTTTACTTTTGTAATTTCTTTTATAGGAAAATAAAAATAAGCTTTGTAATGTGCTACAAATTGTGTGTTTTCCTCTAATGCTTCGCAGTCGTCTAAGAATTAATTTTAGTATTTGGAATTGTCTTTAAGAAAACGTGTTATACTTTGACAAAGAGTTATGTTTGATATACATCGCTGCCCAAAACTAAAAGCCATGTCCTCATAAAAGTTTTTTGCCGAAAACTATATCAAAATCTTTAACCCAGACCGAAGTCTTGATATCTCAGAGCTGTGAGATTTCAGCCCCTCCATATTTTTTATATTAATTTACTTAAAAACCAAAAAATGCTTGGATTAAACAGTTTTCACAAAAAAATTCAACATATTTTTTCTTCTGCATGTTGTCTCCAATGTTTACGCTTTAGACTTTTGAGCGTAAAATAGTAATTTAATCCGTTGTTATGTTGATGGGAAAACATTCAGAAAAATAATTTATTTTATTTTTAATACGAAGGATATCATCAAATTTGATACAAAAATTAAATGTGTGAGTATTTGAATAAAAATATTAATTTCGGTTTAGAAGTAAGAACGACATTTTTCATTTTTATTCCCTTATTTGAGAGTATCATATTTTTTTGTATTACTTGCTCTGAAAGAACTGCGGAATAAATTATTTTTCTGAATGTTTCGTTCAACTATGCAAGTTTTTTTTGATTAAAATAAATAAAAAGGATGACGAAAAGGTACGAGTTTTGTTTTTCTACATATGGAATGAAAGAAAATAAAAATGATTCCAAAGGAGCTAGATTACAAAAATTTAAAATTTTACTTTTACGAGTAAGAACGATAAAAATTTTAATTTGTGATTACTATTTTGACTTTTAATAAAATAAACGAACTTTGGTAGTATTAAGAAATTTGCGGACTACTTCACTTTTTCCGTGAGCCATTAATGGTCCGCGGACCGCCGGCTGAGAAACACTGGTCTATAACATTAGCCAAAAAATTTACAAAGTATCTCCATCAGATTATTTTTAATGGAGCGTATTTTCATCAGGTTTTTTTCATTTGTCTGGTAAGGAATTCTATTATGTGTTCCTTCGTTTTTCACAAAAATTGCAGTCCTACCAATAAATAACACAAATGTGTCATTGTAATAGAAAACGGTATGGTATGCAAAAACGATATTGATATATCAACACCTAACCACTCGAAAAAATAATTTTGAAGCAATAAAACCAGTGCATGAGATAAGATATTTATTACAATTATTTTAACTTCTTTTAATCTTATCAATAATTCAAGCGATATCTACAAATTTTCAATTTCGGATATCATCGCAAAAAATATAATTCTCAGAAATTTATTATATAGAAAACTTTAATCTTTTAGGAAGTAGTAATTACGATTCGGAACTTTACTTAATCTTATCTGAAATATTTTTCAGATTGATTTTTACAACCGAGTGTTTGAGACGGCAATTAATGTTTCAATATCAGAAATTATTCATCACTCTTAAAGTAAGATTAGATTTATTTTATAAGTGTTTTATTTATTTTTACTACCATTAGCACTATTAGCACTTTACCTTGTTTACATAATTTCATTTTCAATAATTATAATAAATTATATTTAAAATTCTTGTTTACTATATATTATATCTATCAAGTCGAGTATAAAGAAAAACAGAAATAATCTTAACTCATTCACAGAAAATCCATTACCCAACTATCTGAAGGACACATAAATTGCATAGTCAATACTTTAACAAACTTGGCAGTTCTTTTGAAGCTCAGAATCCAAGCAGTTCCATGATTTTGCCGCTGCTAACTGAAATTTTCCTCTAAAATACTTCGAGTGACGAACTGGAATTTATAAATTACATAAACGGAAACGAGTATCATAACTACTTTCCAAAAAATCAACAACATCCAGCAAGTAGGATGGAATATCAACCTTAAAAAGCTTATAGAGAAAGGCAGAAGAAATTCAAGTCAAAATTCGTCACATATTTATACTTACGAAGTCCAGAAATAAATCTAACACAATTATTATGAGTAACATTAAGCTGGGACTCCAACATATTACCTAGTTCAAAGAAAACTAAATCACAATAATCAACGTAGGCAAACAGTGATTGTATCGACCTTTTTTTAGCTTCAATTGGTAAGAGATAATTAAACTGATACAGTTGACTTTACTTAAAGTAAATTAACTGCGAAGTGTATTTGATATGCCGGTGCCTTACAAGGATTCATCACGATATTCACCCAGATTACGCACTTTATCAACCGGAAAAAAAAAGATTACAACCTAACAGTAATTTCAAGAGTAGGTCAACTCTTACTAATATGCTTAACTATACGGAATATATTTATGAATCGCTTGACTCTGGCGCTGGTGTTGATGTCATATATATGGATTTTTCAAAGGCCTTTGATAAAGTTAACCATAATATTCTCCTTCAAAAATTACGTAATTTCGGTCTGAATCTAAAATTTATCAGGTGGGTTGAATCTTATCTAAAACAAAGATCTCAATTTGTATGCATTAATGACTATGAATCATTTTCTTTCTGTCCTCATTCGGGTGTACCACAAGGTTCAATCTTGGGGCCTTTATTGTTTATTTTGTTTATTAATGATATTTGCTTACGCTTGGATTGCAAAGCACTCCTTTTTGCTGATGATTTGAAAATATTTAAATCAATCAAATCCATAGCTGACTGTATAGCGCTTCAAAATAATCTTAATAAAATATATGAGTGGTGCAAAAGTAACGATCTATATCTCAACATTAATAAATGTTTTACCTTTAAGCTTAAGCCTAGATCTTTTCAATTACAATTTATTTATAATATTAACAATTTAACTCTATGCGAAAAAGATAGTATTCGTGATTTAGGCATTATTATGGATAACAAATTAAAATTTAATATACATATTCAAGACATTGTTAACAAAGCTTTCAAAATGCTTGGTTTTGTTATGCGAGTGTGTTCAAATTTTCGTTCGTCTAAAACACTTATTACAATTTTTAATTCAATAGTTCGTTCTTCATTAGAATATATCTCGCCGGTCTGGAATCCAAAATATCAAACTCATATTGATCATATTGAGAGGGTTCAAAGGAAGTTTACTAGATTTCTGAACTTTAAATTAAGCTTCCCATATCAACCATACAAAGATAGATTAAAACGATATAATATATTATCATTGGAACAAAGACGTACTATTGCTGATCAAACAACCCTTTATAAAATTCTTAACCATAGTATTGAATCAGATTTGGCTAGTCTAATTCGTTTGAATACCACACCTTGTTATAATACTAGGCATTCGTACACTCTGTATTATAATACTTTTCTAACTAATCTAAGAGTTCATTCACCGTTGATTAGATTACAGTACAGCCACAACGTTAAATTCAATCAAATCAATTTGTTTTGCTCCAACTTAGTCCAGTTTAAAAGAAGCCTTTTACAAATTGTTAAATTAAATTAAATTAATATTATTTTCTTATATATTTTAAATTCTAATATTATTTATTTTATCTTGTGTTAAACATTCTTGGTTTATTACATTAAAATTATCTTTTTATAAACTAAATTTAAACTTTTTATTGTAATTTTTTATATTATTTTTAAATATTGTCTTTAATTTGTATTACTTTTAAATTTAAACTTTTTATTGTAATTTTTTATACTATTTTTTAAATATTGTCTTTAATTTGTATTACTTTTATAACTAGCATGTTATTGGAAATATTTCCGTTTGCTAGTACTTAAATTGAAATAAATAAATAAATAAATAAATAAATAAATAAATAAACATAACGTGGCCTACCGCAAACAATTATTTAAGTTTTGCTGGAGCTTAGACGTAGACCATTGTTGCAAGACCAATTATCAATAATATTTAAGTCATGAATAAGTTCAATAACACCACACTCTATTCTTGCTACCGGAAATGAATGATAGACCTGACAGTCATCCGCATACAGATGGTATCTAAAATAGATAAGACTTATGTTGTTAATAAATAAAGAAACAGCAGTGGATTGAGTATGTTTCCTTCAGGAACACCGGAGAAAATTGATTGCCAACCTGATATTTTTCCTCCAATGTTCACTAATTGTGACTTATCTTGGAGATATGATCGTACCCATTTACCAGAGCTATCAGAAAACCCATAGTGATGGATCAGTTTGTCAACTAATAAACACTACTGCATAGATCTAAACGCCTTGGTCAAAACAAGCAAAATTAATACAGAAACCATTCCATCATTAATTGCCACATGAATTTCCTTTGTTACTTTCAACAACGCATTTACAGTACTGTGCCCAGCTCGACAACTTGACTAATACGGGTTTCAGGAACCATGCTGATGCAAATACAAAGTCAATTTATCATGCGCAACGCGTTCGACAATTTTGGACAATACATGGCAAAATATATTGGATCGAAAGTCACTGACGGTTTTAACATCCGCAGTATTTGGAATCGAGATCACAATACTTTTATTCCACAAAGATGAAAACCTAGATAATGTAAATTAAAAATTGATTAAGTGAGTCAAATGACTTACGACATGAAATACTATCAACTTTAAAACACGGACTGAAAGACCGTAATGCCGTTGGTTATTACTTGAAATTCCTTTAATGGCATGAAGGACATCAGTCTCAGACATCGACTGAAAATCAAATCGAGTACGGGCCAAGGACGATGGTAGTGGTGGTGGATAAGATGATATTGACGAATTCGTAATGTCGACGCTACTTGACGCCACAAAGTAATCACTAACAGTATAAGGATCAAAATCAAAATCAACAGATACATTTGAAGACTGAATTCCGAAATTGCGGGAAAACTTTCGAAATTGTTTGGACGTAACATGACTGTAAACAGTTTTTACGAGTACAAATCCGTCGTAGTTCTTTGAATTCTGAAATAAAAAAATTACGGTTTGGAGAACAACAAACCCGGCTTGCATACCGATATGCCATATCACATATCACGTTTGGCGATACAACGCAATAAACTAGGTGTTATCCAAGGCTTATGTGGACTGTAACGAAACTGTGTCAAATCTCGGTAATTTAGAGTCGCTCTACTTCCTCACATGCATTAAATGTGTTTTAATAGGAACTTTTGAAGTTGTTTTTTAAGCACAATTTCTTACAATTCGTAATAATATTGATTTTTTTTTGTTTGTTGCGAAACAGATGAGCCAACTCTTTAGTGGGTTTTTATTGTCGCTGAAAATAAGGCAGTCTACCAGTTAATGCTACCATTTTTCTTGGTGTCGTGTGAAAGCGGCCATTGTCCAACTATAAATAACAACCGATAGATGTCCTCGCTCGATCAGTTTTCTTATTTTATTATTTGATATGGAAGGACTCGACATCTGGTTGGGTGGCCATTGCTGTGTGTTGCCTTTTCACGTGGTTGCAAAAAAAAGGTTTTTTTTCCATTAAAATGGAAGTGAGTTCGAACATTAAAATCCGTCTCGTGAAATTCAAATAAAGAAAAGAAAAATGATAGTTTTCGCTTTGCATGATAATTAGTGATATTGTGTGCCGTGATAGCAAATTGCAAGTAGATATAGTGCTATAATAGAAAACCAACCGGTCTTTTTTGCGGATAAAGATTTATTTGAAGTATTTTTTCTTTATAAAAAAATAACGAAATAGCCCAATAGAATCTGATACTGGATTATTTAAAAAAAAAAATGAAAATATTTGTGTTTGTGGTTATGTGTATGCATTCGTGGAAAATAATCTAAATGATAGGAAAAGTGTATCAAAACGATGTTCATGTCTCAACTTAAACTCATGGAATCCAGTTACATCAAATATACAAATTATAAACAATAAAGGAAACAAAATAGAGATAGCATGTTTATAAAAACAAAATTTTTTCATGCCAATAATCGTAAGTCGTTTTAAATAAAGGAATTTAACTGTTACCCTATGAGATTTTCGGGTCTTTCGTCTCAAAATTTTATAAAAAGACCAAACTGATTGTGTACAATTATTGCGTAAAAGGTAATTTGACAGTTCGTGTTTGTTGTTCGTTTACATGTCTCTAATAGTCAACTGTGTACTTAATCATCGTCAACCTAGTGTAATTAAATTAAAATAAACTTTATTAAATTGAAACCAACGAATAATTAACATTATAAAAATATCAGGTACGCAGCCGAATTCTGTAACTGTGAAGCGGTGAAGTGAAAAGTTTTTTAATGAAAAGAAACGAAGAAATTTTTAACACTTCACCGCTTCACGGTTACAGAATTTGGCTACTGATATCCTAATGGTATGTCGAAGTTAGAAGACACTATCAACATACAATTTGACAGTTCTTGTTTTGTTTATTTTTACTTCCATGTCTCAATAGACATAATTTGTGTACTTAATTAACGTAAAACTAGCATAATTAAAGTAAATTAGAATTTATTAAATTAAAACCAAAGAATAAATAACTTTTTACGAATATCAGGTACTGATATCGAATGACATACTTGGTTATTTAACTAACTTAAACTTAGTGTAATTAAATTAAAAAGATAGAATTTCTTAAATTGAAACTAGAGATGAATTAACTTTTAAAAATATCAGGCACTGTCATCGTGATGATATAATCGTGTGATTAATTAACTCTAAAACTATTGTAATTAAAGTAGAATATAAATTCTAAAATTGAAACGAAAGCGAAATTATTTTTTTGTTGAGGATTATCAAATACCTATCAATTGTATGTCGATGAGAAAAGAGATAATCAATGAATACGATGTAGTCCACCCTGGTGAATGGTGTTGAGAGTGATTAAATGATTACCGTGTGCTTTATGGATTGTCCACAGGAGCATTGCTGCCTTGTTTTTTATTTTATTTATTTATTTATTTACTGCCATCCATATATATATTAATTTGGCTAATACATTAACGAGAATAAAACACAACAGTTACAAAAATTACAATCAAATTTACAACAAAATTAAATTAATAAAGGTACTTAAGTCAAAATGCCTAAAGGTTACTTACAGATCTTTTAAAAACATTTCTCGATTTCATGAAATCAAAGCATTCAAAGAATTTATTAAAAATTCTCATACAATTGTTTACTGATTCATTAGAGCCATAATTAGTACTACTAAAATTAATCGCAAAAAATACATCACGTTGGCGAAGCTGCCGAGATGGAACATATATATCAAAATAATTTAATAAATTTGAGCAATCTATGTGACAACACAAAATATCTCTTGCAAAAACCGCACAAGCAACCTCTCTTCTCTTATACAGTGTTTTCAAAGTTAACAGATCTAATCGACTTTCATAAGGTTCTAAAGAAAACTGACGAGTGTTATTTGAAGGCAATCTATTAAGAGCAAAGATAACAAACCTTTTCTGCACGCTTTCAATCCGTGACGAATGGGTAACATACAGCGGATTCCAAATAACAGAACCATATTCCAAAATTGATCTGACATATGCACAATAAAGCGTTTTCAGCGTTAATGGATCACAGAAATATTTAGTATTACGTTTGATGAACCCTAGCATTGAATTATCTCGACCAATCATGTAGTCAAAATGATCATTAAATGAGTATGAAGCTGTGAAAATAATGCCTAAATCCTTGAACTTAAAAACTCTTTCTAAGCTATTATTGCAAAAATAATAATCAGCTAAGATAGGCGATTTGTTTTTAAAAATTGACATAATTTTACATTTAGAAATATTCAAAAATAACTCATTTTCTACAGTCCAAATATGTAATCTATTCAAATCACTTTGGAAATTAATTGTATCAGTGATTGATTTTATAGTAATATAGGCCTTCATATCATCTGCATATAATTGGAATTTAAGAAATTTAAAACATTTACAAACATCATTAATAAATAGAATGAAAAGCAAAGGTCCAAGATGACTACCTTGCGGCACACCAGAAGTTACTTTAAAAGACGTAGAACAATGATTACCAATTTTAACATACTGCGTACGCTGTGATAGATATGATGAAATCCATTTAATAGGAATCATTTCACAATCAAGTTTGTCAAGCTTAAGTAATAATTTAGGGTGTTTAACCTTATCAAACGAACTGCTAAAATCAGTGTATATTACATCAACTTGCTCATAATTTTGCAGTGCATCCGAGATATAGCGCGAGAATAACATTAAATTGGTTGTAGTTGAACGTCCAGATAAAAAACCATGTTGTTCTGGAGCAATAAACTTTCTAATATGAAATTCCAAAAAATTTTTAACTAGTTTTTCAAAAAACTTTGGCAACACTGAAATTAAAGCGATACCCCTATATTTACTAATATCATCACGCTTACCAGATTTGAAAATTGGTCTTATGAAAGATAACTTCCAAATTTCTGGAAATATACCGGAGGATAAACTCATGTTAAAAATCAACGTTAGTGGAGCAGCCACGGTACATGCACATCTGTTGAATAAGATGGGAGGCAAGCCATCTGGCCCGGCACCTTTAGAGATGTCAAGTTCATTCAATCCCGCAATGATTTCTTCCATGGAAAATTTCAACTGGTTATAAGAACTACTAGATAAGGAGCAAGTTAACGGAGAGTTTGATTCGCCATCTTCAGAGCAATATACTGTTTTAAAATATGACGCAAATAAATTACAGATATCTTCAGGGTTCGAAGCATACACATCATTTAAGTTCATGGTCTTAGGGTAGCCATTAGTTTTTCGCTTTGAGTCGATAAACGACCAAAATTTCTTAGGATTGATAGAAATTTCTGATTCTATCTGCAACAAATATGATCTATACAAGAAATTATTCAAAATTTTAAATTCATTACGACGAACGCAAAAAGTATAGTAAGCAGAAGTGGTTTGGTTGTTTTTGTAAAATTTTTGAGCTTTATCACGGCGATTTCTTAAATTAATTAGCTTTTTATTAAACCATGGTTCACGATATGACTCAATACTATGAAAAACAGGAACAAATTTATCTATCCCGTTTTTTAAAATTTCATCAAATTTACGCACACAATTTTTTACATTAAGACCGTTAAATAAAGAAAACCAATCAACGGAGCTCAAGAACAAATTAAAAGAACTATAATCACCCTTAGAAAAATCAAAATACGAAAATGATTTATCACTATTATCAACACAGTCAATAAAATTTAATTCAATTTGTAATGGTTTATGATAAACACTAGAGCAGCCCGCTAAATCCTCACATACAGAGACTGCAAGCTGTTCACATGTAGAAAAAATGAGATCCAACATTCTACTTTGATTGTTGAAGATGCGATTATGCTGTTTAAGTCCAAAACTAGTAAGGTTATCTAGAAATTCATTAGACAGCTCATTTGTTGACGTTGAAGAAAATTCCTCCTCATCAACCGAAAACCATTCAATAAGTGGTAAATTAAAGTCACCAAGTATGACTATATCATCCGATTCATCCATTAAAGCTAAAACTGTGGCGACTGCATCAATTAGTTTCATGTATGTTTCACGTGAACTTCTAGGCGGAATATAGGTTGCGCATAAATAAATCCAAATCCGACCGCATTTTATTTTAACAGCTAGAAACTCAAGCTCGCTAGATGAAGTATATACGACAGCAGACTGTTATGTACACTCTGGTTGCGAGCCAACCATCCTATAGTTGGTCAATCAAGTGATTGCGTGATTTTCACTGTCAACGATTACCTAATTTTATCAACCACAGCAGCTTTGGGGTCAATTATTTACGCAGCTATCAGCATATGTGTCAGAAAGGTTGTCGACTTACCTATTCTGGCCAACACCGGCATTGTGTTTTGGTTATATTTTCTTTCAAGACGTGGTTGATTAACTAATTTATTGGCGACAACTGCAGTCATTTTTTTGTTTTATTGGGAAGCAACTATTGAACACATCAAAAACATTTATGTTCTATAACATTCGATTCAACGCCTGATACCGTCCTGTAAATCGTATGCTGATACTCTAGTCATGAGGGACTAGTCTGATATATAGAGGAGTGGGTTCCCACCACAGTATGGGGTGAGTCATTTTCTTATATACATTGTTTTTGTACTTATATGTATAATATATGTGTAAATATGTGAATATGTGTATGTGTAGGCATGTATGGGTATACATACGTATACATGTATATGTAGATGCATTTGTGTGTAGATGTGCAGGGTCAAATGCGTGTAGGTGTACGTGTAGGTGTGTGTGAGTGAGAGAATGGATGAAGTGCAAGAGCGTGTGAATGTATGTTGAAACATGGGGTTGGACGCGGTGATCGCGGTTTGTCCAAATACGGGGGTCACCAGAGTCTGATCAGTTCACTTGTTTCTTTTATTACCCGTTTATTTATTCATGAGACACGTCTTCTAATCTGTTATTTCTGCTGGAGCAGCAGGTATTAATTGTTCGACCCCACTTACTGAAGCTAGTTTGGCGCGTTAAAATCTCAACTTCGACATACCATTAGGATATCAGTAGCCAAATTCTGTAGCCGTGAAGCGGTGAAGTGTTAAAAATTTCTTCGTTTCTTTTCTTTAAAAAACTTTTCACTTCACCGCTTCACAGTTACAGAATTCGGCTGCGTACCTGATATTTTTATAATGTTAATTATTCGTTGGTTTCAATTTAATAAAGTCTATTTTAATTTAATTGACACCCGGGCGGACAATCCCCCATTAATTACTTCTCACAGCTTTTAATTATAGTTAAGTAAAATTATTCCTCTCTAATACATAAAAAACATCTGTATCTTCATGTTTATGTTATTTTATATAACCAATTACAATTATCAAAATATTTTAACATTGATAGCTGCTGTGGTTTATATGGTTAAAATGGTGAGTGGTGGTGGTGTTGCTGGTGGTGTTGGTCCTGGTGGTGGGGTTCCTGGTGGCGTTGGTATTGGTGTTGTTGTTGTTGTTGTTGTTGTTGTTGTTGTTGTTGTTGGTGGTGTTGTTGTGGTTGGTGTTGTTGTTGTTGTTGTTGTTGTTGTTGGTGTTACTGTTGTCGTTGTTGTTTCTGTTGATGTTGGTATTTCAGGTGTCTCGGTTATTTCTGGAACATTGGCTTCAATTTCAGGGAAGCCTGGCATAATTGCATTCGGTGGTAACATTGGTAAAGGTGCTTGAATTGTCGGTAATTGTGGAATTTCAAAATTGATTGGCAGAGGAAGTGTAATATCAGGAAATTCAGGTACAACCCATTCAAAAGCTACAAGGAAAATTTTTTTAAATTTATTTAAACCACTTTTATTTTGGAATAATTATATAAATATATCCACCACTTTTGTTATTCGTTGAAAAACTTAAAATTAAATTCACGTTTAATATTACAATAACTATAGTGTTCATATTCTTCATTTTGATGTAGAGGAAGCTTGCGTTCTTTACTTTTCACTGAATTTTTATGAACAATTAATACAAACAAAGTTATCACAACTAAATGATCACACCAAAATGTTTTTTACAAAAGCTATACGCAATCTTTCTGTTATCAAAAAATCGTTATTTACGTGAAACCTAAATCAAAGAATAATCTAAAATGAAACTTTTATCGTTCACAATCTTTTTTTGATTAAGAAATGATAAGGGAGGTGAAGAAGTGATTGATTATTTTTTTATTAATTTTTATGACAATTTTAAACAAACACTACTATTTTCAGTTTTAAAATAAACCGTTTGCTATGCAGAAAGTATATAAAGTATCGCCACTACGAGGAGTGACAGTTGAATTTTCAATAAATTAAAACCCATTCCTGATATCTCAATGTCCCAGAATCCAAAACGTTTGGAACTTGCCTTTAGAATTGAAGTGATAGTATGATAGTATGATCCATTGATAGTATGATCCAAGAATGGTTCCTTGTCTATCAGAATATGCCAGTCCAATCGTATTAGTCAACATAAATTAAATTGTTTTAATGTTGTTGACTACGTAAGACTCGAACAGTATATTGTCATGGACAGATATCCGCTGCCATTATTTGATGAACTAATGATATAAATATCAGTTGTGTAGGTTAAAAACTTTTACAAATCTGGACTTGAAGAACGAATTCTTCAACATAGAGGTTGCTGTGGAAATCCTACGATATATTTTTTTCATCACGATAAAAAATCAACAACCATTTTCGGTATTGATTGCTCGGCACGATTTGACTTTAGTACATCCCATCCGGTTTTAACACTCCATCAATTATGTTTTTCATTCATTGGTCGTGAAAAATTATGGTTTAGTTTACATGGATTTATATGGACTGTGAATATGGGTTGATAATTAATTGGAAATGATTTCAATTTCTTTATAGAAAAATAAAGTACTTGGGCTACGACGTTGAAGAAGGGACAATAATACAATCCATAAAGCTAAAACAAACAATTTTCGAAAATTTGCAGAACCAAACAAAATGAAAAAAGTGCAAAGATTTTCCGGGCTTACCGGATACTACCAGCAATTCTTGAGAGATAAACTTATCATTGGGGAACCATTAAGTAATCTTTTACTTTGGAATACTTGGTTTTTTTTTATGTTATCAGGTCCGCCCATAAATAACAAATATAGGGCCCCGAACCAAACACTTTTTCCTGGTTCCACTCCTGGTCCCACACCTTACTATTTCCTTCCCCCTTAACTCAAGTTATGGTAAAATTGTTGCGAATTAAAGGGTCGCTTTGTCATTGACTTGGAAATCTGGTACACGGATATCAGTTTAAAAAATCACCTATCGCAATTCAGGCCTCTGTTACTCCAGGACCTGTGTACTCCTCTATTTTAGTTAGCTATTGTACGGATGGTAAAATAATTTAAGATTAGAACGATGCTTCTCCAAAAGCATAACATTAATTGGCAAAAAAACTGAACTGTGCACTTTGTCCAACTCCGATCACATTTGATCATATTTGATTTATCAGTTCATCCTAAATCAGATAATAGAAATGCGATGACTTGCTCTAGGTAAACATGTTTGATTTATTAGCTAATCTTGATTTAGGCAGCACACAATAGGCTGACTATAGGCTCATGCCTACTTCACAAGCGTGTCCAAAGTAAGACACCACAAATACAATGCAAAAGCCCACCCAAGGATCGTACATGATTTATCAGATTACTCTTGGTGAGAAAGCACATCTGTACGATATGAACAACAACTTCAAATATCTAAATCAAATCGCATGCAGGTTGTTCTCCATAGTTCTGACCTGCGGTTTCAGCTAATTTCAACCTTTTAGATGCAAGTCTTGAGTTCATGCAGGAGCCGTGGGCAGACAACAAAATAATTAAAGATCTATAGACCAATAAAATACAAAACTTATCTATTTCTCAGGTGTGAAAGTCCAAGAACCGCGATTCTTTTCAACAATCATCTAAAAATGAGGATGAGGGCCTATGCATGAGGGCCAAACACCATGAAAAGTAGTTGGCAAGTTTATCAAACTCATTTCAATGATAACAACCACAACCTAAAAATAACGTGTGATTCTGTGGCGAGCGACGACCTTCACTTCACTTTTTTTACACAAACTGTTTATTGCAAACAAAATTAGTGAGTCTATCTTTAGAAACGCAATCAGAGGCGAGGTACTTAATCTTAATATAACCAACATAAACACTAAAAACAATATTAAGAACTAGAAGGAAGCTTCTACGTCTGATCACCCTTATATCCCGCATAAAGGAAACAGTTTCTGTTGATTTGAAAATTGTTTTAAAAGATAAATGTAGACAGATACTTTGATGGAAATATATTGGCCAATATAGAGACCATATTAAAAGCTACATATTGTCACTGCACATAATGCCAACATCTTGTATGCAGATGGTTCTTGAACCAATGTGGGTACAGAAGCAGGAGGGTCTGGTATTAGAAGAAAACGAACGGTTGACTTATGCACCGCAACCATAATATTTCAAGTCAAAATTTATGCTTTTAGTAATTTCGCTCTTCTATGTGCGGAAACAAATACCCAGATATTGAAATATATATATTATCTGTTCACGCATTATCGTGAATTTTTAAATAGTTCATCTGAAAAATCAAAATAGTTTAAATTAGAATCAAAACAAAACCAATTAAAGATTTATTTATTATTTATAAAATTATGCAAAACATTACCAAAACAATCCTTTTGAAATGTCAACGAAACTGTCAATTTGAATTGACGTGTTCGGTATATTTTGATCATTCATTCGATATTTTCAATTTTCACATTGAATTTATGGGTTCGTTATTCTATATTATTAATTCGATAGTTTCGGATCGTTGGTAAACTTGACAGCTGTGTGGAGTTTATGAGTTGTAGAGTTTTGGCTTTCTATAAAATGGACTGTTTTGGTAGTTTTGGGCTCTTATTCTTACGAATTTATATCTGAATAGTATAGTCAGTAAAAAGTGTTGTTGGTGTTATGTCACGAAGTTGGTTGAGTACGAGCTAAGCTCTCTCTTTGTTATTTTTAAGTAAATTTTAAATATTTTGTATTCCCATGTGGTTAGATCAGTAATTGTAAAATTAATAAAGGAAGTTTATATAAAGTTGTGTGCATCAGGTCAGTTTTTTAATGTATATATAAATTAACCAAATAGTTTTTTCTTTGTTCTCTGACAAATATTCGTCGAGTATGCATGCCGTAAAAAAACTCGTATAAGTTTTCATCGATTGGAACGGGTGATGTTTCCATGCATCTTTCATTTCATATGTACATGATTTTAAAGTATTATATGAGCTGATATTTTCGTCATTGCTTCAATCAACCATCTCATATGTACATGATGTTCAACTATTATATGAGTTGATATATTTTCATCATTGCATCGTTCATCTCATATGTACATGATTTCAACTATTATATGAGCTGATATATTTTCATCATTGCATCATTCATCTCATATGTACATGATTTCCACTATTATATGAGCTGATATTTTCGTCATTACTTCAATCAATCATCTCATATGTACATGATTTCAACTATTATATGAGCTGATATTTTCGTCATTACTTCAGTTAATCATCTCATTTACATAACTTCAACTATTATATGAGCTGTTATTTTCATCATTGCATCATTCATCTCATATGTACATGATTTCAACTATTATATGAGCTGATATATTTTCATCATTGCATCATTCATCTCATATGTACATGATTTCAACTATTATATGAGCTGATATATTTTCATCATTGCATCATTCATCTCATATGTACATGATTTCCACTATTATATGAGCTGATATTTTCGTCATTACTTCAATCAATCATCTCATATGTACATGATTTCAACTATTATATGAGCTGATATTTTCGTCATTACTTCAGTTAATCATCTCATTTACATAACTTCAACTATTATATGAGCTGATATATTTTCATCATTGCATATTTCATTTCATATGTACATGATTTTAAATTATTATATGAGCTGAGATATTTTCGTCATTGCTTCAATCAATCATCTCATATGTACATGATGTTCAACTATTATATGAGCTGATATTTTCGTCATTGCTTCAATCAATCATCTCATATGTACATGATTTCAACTATTATATGAGCTGAGATATTTTCGTCATTGCTTCAATCAATCATCTCATATGTACATGATTTCAACTATTATATGAGCTGAGATATTTTCGTCATTGCTTCAGTTAATCATCTCGTTTACATAACTGCAATTATTATATGAGCTGAGATATTTCCATCATTGCATCATTCATCTCACTTACATAATTTCATCTATTATATGAGCTGAGATATTTTCGTCATTGCTTCAATCAATCATCTCATATGTACATGATTTTCAACTATTATATGAGCTGAGATAGTTTCGTCGTTGCTTCAGTTGATCATCTCATTTCCATAACTTCAACCATTGTATGAGCTGATATATTTTCATCATTGCATCAATCATCTCATGTGTACATGATTTCAACTATTATATGAGCTGATATTTTCGTCATTGCTCCAGTTAATCATCTCATTTACATAACTTCAACTATTATATGAGCTGATATTTTCTTCATTGTATCATTCATCTCATATGTACATAACTTCAACCATTATATGAGCTGATATATTTTCATCATTGCATCATTCATCTCATATGTACATGATTTCAACTATTATATGAGCTGAGATATTTCCATATTTGCATCACGGTGTTGGAAGTTGATGTGCCAACCAACTCACATCAAATATATCGTCAAGAAAAAAAATACAGTCCACCTCTCATCGACGCCGCATCATTATCTTTGACACTCCAGCAGCACTTTTGGCACTAACATCTTACTACTTTGAATCAAAATTAAAATCTTTTAAAGAAGGATGTTAGGTTCCAGTTCGATGTTATGCAGAAACGATGGAGCACATTTTCTGCAACTGTCCAGAGTTTGGATGGCGCCAATACATCAAACTTGGTCAACGGTGAATAACGCTTCCTCTATCACAAAACTTTTGTCAAATCGACTATGTAAATGTGCTTAGATTTGACCACATTGCACATCCCACAGTCGTCTCATTAAGTAATTCGGACTAGTACGACTATTTTTTAATTTGAGGACAACACATTTTAAAGTTTATTCCCCCGAGTTCACCTCCCTTAATCATTTAATTTCATTTTTCGTTAATTTAGACATTTACTTGTGTGATTAATGTCGATGTTCATTGATTCATCATACATACTTCAAATTTTTGCCAACTCATTTTTGAATAATATAATCTAACTAAACGATATAGTAACAAACAATCCACGTAAATATGTACGGTGAAATCAAGATCGGACGCTTGAGATCGGACGTTCTGATTATATACGTTTACGTAAAGTAGGTTTTTATCTTTTCATTAATGAAAGTTATGGTATCGATTGCCTTAATCTGAAGTACCTCCAATTGTTTAACTAATATTTTTAGGAAGTAATAATTAAGTTTCCGAATTGTTTATCTTATCTGAAGTAATAGCATTAAATGAAAAATTTCGTGTTTCAAAGCGTATCAAATACTTTAAAGATTTAAGATTACCAAGTACTTGAGATGGTAGGAAAGGTTATATTGTCAAAAACTAATCATTACTTTTATGATTGGATTTTTTTATAAGTGTTATGTAATAGAGATGACAATAAAAAATTTACATAACAAAGTTTCGTCGAAAGCGATCTATAAACTAAATAATTAATTTCACACATTAGATTGACGGGTAGTTTTCTTTTCGAAACCTGGCTACGTCATTTTGAAAAGATAAAATAGAGGATGAACAACTTAAAACTATTTTTCTACTCCTATCACAGTAAATTATAAATTACATCACACTATCCATGATATGTAAATTGATTATTTCAAATAGTGTGCGGTAAGTAAAAAAAGTGTGCGGTAATGGATTTTCATATGAGCAATTTCACGCAAGTTCAGCAAATTTTTGTGAAATTTTGACTTGACCCCTTTTAATTTTGATTATTTTTTGTTTATAGAATTTTTTTTTCGACCATTTTTTTTATAGAATTTCTTCGAATTTTTTTTTCGACCAGGGGTCTTCACAGGGTGCCCCTCAAGTTTTTGCTATTTTGTGATGTGAGTGCATTTTGACGAGCGATTAGAAAAACTACTGAATCGATTTTCATCGAATCGAATCATTAGTTTCATATTTTGATGTATGGTACATACGCACACATTATGAACTCCATGGAATAATGTTATACATTATTGTGGTCGAAGGGACGTGAATTTAGTAAATCCTATTTTCACATCAGGAAACTTATTTTTAAACTCCACATAAGCTTCGTTTAATGTACATAGCAATAAGCGCTTTTGTGGATTTATGCTGAAATTGCTCATATTTTCTTTATTGTACATTTATAATTTTTAAAATATTTTAAAAAGTTCATCTAATAATAAAATATTTGATATTTAACATACAAAAAAAATCTCTTAGTTTATAACGCCATTTTTATAATTTTCCTTCAGAACAAAAAAAACTGATTCCCGACAGTCATATGCACAACAAATTTTATCTTTAAAACAAAAAATATCGCTAGTACTAAACTTACACAAGTTGTTAGATATAAAATAAGCTTCAATTTAGTTTAAAAAAAAAAAAAGGTGTAGCGCCATCTTTTCTTCAATTACACCGTTTTTTTCTTATGTTACACCGTTAAAAATTATTTCAAAAAATTAATAGTGTACATTTTTAAAAACTAAAAACTAATACCTATTCAACGACACATCATTTATGAAAATCGATTGAGTAGTTTTTCTACAATCGCTCGTCAAAATGCACTTATATCACAAAATAACAAAAAATTGGGGGACACCCTGTGAAGACCCCTGGTCGAAAAAAAAAATTCTAAGAGAACTTGTATTTTTTATTTATGAAAGACGATCTATAAACAAAAAATAATCAAAATTAAAAGGGGTCAAGTCAAAACGTTGTTGAATATTCGTGAAATTGCGCATATATATATATATATATATATATATATATATATATATATATATATATATATATATATATATATATATATATATATATATATATATATATATATATATATATATATATATATATATATATATATATATATATATATATATATATATATATATATATTATATATATATATATATAATATATATATATATATATATATATATATATATATATATATATATATATATATATATATATATATATATATATATTTATATATATATATATATATATATATATATATATATATATATATATATATATATATATATATATATATATATATATATATATATATATATATATATATGTACAGTCAGCGTCAAAAAAAAGTGTACAGCAAATAGTTCAACATTTACGGACTAATATATCTTAAAAGAAGAATGGAAAAATAAAATACATTTCATTTTTAAAAAGTGTATTAAGTATTAGTTTATTTTAGCAAAAACAAAAATTCAGTTATTTGTTGTTATCCTTGTAATTTTAAAAAAATTGCAAAATGCTCTGATTTTACGCGTCAAAAAAAAGTGTACACTCTCACATTGTTTGATTGTTTTTTGTTATAACGGGATTTCCGATTTTTTCAACTAATTTTATTTTGTTTTGTTGTATTGTCGATACCTTCGTGTCAAAGATCCGTGCAGTTATTATTATCCCAATAATAATAATTTAATATTATTCAACATGACCAAACAAACTACTATAGAAACACGTAATTTAGTGGTAAAATTAGCATCTCAAGGCAAATATCTGAGGGAAATTGCTAGTATTATCGGTTGTAATACCACGAGTCATTGAAATTTTTTCGAAAATTTTTTGATTTTACGAATTAAATTATTTAGCAACACTGCGAATCAAAGCGCACAATAAACCACGAGTCCGAAGGACGAGTGGTTTAAGTAGTGGTTTGATTGAGCAGTGTTGCTTAAAAATAATTTAATGAGTAAAATTGAAAAATTTTAGACAAAAATTTCAATGAAGAGTGGTATTTAATGAGATAATTTTTTTTAAATTATAATTTTATTTAAAAGATAATAATTATTAGTTTCTAAATAAAGTTTTTTCTACAAATTATTCAGCTTATAAAAAATTATGTAAAATTGCAAATAATAAAAATGTCCGTTTTCATTCATAAATGATTGCTTGTTTATGTTTATTTGTCAAACATAAATTACAAATTTATAGCATTTATGCGCCTACTAAGATAAAATTATATTTCATTTTGTTAGAAAAAAATATGACAACAAAGAATTTTCATAACGACAAAGCAAAATTATCGACGACAAGAAGAATTGCCGACAGCAAAAACAAAGCCTACTGTTTGAATACCATAGTTTGTATGAATCAAAAATAAAATATCTGACAGCAAAACAAAATTATCGACAAAAGTCATAATATTGTGAAAAAAATACTATTCAAATTCAAACATTTGAGAAGTGTAGAAGATCTTTCCCGTTCTGGCAGGCCGCCGATTTTGTCAGCTGTGGACAAAAGAGCGATAGCGCGAAGGGCTAGGGCTAATCCCTCTGAAAGTGCAGTCAGAATAGCTGAGAAACTCACAGAAACATTAGGAGCAGGAATAAGTGCCAGTACCATTTGCCGTGCTATGCATGAAAATGGGTTACATGGTAGAACTCCGAGAAAAAAATCAATTAATTGTAAGAAAAACCGAAAAAAGCGTCTCGAATATGCAAAAAAGCATATTTTTATTTTACAAAATGTCTATTTTACACTCATCACTGAATAAGCACTTATTCCAAATAGTAATGTCTTCAAATATATGCTTTTTTGCATATTCGAGACGCTTTTTTTGGTTTTTCTTAGAATTAACTGATTTTTTTCTCGGAGTTCTACCATGTAACCCATTTTCATGCAGAGCACGGCAAACGGTACTGGCACTTATTCCTGCTCCTAATGTTTCTGTGAGTTTCTCAGCTATTCTGACTGCACTTTCAGAGGGATTAGCCCTAGCCCCTCGCGCTATCGCTCTTTTGTCCACAGCTGACAAAATTGGCAGCCTGCCAGAACGGGGAAGATCTTCTACACTTCTCAAATGTTTGAATTTGAATAGTATTTTTTTCACAACATTATGACTTCTGTCGATAATACTAGAAATTTCCCTAAGATATTTGCCTTGAGATGCTAATTTTACCACTAAATTACGTGTTTCTGGAGTAGTTTGTTTGGCCATGTTGAATAATATTAAATTATTATTATTGGGATAATAATTACTGCACGGATCTTTGACACGAAGGTATCGACAATACAACAAAACAAAATAAAATTAGTTGAAAAAATCGGAAATCCCGTTATAAAAAAAACAATCAAACAATGTGAGAGTGTACACTTTTTTTGACGCGTAAAATCAGAAGATTTTGCAATTTTTTTAAAATTACAAGGATAACAACAAATAATTGAATTTTTGTTTTTGCTAAAATAAACTAATACTTAATACACTTTTAGGTAGATTTCATATAAAAATCTACCTATTGCAATGGGCTTCATCTCGGAATTTCGGAAAAATTTTTGTGCCAAACGACTTTATATGATAAGCGGAGACAAAAAAACAAAAAAAAAAAAAAAAAAATTTATATATATATATATATATATATATATATATATATATATATATATATATATATATATATATATATATATAAACGATATGAGATATAACGAAAACGACCGGCACTCTCACGGTCGCATTTGTTGAGATAGATCAAAAAAATTTTCTGTACTTGTGTGTTTTAATAATATCTTGGACAAGTTCGTGAATCAGCAAAATCCGACACGTGGTTAAGAAACTAGAGGCTTTTTTCTGAAAAAAATTGATTTTTTAAAACCGTTATAACGGCCGTTTGGATACTAATATTTCAAAAAATTTAACAAATTTAGAATTTTTGGAATCTTTTTTATCAATTTGTTTTAAAACTAGATCTCTGCAGTTAGAGGTTCCTGAGTGAGCGGCTCCAACAAAAAAGTTTGCAAAAAAAAAATTTTTTTTGAAACAACCGGCACTCTCACGGTCGCATTTATAAGGCCAGATCAAAAAACCTTTTCTAAAAATGTGCGTTTTGTTAATATCTTGGTTCGTAATGTTCGTAAGTTCGTAAATCAGCCCAATTCAACACATGGTTAAGAAACTAGAGGCTTTATACAAGAAAAAAACTCTGTTTTTTAGATCCGTTATAACGGCCGTTTGGATTCTAATATTTTTAAAAACTTCATAAATTTAGAATTTTTGAAACCTTTTTAATCAGTTTCTTTCAAAAAAAAGACCTCTGCAGTTGGAGGTTTCTGAGTGAGCGGCTCCAACAAAAAAGCTTGTAAAACACAAAATGCGTTTAAATCAACCGGCGCTCTCACGGTTGCATTTGTGGAGCCAGATTAAAAAACTTTTCTTAAAAATTTGTGTTTTAATATTATCTTGGACAAGTTCGTAAATCAGAAAAATCTGACACATGGTTAAGGAACTATAGGCTTTATACTAGAAAAAAAAGTGCTTTTTTTAATCCGTTATAACGGCCGTTTGGATACTAATATTTTTTAAATCTTCACAAATTTAGAATCTGTGGAAACATTTTAATCCGTTTTTTTTAAACATAAACCTCTGCAGTTAGAGGTTTTTGACTTGTTGGCTTCAACAAAAAAGTTTGCAACAATCCCCAACTACAATTTCCAAAAACCTTATAACAGTCAATGTTAAACTTATAACAGTCAAAAAATAAAAGATTTGAATAGAAGAAATTAATTTTTTTTTCTTAGAAATAAACTATTTTGATATTTTGCAGTAATTGCGCGACATATGATATAGAGTAGGTTTGTGTCATAAATTATCACACACATGTTCTGTGGTAGATTTGATATTTGTTTGTTGCAAAATTGGATAGATATAATTTTGCTTGTAGGTAGCTAGTTTTCTTTTTAAAATTTGTTCGATATCTGTTTGAAATTAGTTTGTTTTGTTTAAACTAATCTGATACATCAGATTCTACTGGCACACAAAACTGTCTGATCTCGAAATCTACCTATTTCTAGCGGATATACGTGCCGCTTGGACTTTTTAAAAATGAAATGTATTTCATTCTTCTTTTAAGATATATTAGTCCGTAAATGTTGAACTATTTGCTGTACACTTTTTTTTGACGCTGACTGTATATATATATATATATATATATATATATATATATATATATATATATATATATATATATATATATATATATATATATATATATATATATATATATATATATATATATATATATATATATATATATATATATATATATATATATATATATATATATATATATATATATATATATATATATATATATATATATATATATATATATATATATATATATATATATACGTATATATATATATATATATATATATATATATATATATATAATATATATATATATATATATATATATATATATATATATATATATATATATATATATATATTATATATTTATATAATATATAAACACATTACGAAACACATATATATATTACGAAAACACAGTTTTCTGCATAGGATCTTGATGAAACTTTGGCAAATGATACAGGTTCACTTGAAAATGGAAGATCTGGATTCATTTCAAATTTGGACAAAATGGCGGGGGTCTCCCGAACACCTCTAAGTTTAAATCTTGAATAACTTCTGATCCCGGGCTATGATCTTATTGAAACTTAGTATATAAGGTTTAAGTACTGTTTCCAATATTTTTGCATACCAACTTCCGGTTTGTCACTTCCGGTTAAAAAGTTTTTTTTTCTGGTGTTTATCCCTACTGTAGCCTACAATTACCGATCGATTTTCATGAAACGTTGCGAAAAGCTTTTAAATAACATGAGAAAGATTTTATCAGCTGTTGGAGCACATTGGATAAAGGGTTGGGGGTCCACCATACAACAGGTGGTTTTTTCCACAATGTTTTTAAGTTTGTTGGGAGCATGAAACATTCGTTCGTGAATGAATTTTGATGACACTTTGGAAAAAGACGCAAACATGTATGACAAAGAACTGATTAGTTTTTGAGCGATAGTGAACAAAGTGGTGGGGGGTCCCTGGAGCACCAGTTTTTTTGAAAGCTCTATAACTTCTGTACCTGATAAGCGAATTGGATGAAACTTGGTACATGAGTATGTAGTACGGTTCACAATAGTTCTGCATCCCAACTTCCGGTTTTTCACTTCCGGTAAAAAAATTTTTTTTGTACTTTTTTGAAGTTTTTTCAGTGTCCTTATGCACACTACAGCCTACAATAATGAAGTGATTATGATGAAACTTATGGAATAGGGTTTCAAAAATTGTGAAAAGATAATTATCATGTTTTGGAACACATTGATCAAAGTGGTGGGGGGTCTACCATACAAATGCTGACTTTTCACACTTTGTTTTTTAAGTTTGTTGGGAGCATACAGACTTCATTCATTAATTTATTTTAATGACACTTTACAAAAAGATGGAGACTTAAGTAACAAAGAACTGATTAGTTTTTGGATAATATTGGAATAAGTGGTGTGGGTCCTCCCGAACACCTGTTTAATGTGTCACACTTTTTTCAATGTTTGTTGGGAGCACACAGCATTCGTTCGTGAACGAATTTTGATGACACTTTGGAAAAAGATGCAAACATGTATGGCAAAGAACTGATTAGTTTTTGAGCGATAGTGAACAAAGTGGTGGGGGGTCCCTGGAGCACCTGTTTTTTTGAAAGCTCTATAACTTCTGTACCTGATAAGCGAATCGGATGAAACTTGGTACATGAGTATGTAGTACGGTTTACAATAGTTCTGCATCCCAACTTCCGGTTTTTTATTTCCGGTAAACAAATTTTTTTTGTACTTTTTTGAAGTTTTGTCAGTGTCTTTATGCACACTACAGCCTACAATAATGAAGTGATTATGATGAAACTTATGGAATAGGGTTCCAATAAGTGTGAAAAGATAATTATCATGTTTTGGAAAACATTGATCAAAGTGGTGGGGGGTCTACCATACAAATGCTGACTTTTCACACTTTGTTTTTTAAGTTTGTTGAGAGCATACAGACTTCGTTTATTAAGTTATTTTATTGACACTTTACAAAACGATGGAGACTTAAATGACAAGGAACTGATTAGTTTTTGGACAGTATTGGGATAAGTGGTACGGGGTCTCCCGAACACCTGTTTACTGTATCATCATTTTTTCAATGTTCTTTGGGAGCACACAGCATTCGTTCGTGAACCAATTTTGATGACACTTTGGAAAAAAATGCAAACATGTATGGCAAAAAACTGATTAGTTTTTGAGCGATAGTGAACAAAGTGGTGGGGGGTCCCTGGAGCACCTGTTTTTTTGTAAGATCTATAGCTTCTGCACCTGATAAGCGAATTGGATGAAACTTGGTACATGAGTATGTAGTACAGTTTAAAATAGTTCTGCATCCCAACTTCCGGTTTTTTACTTCCGGTAAAAAAAATTTTTTTGTACTTTTTTGAAGTTTTTTCAGTGTCTTTGTGCACACTACAGCCTACAATAATGAAGTGATTATGATAAAACTTATGGAAAGGTTTCAATTAGTGTAAGAAGATAATTATCATCTTTTGGGACACATTGATCAAAGTGGCGGAGGATCTACCATACAAATGCTGACTTTTCACACTTTGTTTTTTAAGTTTGTCAATTCTTTGTCAATAAAGTCTTTATCTTTTTTCAAAGTGCCATTAAAATTGATTAATGAATGAAATCTGTATGCTCCCAATACAGATTTCATTCATTAATCAATTTTAATGGCACTTTGAAAAAAGATAAAGACTTTATTGACAAAGAATTGACTAGTTTTTGGACAATATTGGGATAAGTGGTGGGGTCCTCCCGAACACCTGTTTATTGTTTCAATGTTTGTTGGAAGCATACAACATTCGTTCGTTAAGTAATTTTGATTACACTTTGCAAAAAGATGCAAATAGGTATGGCAAGGAACTGATTAGTTTTTTTAGTGATAGTGAACAAAGTGGTAGGGGGTCCTCCAAGCACCTGTTATTTTGGAAGCTCAATAACTTCTGTACCTGATAATCGAGTTGGATGAAATTTGGTACATACACATTTAGTACGGTTTACAACAGTTCTGCATCCTAACTTCCGCTTTTTCACTTCCGATAAAATTTTTTTTTACTTTTTCTCGTACAACAGAATATATGTTTGTTGGGATACTACTGCCTGCTTTAATATTTTTATTATTAGAACTACGAAGTCCATAATATTGGTTAGCTTTTAATTAAAGTATTTTATGGATATTAGCTCATTATATATCCAGAACACTATGTTTCCAGAGCTGTGGTGAAGTCAGCCTATGCATCAGCGTCGCAATATTTTTTCTTGATATTTAAAATTTAAATGCTACGCTTTGAAAATTGTATTGCCATCTTCAATGTTAACCGGAGGTTTTCTAATTAAATCGAGAGTAATTTTAATCGAGAGTCCGGTTGACTCTAGAAGTTTCGATTTGGTTAGTAAACTTCCGGTCTGAGAAGGTATAAATTCAGTTCAGTCTTAGAGTGAAACGGTCTCTTTTCAATAAAGTTGTTCGGACTTATAACTCGCGCTTGAGTTCCCTTTTTTTAAAGATCAAGTGATTAAAATTAATCAATAAAAAAGAAATTTTAGTAACTGGCTAAATTGTGTTGTTGCATATTGTGTAAAAATGTAAAATAAAAAGTTAATTGTAATTATTGTAATTGTTAGCTAGTTAAAAAAATAAAAAAAAATTAAAAAATTATGAACCAAATTGAAATTGGTTAAATAAAATAAAGAGAAAAATTTGTGTTGTCGAATATTGTGCAAGAATGTAAAACTAAAAATAAAAATACTGTAACCATTGTATTTAATTAGTTTAACACAAAATCAAAAATAATAAACTAAAATTATTAAGTAAATATGAAAATATTTAAAATAAAAGAAAATTTTTTCTTGTGATTAAATAACTTTGGGTAAAATTTATTGTGTTAGTAGTATCAAGTTGTATACTTCCGAGGCCTTCCGAGACTGTGATCCATGTTGAGTGTTAGTGAATGTTAAGAACAATTAACTAAAGAAATAATAGAATAAAAATTTTTTTAAAAAAGAATAAAACTGAAAAAAAATATATGAGGGAAGGTAAAAACTCGAATGAATCCGTACTAACTCTATATAGTCATTTGCAGTTACTAACGGGATTGTTTATCGATATAGTGATTTGATAAATTTGTAATATATTCTGTAACACTGAAAATTCATGGATGTTCCTCAATGTCATATGAAAATACATAAAATCTACTTGTCATGCTGAATAAATATTTTATGGTTTATTAAACATATCGTTCAATTTAAATTTGGATATTTGAATACACACACTGATGAAGAAAAATTATAAGGCGCTCAGAATTAAACAAAATTTATTTACTTGCTGCTTAACCTTGGATTTTACATATTTTTGTTGTACTTGTAAGGGGAATCGGATCATGAAGTTATAATGATGAACAGAACAGATGACTACCAACCAACGATGTATGAGTGAGTTATTTTAATTAAATTTTTCTTTAATATAAGAGCTTAACTACATAATTTTAAAAGGAAATATCATACGTGAAATAAAAATCAAAAAAAAAAATTTTAAGAGAAAAAGAAACAAATTTGAGTTAGAAATATAAATTAGCACTTAGGATTTTCTTGTTGCTTAATATAATTATTGCTTAATCTTCTTTCTGGTACATAGTTAATTTAATCTTTCTAATCACATTTGTGAGTAACATGTTATTAATAAATAAAAAAATGAATTTACAGCGATATGTAACGAAATAATATGATATAGACTCTAAATTTTTTTATGGTGTAGCAAATGATTCCTCTCTTCTTTCTCTCTCTCGATTCTTGGACATGCAAGTAATTTTTTTTTGGAAAGACGATTCTGGTTTAACATAAAGGTACTCTTAGAAATTTTTCCTTGTACACGGTAAGAGATCACAATAAGAACTCTGACACTAGAGCTTTAATCCCGCAAATACTAATTTGAAGTACCACGTGATCATTCTAATATTATATAATTATTTCATCAAGAAACCGTTACAGTAGTTCCTTTTTTCAAGTAATTATATGCGTTTGGGCATTAAAACAAAGTCGTAGAAAATGTATATAACAAAACTCGAGTTGCAAACCATTTTCCATGCTCGTGAAGATACTGCACTCGACGCTACGCGTCTCGTGCGCAATGTTTTCCCTCGCATATAAAATGCTATTTACAACTCTAGATATGTAATACACTATTTCAGTGGAGTAAATAATGCCGTAAGAAACTATAGTAAAGATTAATTTACTAATTAAACTAAGGAAATACTAAACTGATGTTTAAATTTTATTTAGTTTTTAATTTGTTTTCAATGAAAGTATGTTAATTAAAATTGTATTTATATAATCTTTTTTATTCTTTGCGCATGTAAGGTTTATTAGCCGATCTCGATTATAATTTTTTGTGACGCTTTTCTTCACTGAATTTCAATTTAATTCTTTAATTTTTTTCTCTTAAATATCAATGCTATTCCTTATAGAATATGGACCAAAGAATTTTAAATATATGTCAAACATTTCAATAGAAACTGTAAACCAAGATGATTTCCCTGGATGGAATATTGAATAATTTGATAAGATTTCAATTTCAAATTAAAAAAAATGAACATGAAAAAACAATTTTCCAACCAAATTGCTAGAACATTTGAAATTTAAGAAATTTGTCCAATCGAGAAAAAAAAATTCGTATAATAAAATACCGGAAATATCGTTCATTTGTCTTTCTTGTTAAATTTAATGTCATTTTTATTATTGTTTGATTCTTATCGAACAGATTTTTTTTCTTTCGTTTATTCGTTCTTAAGTTAAAGACATTAACTTAAGTCGAATACAAAAAAAAAAAAATAAATAAAACGAAAATTATTTTTCCGGTGTGTAATTTTCTTGATTTTCTTATTTTTTTTCGAACGATAAATGAAAATGGTCTAAATAATCAACAAACCATGAAGCATCATGACAATTGTTGTAATCATGATTGTGACAGTTAAATGGATTGTGGAAATTGTTATGATTAAATTGACGATTTGAATTTGTTTTTAATTTTTTTTTTCTTTGTAGATATTTTGGGGGTGTGGGAGATGATTGTTTTTGATGATGAAGATAGAATTTGTAAGATGGAAATTAAAAGATTTATGCAAAAATAACATCGATTTTGAGATAAAGAATAAGTTAAGAAAAACAAATTTAGAAGACAATGAGTGGGCATGAACAAAGGCAGTCTTTAAGAAAATGGAACTTAAGTCAAGACGAAGGTTGCTAATTTGATAACACTTCTTTAAAGTGAAGTTGTTAATACTGAAGCGATATCCATGTACAAGCAGATGCTATACTGATTAAGTAGCTATAAAGATAGTCCGAGCCTTTCATTCAGCTGTGAAGTTTTTAAAATATAAAATATTTGGCAAATAGGTTTTTATAGTCGTGGATACCTACATTTCAAATTGGATATTGAATTAATTTCAAGATAGCATTAATCAAGCCACAGGATGTTACAGAAATAGGCAAACTTCTGACTTTTTTTGACCAGCAAACTGATTTGAGAAGGAAATAAATTGTCCTTAGTTATTTTACCTAATAAGAGGCAAAATGCCTTTGGAGTATGACTTATGAGGGAGAATAACTTCGATTTTTTTTTACCACGTTGTCGTATAGGTAATAGGTTCGGTGTTTTATAGCCAGTTTGAAACACAATGGTAAACCATATTATTTTTATGACGGTTCACAGATCAGGTAAACTCTTAGAAACATGTTGAAACAGCAATAACGATTATAAAAATCTCACCCTTATAAGCTGATCAAACAGATACAAATCACCTATGTGGTGATTGTATTGCTTCTGTATTGAAGCAAAAAGCTCCATTATTGTATAAAAAAAAATTTTGACTATTGAATGCAACAACTTTTTATTATTTCTTTACAACGGATTTTTCAAAAAAGAAGGCAAATGAAGTTTAATTGAAAATAGTTGAATAAGCAGTTGGTCGGATATTCTGCAGAGTTTTCAGAGTAAATATTATGTTAAATATAAGTTTTAAAAATAAGAGATAATTTCCACATGTTTTCGGGCATATGGCAACGAATGGCTTTAGAAGGGTATCATCGGAAATAATGCATCAGAATACGCCAGTCCTATTGTCCTTATCAATAAAAAGGATAATACAAAGCGTTTTTATTTATCGTCGATTGAATAGGGAAATCGTGATGGATCGGTACCCTGAGGAGGAGGGCAGAAGGTTGTAGAGGGGGGAGGGTGGGGGGTTGGTTCTGTGGAACTAAAAGAAAGCAACTGTTCAATTCATTCGTAAGATGCCAGGGAAAAAAAATCCTAATATTAGAATATTAAAGCAATTCTTCTAGATTACAGAAACTTTAAAATTTCAATGGGGGGGGGGGGGGCGAGTTTAAACCCGATTAAACCCGTATGTCGCTACGCCACTGGGTACCCCCTATCACTTATTGAGGACCACATTGACAAGCATTATCATTCAATAACATTTACAACTCTCGATCTGGAAAATGGGTTTGTTCATGTTAAAATCTCGGTAAAAATGTCGAAAATATACCTCATCTATCACGCCACCTGGGCAATGTAAATTCAACCGTGTACTGTGCCTATGTACATCTCCAGCCACGTTTCAAAGGTTAAACTATATTTTCATGCCTTTGATTCTAAAAAAAATTACCTTAATTTATATAGATGACATCGTAATTATAGCTGCAAATGAAAAATAATGCGTACAACGGTTGCGTGAAGTTTTGCATATTACAAGCGAATACGGCCTAAAATTTAAATGGATGAAATGCCAATTTTTGTGCAATAAAATAAGTTTCTTGGGCTACGAGATTTCCAACGGTGCTACTAGACTTTCCGTTGAAAAAACAACAACCCTAGAAAATTTTCCACAACCAAATTTTCTAAGAAAGGTTCAAAGCTTTTAGGATCTAACTGGTTATTTTTGAATGTTCGTACCAAACTATTCAGTTATTTGAAATCCTTAACGAATCTGCTTAAAAACATTTGCCAAGTTTGAATTTGGACCACTTCAAAAGGAAACCTTTTCCAAATTAAAAACAATTCTTGCAGTCAAACAAGTTTTTAATTTATATGGACCAGAAGCGGAAACAGAGCTGCATACTGACGCTTCAAAATTGGGAGACGGTGCCATATTGCTCCAAAAGAATAGTGAAGATGCAAAATTTCACCCTACTTGTAAAAAAACAGCTCCGGCAGAACAAAATTATTTCAGTTACCAATATGAAGTATTATCAAATGCATCAGCATTTAAAAAGTTAAGGATTTATCTTCTCGAGATTTCTTACAAAATCATTACTGACAGTTGCTGAAAATGACGATGAAGAAGAAAGAAATTTTACCTAGTATTGCTGATTGGGCGCCAATTTTAGACGATTATAATTAATAATTACCACTTGGAAGACTGATCAAGTATGAGAATGAAGTACGTGGACGCGCTGAGTAGAAATGGAATCGTTATGATGATAATTAACAATGTTAAAGTCCCAACACTTTCAATATTTTACCATGAACATGTTATGCCCAACAAATTCTGTTAGGTTTACATTTTATTTTGCATCGAAATCAAACAGACTGTTAACACAATAAATGTACCAACTTTTTCTTTTCATCAAATAACCTTAGAACATTATTTAATTAATAGAATATACAGTTTCACAGTATGGTAAGGGAAATTATAGAGACAAACAAAATCAAACACAATCATATTGTTGCTGTAATTCTTTATTCTCTGGTTGATCTTATATTGTTATAATGTTAAACTGATTTCGGTACTTCTTTTTTTTCATATGAGACAAAAGTAGTTTTTGTGTTTCTCATATATTGCATAATAGACTGTTTCACTTGTTTTGATATAGATGCTTTGCATTGTTGAATTGATTTTAATGATTTGAATCACTTTGTAATTTGGGTTTTGTTATTTCGTTTTTTTTTGTGTTTCCCTAAATGAAACATATACACAACAATGAAAAGACTAGTCAGAGAATTTTTGTTAGGTAGCCAAGCTGTTATATGTAGCAATTTGGTTACAATTGTTTAGTTAAATTTGGGACTTCGTTCAAAAGAAAATAAATTAAAAACTTATATACTTTTTGAAAGTCTAATTTTTCCTTTAGGGAAAATAAAAAACAGAAATAAAAATTTTATTGTTATAATGTGAAATTTTAAAAATAATAAAACCCGTCGTGTATTTGCTTGAACCAATTTATTTATGTATTTACTTTTCGTTTTTGTTCTTATTAAATAAAGTTACGAAATATATATTAAAATTAAGAATAATAAAAAGTGAAAGAGTTAATTATTAAAGAATTTTTTTTGTGTTTTTATTTAAAAATATAAACCTGTAATTTTATAGAAAAAAACATTGACGGGATTTTCGCTGTTTTAATTCAAAAACTATTTGATTCGAAAGGTAACTATGTGATAGCCAGTGAAATATAAAAACTATAATATATCACCATAATATATCACCATAAACTTATATATTATGGAATCTTATTGGAAGAAAACTCAATTAAACAAAAATAAATAACGTGTTCAAGTTATGGTCGTTGATATATGCTATACGGTGATTGGGTAGTTCATGAATACAACGACGGAGAGGCCAGTGACATACACGGACGAAAGTCAAGTACACAATCACAATATTTTGGGACATCCAGGTTTCGTGTTAATTTTTGAAAGAATGGGGTATTGATTTTAAGGGGTTTATAGAGATTTTCCTGGGCCAGAGGATACAAGTGGGATTCGCTTTTGGTTTATTTAATCTCAGTCCAAAACGAATTACCGTTTTATAATAATCAGTGTTTATGAAAGTAATATAATGATGTTTATGAAAGTAATATAATAAAGTTTCCGTACAGTGGATGTGAATTGTGAAAAGATTAATGGATGTGAAGACTATACGTATTGAGTGTTTAAAAATTAGCGATCAAATAAGTTTTCAAGTAAGCTTCGCTAATTTTTCATATATCCGAACTGATCAGCTAGAGTTCTGATTATTTTTCATTCATATATTTAAAAAGAAAAACTAAAAATTATATGCTAGCATTTCTCATTACCACCTTTTGAAATCATCGCTCTTTGTTGACTCTACGTCGTCTCTACGCCGTTGTCTGCGTAGAGACGACGTAGAGTCAACAAAACGTCTACGCAAAAACTTTATTCATAAGCGTAGCGAAGCACGCCGGGCCCTCCTAGTAAAAGTTAAGATGCACAAGAAAGGAAACTTAAAATAATTTTTTTGAAATCGTTCCCTATGAATGAATTTCATTTTTAATTTTCCGAAAAAAAGAAAGTTAAAAACGAATTTAAACACAAATATTTAAAACAAATATTTTTTTAAGCTTATAAATTACATCCAAAACAATAAATCTATCCACTCCGAAAGCATAAACTAAATTGAAAATATATAAACTGTCGGATGATTGTTTTTGTTTAATAAAAATACACATAAATTGAAAATATTGAATTTTAAATTTCTTATTTTGTTCGTTTGTTGTTTCGTTTATTTTTTTTTTTTCGTTTAATTTTTTTTATATTCTCTTGACTCTCCTTTCTTTTCCGCATTTTCTCTGCACCACACTATCTCTAAGATATGGCTACGCTTTTTGTTTATTATATATATAGATAATAAAAAATTTTCTGATTGAACTTGGTTATAAATTTATGATTATATCATAATTTTTTAGAATTTGATGACTGATTTGATATTTTGGTAAAACAATTTTGCTAGGAATATTTTTGAAACTACTTTGTTCTAATTATCGATGTACACACAGTTAAAACTTGGCACAGTATGTCAGAGAATCTGCCTTTTATTAATTACTCTTATAGTATGATTTCTACATTAAATTAATTTCGTGTGACGCTGTTAATTGGAACAAGAAAACAAATAAACTGAAGCTGAACTTGGAATATTACATTTAATAGACCAATATTTTTTTTGTACTTTACACACACATATTTTACACACCCTCTAATTGGTTTAACTAGTCGGCTAGCTTTGATGAGAAATGATAAACTTCTTTAAAGTTAAAAATTTTCTTATTGGTTTGAAAATAAAACAAAATGGGCGTCAAAAGTAGTATTTTTGGCTTTAGCACTTCTACAAGACAATACCGAATGGTGAAGATGGTGAAAAATAAGACGTTGTACAAAATATCTTTGTTACCACTCCATCGTGGCAGAGAACTTAGGGCCTGAAAGAACATATGGGTGGGATGGTACTGCTGAGATACTAACAATCACCAACAATCAAATCCCAAAAATACTCTGAATGTCCATTTTCAATCGCAACGTTTAACCTGTTGGAAAATATGCCCCTGTGAATGTCACACTCAAATTCTTCATTTTTCTCCAAATAAATTAATATTGAGAAAAAATATTTATTTCCAGTAATTAACCGTTAAAATCAACATTAAAAACAACTTCACTATAGACGGTTTTTCCACCGTTTTTTTAAATCCAGTTGTTTTTTTTGACTATTATGTAACAAACAAACAAACATTGTAAAAGAAAGTTACCGTAGAATAACTCGCGTCCCAAATCTTAATTTATTATTTTAATTTCTTGATAAGTTGATCAGAACAATCAAACAATACCAGATTTTATATTATATCTAAGCAAATAAAAAAATTTTTTTTTAACAATTTTGACCATTAGAAAGCCATTAACTATAATAAAATTTGACCATCGCTTTGTTGTTACAATAATCTTTATCTTTAATGGTGGGAAAATTAAATAAACTCGCGATTCCCTATTATATTGCGGAAAAAAAACATTAATTCGGATAACAACAATAAAAAAATTTAATCAAGCAATTTACCCATTCCTTCGTATCACCACCGAAAAGAAAAAAAATATCAAAAAATTTCCCTCAAAAAATAGAAGAAAATACGGGAAAAAAATGGTTGTTGTTTTTTAATCCTTAAGTTGGAAAACAAATGCAGTGAAGTAGAATTAAGAAGTTTTTATTTTATATTTTGTTGTTTGTTGTTTCACGTTACTTTGTAGATTTAGTATATGTATATGCACTTAAAGATAATTTTATGGATTTTTTTAATGCCGTCTCCTTTGTTGAAGGAATTTTATTTCTAAGAAAAAAAAATTTAACGATAGACTTTAAAAAAAGGATATTTGTAATTTCAATATATTCTGAATGAAATGAATTTTTTATGTAGTATCTTAAAGTAAATTTTACAAACAATGAAACAGGTTGACGAATTTTCCTTCACCAACACTATCTGATAAATAGTACTCTCTTATTAAGCCCGGCCCAAGTAAATGCTAACCTTTGTTTACTATTGGTAGTACTGTAATAAGTTACGTGCATCAATTTTCAACTGTGACAATAGCCGTGTTCGATTTGACTGAAACAACTGAAGCAACTGAAAAATTAAATGCAATTGTTGTTGTTTTTTCAGTTGTTTCAGTCAAATCGAACGCACCTAATATAAATAGAATAGATTGATGAAATATTTACTTATTTATAAATTTATTAAATATTTTTAGAAAATTTCAACACTATCACATATTTTCGGTTAAAACTTTTTACAGTAATCAAAATACTATGATCGGCAAATTTGAGCAACATTCCTGGTTTGACTACAAATTACATCTTTAAAATTCTTTAGTGAACGATTACTTAACACTTCATCGGTTTTCTACAAGAATAATAAAAATTATTTTATTTGTTTTAAAAGAATATCTAACTTACTTCATTATAAACAATAGTTGGTAGCTTAGTAACCCCATACGAAGCTATCAACTCACGAGCTTTTTGTAGTAATCTCCTTTTTTGGGATGAATCATAACATTGATTAAACTCTTTGGGATCACCACCTGCTTCTTCTAAACACTAAAGAAAAACAAAGTGTGAAACTCATAAAAATATTAAAACGTGATTCAAGAACATACCTGATCTTTGTTACCGTTACCATTAAGTTTATACAAACACCCTACATATTTTACTATATCCGACTGACTATTGTTATACACTTTTCTAGAGAAATAGCAGAGATCGTTCCCTAAAGCGGTTAATCCGTTTACGAAATACATTGTTTCCAGTTGTTGAGGATATTCTTGCTAAATTGTATAAACATTGAAATAAAACTTGTAAGAAAAAATCTAAATAAAAGTATTCTTACCGGTCCAAGTGGAATGAAATTTAATTCTAGATATTCTTTTAAGTTTTCATAGGACGGATATAATTGGTTTTGAACAAACGATCTCCATTCCAAACTATCACTTTTGAAGAAAATATCTAATAAAATTTTGTTTGATTTTGTTGCTTTGTAGACCCGACATCCTCGTCCTTCAAGATTTGTTTTCTTACATAAAACAGATCTCAGATCTGTCAAAATTTTATTGTTTACTTTTTCATCTTTTTTCTAGAAAACAAAATTAATTTAGGTAATGATCAGTATAGATATATCAGTTATCGATGTGATATTGAAAAATACTTTATTGAAGATTACTGCTGGTAGTTTAGTCGGATCGTAGATTTCTAAGAATATTTGTGATGATTGAAGAACTTCAGGTTCTGGATCATTTACACATTTGTTAAGCTCGATCCAATCTCCATCAGTTTCATTGAAACACTAAAAATGTGTTGTTGATTAGAAAAAACGAAATTAAATGTGAAAATTATAACTCACCTTTGCCTTATTTCGGTTAAGCTCGGGACTATAGAAACATTTCAAATAATCAAAAACGTGTGGGTCATCATTTTTAAATCCTGCCATGAGGTAGCATAGGTCTTGTTTGGAAAGGGATCGCTGTGAAGCAAAAATAAACATTACTAGTTTGTTGTAAAATATGACAGTCTAGCGTATACATGACTCTGATAGGTTGAAAACTAATTTCTATTTTATTTGTAAATTACATACAAAACAAGATACATCCAGTTTGCTTTGAACTCGAGAGTGTTAGCTGGTTCAGTTATAGAAAACAAGATTTGAGATAAAATTGATAACAATAGCAAATAAAATATTGGCGACGCTATAATACAATGGCAGACTTCTCCATAGCCCTGGATATATATTGAGTTTACATGCATCAAATACTCCAATTAATGGCTAACTATTGTTAAAAATTGGGAGTAGTTCTAGTTATAAAAACAGGTGTTTCGGAGACTCCAACACTTTTGCCTATTCTAGCTCAAAAGCATATCAGTATGTCAAAGTGCCATCAAAATTATTTAACAAACGCATGTTGTAACCGACCAAGAAAGATAATGGTGAAAAACACGTGAAATCAGCAAAAAACATGCAATTTTGGAAATAAGGTTTTAATTTTGTATATTTAGGTACCGGAATTCATTGACAATAAAAAAAAATTTTTTGCGTTTTTTGTTTTTTTTTACCTTGTCTTAAGATACAGGGTGATGAAAAATCAAAAAATTGCTGGACTCTGGTGTATTGAAATGGCTCTACAGTCAGAACTACTGAACTGATTTTAGTGTTATATAGCTCAAAATGTAGGTATTGAACAGAGCTTATCAAAATAACAATTCACATTATATGACTTTAAACATTTTCTTTTAGAAAAATAACGGTAAAAAATTCAAATTCGATTTTCTAGAAATGCGTATTTTTAAAATTTTTGATTTTTTAATATGTGAAAGGTACATATGTTACTAACATTTTATAAAAAATTCAGGAGGGGAAAATTATTTTTTTTTTTAATTTTATTGCAACACGCCTTAAAATGTTTTATCATAAAAAAAAGTGGAGTTAAAAATTGAATAGTTTTTTTGGATTTAGCTGATAGATACGCCAATTTAAAAACAATTCTTGGAACACGAGGATATCACTCATATATTCCTACATATGATGGATCAATCTTAGCTAGACGTTATTCTAACTCTACGGAATTTAGTAATATAAAATTAAATAAATGATAAAAAATGTGTAAAATATTTATTTTGAGTTAAAATTAAAAATTTATTATAAAAACATATACGTAAATCCAAAAAAAACAGTTAAGTTTTTAACTCCACTTTTTTTTGTGATGAAAAATTTTAAGGCGTGTTGCAATAAAACTAATAAAAAAAACAAAAAATTTCCCCCCCCTGAATTTTTCATAAAATGTTAGTAACATATGTACGTTTCCAATATTAAGAAAATAAAAAATTTAAAAAATACGCATTTCTAGAAAATCGAATTTGAATTTTTACCGTCATTTTTCTAAAAGAAAATGGTCAAGGTCATATAATGCGAATTATTATTTTGATTAGCTCTGCTCAATACCTACATTTTGAGCTATATAACATTAAAATCAGCTCAGTAGTTCTGACTGTAGAGCCATCTCAACACACCAGGGTCGAGCAATTTTTTGATTTTTCATCACCCTGTATCTTAAGACAGGGTAAAAAAAAACTAAAAACGCAGAAATTTTTTTTTATTGATGTCAATGAATTCCAATACCTAAATATACAAAATTAAAACCTGATTTCCAAAATTGCATGTTTTTTGCTGATTTCACGTGGTTTACACCAATTATAAAATTCCATAATCGCAACACTGGCCTATGGACTGCAAATGGACAGATGGAATGAACACATAATCCTAACACTCATTAAGATCATGAAAAAAAATGAAAAAATGATTTGGGCGCCATTGTAACGTTAAGCAGTGTAACCTAGTTCCTATAAAAATAACACGTGGTGTGAACGAATACGAATAGAAATTTAGTTTATAAACTTGACACTGGGTTGCAAGCTAACGTTTTACCATTAATTGTAAATTACGCAAAAAACCTCAATTTAAAATATGTACTGGATTAGGATTAAATCTAATCCAAATTCATTCTCTCTAGTTTTTTTTTATATATTTCTAAAGTTAAAGTCTAAGATTCATTTTTCTAAAATTAAATCTATGTATTTATGTAAAACCTGAAATTGAACATTTTTACCAATTAATGACATTTTAAATAGTGGGATTTATTTTTTTTTTGAGATCGACGTTCGGGAAAAAATGAAACGAAGGTGGAACTCGGATCTCAACTCTTGACCATCTTCTCTTTAAATTTTTTTCGTTGACTCGTGAAATAGTTTAGTTGTCGTAGTTTCGAGGTTTTGAATGGAAGACGCAAAGTCGCTGGCCGGTTGATTTAATTATTCGAGGCGCCTTTTTTTTCTGTATTTAGTTAGTATAATTTTATTTTATTTTTTTCGTTTGTTGGTGGTTTTGATTTTGTTTTTTGTTAGAAGTTAAATTTAATACTTATTGTTATTATTATCTGAGCAAGTGTTATTAGCTGAACTAAAAATTCCCATCTATAAGGAAATAGTTCCCCACACAACCCAACACTTTGTTCAATATCGTTAAAAAACGAATGAGCCATACATGTTTCCATCTTTTGTCAAAGTGTCATCAAAATTAATTCACTAACGCATTTTGCATGACTCCAACAAACACAAAAAATAAAATGGAAAAATCACCTGTTGTATGGTGGACCTCAAACCGTTTTGTCCACTGTACCCCAAGAGCTAATAAAATTTTTATAAACATTTTTAAAGCGATTCAATCAAGTACAGCACTGAAAGCCATACATACTATGGAATGTTCACCGACTTAACTGTCAGCGATCACCTGACTTGATCATATCATTTCTGGGGACATCTCAAATAAATCATACACGTTTCACATCTTACTCGACAGTGTTTTAATGGATTTAAACACATGCAGGGTAGGGAACTATGTTAGCATACCTATGAAATAAGCACATGAGTGGGTGCCACTGTAACATTAAGCAGTGTAACGTAGTTTATAAAAACAAATAACCCAGACAAAATTTTTCGTGTTGTATTTGGTTTTATTTTTGTGAACGTGATTTGGATCTCTTGGTCACGATGCTCTGTCAGGGACTCAGATTTGAATTATTGACCAGGATGGTCACAATTTATCGTGAATTATTTCTTTTGATATCGCAAAACGAAATTCAACATAAAAATGCTCAATCAAGTTATTGGTCTACCAAAAATGACCAATATTAAAATGGCTCAAAAGTCAAACGAATTTAGCGATTTTGAATCTCGATTTCAGCGAAAATTGGCTTAATTTTATTATTAATATATTGGAATGAAAACATTATTCATTTCTACAGGCACATTAATGATTGTGAGTTGGATCATAATTTGGATTTCAAGGATCCGATATTACCAAAGCAGGTTGGAGTTGAAGCGTTTGTTGAGTTTTGTTGTGCCTTGTTTTATATTTGATTTGGTTTTTGTTTTTTTTCCGCTTGCCCAAGAAACAGAGTTAAAAAGTAACTAGCGAAAGGGTTGTGGAACTATTTACTGTGAAATCAGACGCCTAACAACGCTGATCTAGGTTTTGAGATTAGAAACCTGAGTGAGAACATAGTTAGACCGATCTGAAAGGTGACTAGGTCTAATTTAGGGCTGTCAACAAATAACAACTGAGCCAAGTCGACTCCGTTCTAGCTCAATTAAAGCACAAGCATTCAGAGCTATTGAGTCAAGTGGTGGGGCTCAATGCTAAACATTTTGATTTGATTAATAAAAAAAGTCGAAAGCCGTTTTCGAATACCAAGACAGGTAGATAATTCCTTAACTTTAGCTAGTGTAATCTCTGTTCCCATCTGGAGGACTAGGGTGAACTGCATATATGTAATATATACCTTGGATATTATTTATTTTCTTTTTATTGACTTTTTCATATCATACAAGATTCTTCCATGGTAGAACACTGATTGCAGTGTCACTTGTAAGATACAGTCAAATATAACAGTAATAAATTTACAAAAGATCTAAAACAATAATCACAGTTCGTTGCAGTGGAGACACTATCAGCATTCGCATCTACAAACCACAAAAAAAATTTGCAAACTACAAAAAATAAAAAATTTACGTTAAAAGGTGACAAAGCTATATTTTTAAATAAGAATACCATAGCGATTGATAAGAGAACGTAGTAACAAGACTGCTTGCAAACGATTAGTCAGGCAAACTAAGCAGCTCATCGTTCCTTGCACATAGCCGGGTAGGTTCTCGATATCTTTTCGCGAAACGTTTAAATTTGCAAAATTTAAGAGAGGCTCTGGAATTCCAATACTCTATTCCAAAATACCAGCATAGCAGAATATGCATTTTAGTAAGCAGAAATGTAGAGCACAGGAACAACTACGTTGATGCTATGTGAACTATGAAGGTAGCAATCCTGTAAGAGTAACCTTTGCAAATATGAAACACATTAAACATAGGAAAGATGCGAACAGAATGCTCACAAATATGAAAATTGCGCTGATAAACTATTAAAAAAAATTTAGAAGAAGCAACTGACAACAAAACATTTGATATCGATGTCATCGGTCATATTTAATGGAATATTTTGGACACCTTACACGTAGAAAAATCATCTAATCATAAATATTTATTAGAGTAAGAAATATATGCAGAAAGCTAGACAGTAGAGGATACTCGAAACCGAAGCTGCAGATAACCAAATCAGTCTGGGTACAACGCGATGTTGTTCATTAATATAGGGATATCGGGTTTTTATTTCTTCTAATTTGGAGCTTGGTGATTCAAAATTTGTAGCTGTATTGGGTAGTTAGAGCTTCGGCTTTAATCTGGTAAATACAAAGCAAGAAACAAGGCATGGTCTGTGATTGTTATTTAAAATATACATTATTTACGTTGGGGTCACCAATGACGTACCCGTTTGTTCACTAAACAATAAATCATATCACATATAAAATATAACAAACGCCAATTTCTTGATAAAATAAAGAAAATAAAAATGTAATAAGAGATAAAAAGTTACAAGCCAACAAAATCTGATCCCCCATGCTGCAATTGAATTCTTTATCCAATTTCGGTGTGATGTCGACCAATGAAACAAGATTAAACTGTTTCATTTTCAATCATTTTTTATGACATGATATGCTAAATGATCGTTAAGTGATCGTTTATGCTTTGCAGAGATTAATTATTGAAACGTAATTATATTAAAAGTTATGTTTAAGGGTGTTTAAATTTTTAAAAAATATTATGGATAGCAAGCCTTCAAATGTCAAAAGGACAATAGTAAGCAAACATAAACGAGCTTTCATGGGTTACATAAACATGTCCACAAAACAACTCCCGAAGATTTTCAAAATCAGCCAAGCTGTCAAATATCATTATGTTTGGGAAACTTTGTACCTAATCCTAGCTTTTACCTTGCTTCCTGGTTAATAAATATAACATACATATTAAATATAACACAACCCACCTGCTCTAATGGAAAGAATCGAAATGTGACAATATGTTTAAAATCTTGAAAAACCGGAAACAGTTGATCCTGCACAAACTGATTCCATTCTAGCTGATTTATATCAAAATATATGTCAACCGAGTACTGAAAAAATTAAAATTATATAAAATTTAATTTTAAATAAACAATTAAATTTACTGATTTAACTGGAGCAATTCTTGTTTTTGCTGTAACACATGGACCTGTGTAACTTATTTCCCCGCACAAAACCCCCCGTAAATCGTTTAACGCCGAATTAGTTTCGATCGGAAGATTAGTATGCTAAACGTAATCAAAAAACTTTTGTGAACTATATTTGTTTTCACAATTATTAATTTCTTCCCTTACATACCTTATTTACAAGAAAAGCTGGTAGCTTTCTCAACTCATATCGTGCTAACATATTTTGATATAAGTTTAACACACCTTTTTTAGGTTCATTCAGACACATCTGTACTTTTTCTATGTTACCGATATTATCTCTGAAACACTAAGTTTATAATAATAGTTTTTGTTTTTATTTGATGTGGAACAAATGTGGCTTACTTACCTCATCTCTTGATTTATCCTCTCTCATTGAATATTTGCATTTCAAATAGTCAATTATAAAGGATTCATACGAATTGTCATTATACATTAAATAGCATAAATCTGAATGGGATACTTTGAGTCCAGCAGTAATGTTGTTGGATGTAATTCTTGATGGCACATTTTTATCCTAAACATAAATAAAACAAATATAGACTAATAATAAATCTTGAATTGTGACTAGACTATCATTTCCAAATTGATAAGTGAGACAATTCCGAAATTCAAGAACTTTTTCGACAGCGTGTCACTGCAATATCTGAGAAAATTCACTGTGCTTGAGTGTCTTGACGTTTATAACAGAATTTCTAAGGTTACTTTAAGAGTCTTGTTCGACTGTATCTCTGGACACCCTGTCAAAAAAGGAGAATGATAATCAACAAGAATAATGAAAACTCTATTACCAATTTATTAGTAACCATCTTTGATTAAAGATGGTGTAGTAAAGTGATTGAAACATGACCGGTGACTAGCAAAAAAATAATAATTGATTGAATTCGTATTTACAGAGATCGCCGCCTATAAAAAAGAACAGATGAAAAGAAAACATGACACATGCAATACTCAAAGATTTACGCAGCAGCTAGAAGCTCAGTTAGATCATTTTTAACCAAAATTCGCTATAGATACATTTACATTTTGCTATTCTAAATATTTAAAATGTGTGCTATTAAAAAACGGTCTCAAATCTAATTCATCAAATGGAATCTTTGTGGATCAGGTTGAATTATTGTATAGCAGACATTATTGTATGTCATGCTAAAATTCTAACTTGACCGTTCACCAGAGAAATAATATCTAAGTAGTTCGGATTATTTTTTCAATCAAATAATACAAAAATAAAATAACATAAAGTTACAGAATGGAATTTCACCCATGCAAATAAAAACTGCTTATTCGGATTATGTTATCCTACATACATATGTTTTACAATCACAATCAATTTGTTTAATAGCAGACGTCACTAGTTTTAAAGTGACACTTTAACGAATTACATTATAAGTTCTGTTAATATAATTAATTAATTCCGTCCCTTGTTAATATCCATTATAGTTTGACTCACCTTTTTAAGCGGATAAAATCGAAATCTGTAAATGTCTTTAAAATCTTTGTACTCCGGATATAACTGATTATTTACAAACTGTTTCCACTCACTACTGTCAACATCATAAAATATATCGACATCAATCTAAAAAATAAAATAAATTATTATACATAAATGGCACAGTTTGAGTTTTTTTTTGTCATACCTGGTTATCTCCAGAGACAATACACCACTGTTCAATAAACAATAAAAACAATGTTATTAAAACAAACCTAAAACTAACCACAAACATTTTTATTTTATGATTAACTAAGCACTAAACATTTGTTTTTAAGTTGTTTGATTTCTTTAATCTAAACACTGACTGATTTGTTGGTGATTTAAGACGAAACTGAGTTTAAACTATGTTTAGACTATGAATGTAAATTATTGGTTCCGTCTGCGTCTGATAATATATATAATTTGAATCTGTGAATTTTAATCTAACTGTTTGAACTGGAAATCACTTAAAACTTTGTGATGAACTCATAAGAACAAGAAGTATCGTAATGACTGTCTTAAGTTTTATTTATAAAAAATTGTTACTCGATTGGATTAAACAAACTTGAACTTTCAAAACTATAAATTATTAACTCCTACCTTTTTAATATATTATTATAAAAAAAATTTATTGTATATGTATGTTTGTATGTTCTTGCCTACGGCATTATACACTTTTTTCATTGATAATATTTAATCGTAGTCATGAACTAAAAACTTAACTTCAAGAAATAAATTTGTTTTGTTTGAACTTTCTTCTTAGAAAAACATTAAATGCAATTCTGAATAAATTTGATTTGAACAAATTGTCACGTCACAACTGTTTACAATTTACATATCTACTTGTTTTGGAACAGTCAAGCTTGGTAATTAAGAGCAAGTTATCAAGACAAACAAATGATTATATTATTTCAACTAATTGTAAATCTCAAACTAACTATTAAGAAATTATGATAAATAATCTAAATAAAACATATATCGATAGTTTGTGTATATTACAAAATGTATTGCTTTTTGTTTTTGTCGGCGTTTGATTATGTAGAAGCAATAATAACACAATTGGAGTAGTTTTTATAATTTAATCTAAAACAAATTTTAGGAATAGTGTTATGAAGCGCTGCTTCGTTGAATAACAACGAAGTGGCATAGCAGGTCGCGTACCTAGCGAGATTTATTTATAGCCTCAGACCAGCTGCAATCTGTGAGATCGAGTAGGAAATCCTGCTACTTCAGCACAAATAAACAAAATAGTACGCGAAAAACATGATAAGTACGGAAATGAGAAAAAGCAAGTGAAAGACGGAGACTCTGGTGACCCCCCGTATATGATGAAAACCACGATCACCACGTCCAATCCCAAAACCCTAACACATTCACAAGCTCTCGCACGTCATCCACTTACTCACACACACACACGTACTCACACACACCTGTATAAATCCATACCCATAGGCGCATTCACACTACGCGATACCGCCCGGATACCATATTCAACCAACCATTGTAGCTTGATATGGTTTTTATTCGGGTGGATGTATACCATATGAGATTTACAGCCAAGATGTAAACGCTTTTGATGGCAAACAAAAAAAATAATTGCAGGAAAGAAATATCAGGCGATGAAAAAAACATGATACTCTACGGCTTGAATACAATGACTAAATTGAGGTTTAACCAAATGAGATGCATGTCATTAACAGCTGTGGTAAACTTCTAAAATCATTACTTCCGAAATGATATTGACACCATCTTCACATTGCAATATAACAAGAACCATCGCATGGACACAATAATACCCGTATAGAGCAATAACTGAGAAAAAAAAATATATTGGTTACAGCTGACTCACGTACTTTATTTTTCATTCCATCATCCAACCTATAATAACCCACATCCTTTGATTGATTAAATCGTGATAAACCAACTGTTTTTATCTATAATTAGTTCTTTTTGGTTTTTTTGTTTGTAGCAATAAATTTTTGTCTTCCAATATTTCTGGAGAATTATTATTTACTTGTTTATATTTGTAGTCTGACAGGTATGCGCGCAGGCATCAAAAACACTCGCTCTTACGTACTCGCATACACACGTCCATATACACACGCTCATACACCCACATATATATCCATTATCATTCCTAAAAAAAATAAAATGAAATTAAAATACGACTTACCCCATCTAGATACGCTCACACATTTATACCCACCTACACATTCCTACATACATAAATACCCATAATAATAAATAGAATACGACTCACCCCATCGTTAGTCCAGACCCCAGTCCAAATAAAAATTCAATTATTCATTCCTCCTCGTCCCGTTCATTATTGGAAATAAGCACCGTGTTCCGGACGACTGCAATGTTGGACCAATTGTATACGCTCCATGCCCGTAGATGAATATGAAGAGTGTAGATAATAAGTTAAGGGATTTTATGTAAAACAAGAAGTCACATGTCCAGTTTGTCAAACCAATGATCACCAACTCTTTGAATGTACTAAATTTGCATCAATGGATGTTCTAGCCCGCATTGATTTAATCAAAGAAGATCAACGTTGTTTTAACTGCCTAAACAACAATCATGGGGTTATGCACTGTCGTTTCAACAAAAGATGCCGAATCTGTTTTAAGAAACATCAATCACTCCTACATACAACAGTTACCAGAAATGAAAACTTACTACTATCGCAATCAGCTGATACAAATAGTTATCATCAACAGGAAACAGAACCATCATCAGTGCAAGCTGAACTACAATCAACAAATGCAAACCCAACAGTTTCCTTGTCACCAGATAACAGCACCATCAGTTCAAATGTGAATGTGCATCAAACCCATAATTTATTTCACCAAGCATTACTACCAACCGCTATAGTAAAAATAAAAAACCAAATTGGTGAATGGATGTTATGCCAGGCTTTATACGACTCTGGATCACAAGCTTCGTTTGTTAGTGAAGACCTTGTGCAGCGATTACAACTAAAAAAACAAACGCAAGAATAAACATTAGCGGAATTGGTCAATCAACCGCAGGAACAACAAGCGGTAAAGTAAACAATAACATAGCATCACGTATCAATGAAGGTTATTGGAATATAAAATACCTAGTTATACCAAAGGTCACCTTATGCCACCCAAATACCATAATAGTTTATTGTGACCTGGTTTTATTAAATTAGATAATGATGGGTTAATAGCTAAAAATACAGTGCTCGGGTGGGTAATTGCTGGTCTAACTTACTCAAATGATCAATTCCTATCAAATATAATCACTAGACACTAACCATTGTGAACTAAATATTGACCACCTATTAAAAAGGTTCTGGGAATTAGAAGAAGTTGCATTATCAAATAAGTCAATTAATCTTTCAGAAGAGGAAAAGTGTTGTGAAGAACTACCCTTTAATCCAACAACTAAGGTAAATTTTGGAGATACAAAACGTGGAGCATTACGTAGGTTAGAAGCAATGGAAAGACGGTTTTCTAAAGATGCAAGGCCTCCTACCACGATTTTATGAAAAAATATCTGGTTCTTAATCATGGATTGGTACCTCAATCGAAGAAATAAATCAACAGGATGGAGTATATTATTTGCCGCATCACGGTGTGGTTAAAGAATCTAGTTCTACAACAAAGTTACGTGTTGTCTACGATGCATCGTTTAAATCATCCAATGGACCTTCGCTTAATGATTTGCTGATGGTCGGACCTACAGTTTACGAGCCGCTTAGCTCAATTTTAATTCGATTCCGTTTGTATAGCATCGTATTTACAGCTAATGTTGAGAAAATGTTCCGCCAGATAGTACTTCACCCTGACGATAGAAATTACTATTATTACTACTATTAAATAGAATTCTATGGCGTTTTGACAGTTCAAAACCTCCAACTCATTATCGCCTCACCACAGTCACTTACGGAACAGCGTCAGCACCATACCTCGCAACAAAATCTTTACCAACAAATAGAAAAAACTTGATGGAAGATGAACCAATGATTGCTGAAAAAATAATGCATAACTTTTATGTTGACGACTTTATGTCTGGATGTCATAGTCCAAAGGAAGCGATAAAAATACAACAATCCGTTACAGATGTGCTTAAATCCTATTGGTTTAATTTGCGAAAATAGTCGTTCAACTATAGTCCATTACTGGAAAGTATCGATCCAGAAAGTAAACAAAACATTCCGTTGGATATAAGGGATGAGCAATCTTATCCTAAACTACTTGGCATACAATGGAATCCCAGTAAAGATGAATTTAAAATCAAGGCATCACTAAAGTGTAATTCAAATGGATCAAAACGTGAAGTTCTTTCACAATCAGCTCGTTTTTTTGATCCAATGGGATGACTAGCACCAGCTATCGTAAACATAAAGATTTTGTTCCAAAGCTTATGGTTCTTGAAGTTGGATTGGGATGATAAACTTCCCTCAATTAAAGCAGATGTATGGAAAAAAATAAAAGAAGAGCTGCCAGAGCTGGAAAAAATAAGTATTTCGAGATGGTTTAGTACAAGTAGTGAATCATTTGTGCTCCATGGATTCAGCGATGCTTCTGAGAAGGCAGATGCAGCAGTTGTGTACTGCAGATGTGTTTGCTCAATTTTCAATAGCAGCTCAGCATGGTGGCGGAAGATTTCAACAATGAAACAATGGCATCATGCACAGTCCTAGTTAGATGTACTACTATCACTCACCAACCCGCAGTAGCAAGCGTGGTGTTTTACTGCTAAATACCCCCCTCAAAAAATATGAACATTACAACCCATCAAAAAAGGCGCTCAGTTCCTAGTCGCTTGTCGATTCCTGACTCCGGCAACGGTCAGACCAGACGACTAGCAGAGGGTGCTAAGAATCTCTGGGTTACAATAGGTTGTCACACCGGACTATATATTGCCACATACAATGCAAGGACGTTATCATCGAACGAAAAACTGTTTGAAATGGAATTGGAACTAGAAAAAATCAAATGGGACATTGTCGGATTGAGTGAAGTAAAACGGCGTGGAGAAGAATGTTTGAAACTGAAATCAGGAAACACTCTGTTTTATCGAGACAGTGATAGCCATATTTTGATGCATGGTGTAGGACTGCTTATCAGTAAACGGTGGGCGAACCAAATAACTCATGTGAACAGCGTCTCAGATAGAGTAATTTACGTGTGGCTTAAGATAAATTACATGTACAGTTTAAAAGTCATCCAAGCATACGCACCTACCACAGTTCACGACGAAGAAGAAATCGAAACTTTTTACGAAGATGTCTCCAAAGCCTTCGAGGAAAATCGAGCACAATACCAGTTTTTGGTCGGCGATTTCAATGCCAAATTGGGAAAAAGGGAAGATGTAGCAGAAACTTCAACTGAAACTCGAGGCTACGATCAAAGGAACGAGCGAAGAGAATGGAATTTGAAGAAACGATGGTCAACGAAATGATTGGCGTGGATACACAAATTATCACAATCGATGGGGTCAACAAGAAATTAGTAGACTCAAAGAAGAGCTTCCTGGAAATCAGATGCCGATCTGCACGTACTACAGTATCTAAACTCAGTAAAGAAACATTAGACTTGATAGCAGACAGGCGGAAAATGGTGAAAGATGGTAAGCGGCACATTGCGGAATACCGTCACATAACAAAAGACATCCACCAGAAAACGAAGAACGATCTGCAACAGTTCAATGTAATTTTGGCTACCCCAACGCTATTGAAGTAAACGGTAATATGAAGGTCTTACGAGCGAAGCTGATGAACGGAAACAAACATGTTTTACAATTTAGAGATAAGGATGGAGTGATGCAGATGGATCACAACAAGTAATTAGATATCACACAAGAGTTCTATGCGGAACTATACAAGTCGATTTGACCCAAACCACCTACAGAAGCACCGAGATCAGGACCGGTGATAATGAATGTCAGATCTGAAAAACTACCGGACATAATGAACGATGAAGTACAAGCTTCGTTAGACGATATTAAAAACAAGAGAGCTCCAGGCGATGATGACATCCCAATCGAAGCCATCAAAGAAGGTGATTGCTCGAAATGATAACTCGCATTGCTCGAAATGATAACTCTTTTGTTCAACAAGTGTCCTGAAGCAGAGAAAATACCGGAATCGTGGGAAAACGCAGTCATCACTCTGCTGCACAAGAAAGGAGACATCACGAAACCGGAAAACTACAAACCCATCAGTTTGCTTTCACTTCTGTATTAGTTGTTCATGAAGGTGCTAACGAAACGGATCACAAAGAAACTAGAATTCTATCAGCCAATTGAACAAGCTGGTTTTCGAACTGGTTTCAGCACGAACGATCATTTGCAGGTGTTGAGGAGTCTAATCGAGAGGTGCAACGAATACAAAATCACTCTTGTTCTGTGCTTCAAAGACTTCGAGAAAACGTTCGATTCAGTTAGATTGTGGTCGATTCTAGACTCTTTAGACGAATGTCGAATTGATTCGAGATATACCTCCACGATCAAATATATCTACGAACATGCAACGTCATGTGTGAAACTTCACAAAACCATCGATAAATTTCAAATCAGAAGAGGAGTCCGTCAAGGCGATACCATTTCACCGCAACTGTTCACGTCATGTTTGGAAACTGTCTTCAAAAAACTTGATTGGAGTGAATTGGGAATCAACGTGAATGGGAAATTTCTGAATCACCTTCGTTTCGCTACAACTATGGAACATATTGAAACGATGCTGTTGCAGCTCAACGAGGAATCTCAAAAATTTGACTTGAATATCAATATGTCGAAAACGAATTAACCTTGTCGCTGACAGTATGGTCCTACACGTTCAGACGTCCTTTTTTGTGGTGAATATACCAGCGTTCGTGATCACTTAGTATCAACTCAGGTACTTAAAACATCATAAATATCTCCTTTTTCAAAAAGGTACAAATCGAAGAAACTGAAGTCTCTCGTAGTGACTTTAGCACAACAAATGTAGAAAAATATTCCCCGTAGTCCCACGAATTCCTACGCTTTGATCTAGCTAGGATATTTTCCCAATAAATCAAGACACAAACTCTGAAAAAGTTGATAAAATTGAAACGATTTGCCCATCTCCAGTCTGGTACAATAGATAACAGGCTTATTAACTTTGCATGTTTGACATTTTTGTACGAACTTTCTGACATCTTAAGTCATGTTGAGCCAGTAAAATTAACTTTGCAGTCTTTCGAGGGTTTTTGATATTCCCATAAGTGCAACTGATGATAGAGTTTGTGCTTGGAGCTTATACCGACTGCCTAGTACAGAAAAGCTGTGATAATATGCCCTCAAGTTAAATCATTTAAAGGAGTGTTGATTGCTGCAAATTTGATATAAAACATCGATACAAACCCCACATTGCATAAAGCTCCTTATTAATTTTTTGTCGTCTTAGGGATAGGACTGAACTCAATTGCATTGACATTTTCAGAATTTTAACTTATACCCGTAAAACAATTTTGAAAAAAGTTCGTGAAATGTGCATTAATTGTGCATGTTATGACCCCGTGCACAAAATTGTGCATAATACATGTGCACTATACCGTGCACATGTTGTGAAACGCCGAAGCACATACATGCACATGTTGTGAAACGCCGAAGCACATATGTGCACTATAATGTTAGCCGCATTTTTCACGAATATTAAAAACGGAGCGAACCAAAATATAGTTAATGCTAAGAAAAATAAACATAGAATAAAAAAATGGAGAGGGAAAAAGTAGTTAAACATTTTCTAAAATGGCTTGTTTCATTTAATTTTTTATTAGATAATATGACTTTCGTTATATTAAATTTATGAATTTTATTTTATTTAGCTTTAGAAGCTATGTGCGGAAGAGTTTCTTTTGTGAAGGTAATAAAAACATACACAAAAAACAAACGGGAACTTTGAATAATTAATTTTAAATACTAAAAAAATTATTATATTTATTTTATATTTTTCCTTTGTCATTTTTCATGTCGGTTTACTGATAATTAAATTTAGTTTTTTATAACAATCAGAAAATTCTGGAAAATTATTATTATTTTTTTATATGTAAGTCAAATATTTAATTATTTGAATTCTGATTTTTTTACTTAAATTGTATCGTTAAAAAAATGGCGAAAAATGGACGGCTTATTTACAAATGCAATCACGTACATTTTCATTTTAGCATATAAAATGCGACCGGCATCTTTATTCGTCGTAATGACGATGCAAAACCATTAAAATTCAAGAACAAAGTAAAATGTAGAGAATTATTAACATTTTCAAAAAATAAGGGAAGAGTTGTGGCTGACAAGTCAACCCTTCTCAAAATCTGGGAAGTTCTCAAAAAAATTTATCAAGTGGAATTTTATAGATTGCTCCGGTGATGACATCAGTCCGACAAGAAAACTCATGTGGTTTAGCTATGACCTAGACCTAGTTAGCATTTTCCAGTCTTGTGTCAAACTGTCGGTAGGGAGAGAAATTGTTAGCAATGGTTTAACCTTGGATACAACGACCGAGGCACCTACAGACCCAACCCACCCAATTCCTACAGAATAATAACTTGGGTAAAATCAGTGTCGTATATTTTACATTAATCACGATCGCCACACGAAATGGTAAATATAAAATATTGTATGAGCATCATTCATGACTCCATGATATACCGGCTCATATAAATAAAAAATTGTAAGAATATTATGCATTATTTCAATAATAATTAGTTTTAGGCTTAATCTTACTGCCATGCAGAATGAAATATCGTATATGAAATATGATATAACGTATTAGGCACCCGATTGACTTTTCACCTCTTTTTAGGTAGAAAAGCCAGCAGGTACCAATGTGAAATTTCAATATGCTGTGAGGAAATTAGTCAAAAGTAATTGGAAGAATTACAATTCCAATATCTGAACTTTTTCCAATATCTTTATTCATTCAATAGTGCTGCCGAGTTTACGAAAATCAGAAAATCGAAAAATCTTTAAACCCAATTATCTCGAGACTACACTTTTGTGAATACGTTGTTTCATTATTAAAGCGACGATTTGTAATGAACACTGGACCTGCTAGTGATGTCACTAACATGAAGAAATAAGAAGACTACGTGCCAAGCGAGATTATGTTCCAGCAAAATTCAGCCATGTGTGTTCGAGAAGCAGTTGTCCCCAGCTCAGTACAAATATTCAGATATGCACGTAAATGAGACTATGTAAGTGGAATTAAATATGGAAAAACAAAGAGCAGGGACTCTGGTGATACCAACGGCCGAAGAAACCAAGATCAACATACACACACCAATATAAATTCAAGTATTATACTTAAAAAAGATTAAACAAATGTTTCACTAACCCCACGATTGCATCAGATCCAACTTCTCATGTCCACGTTAGTTCAGCCGCTCATACTAACTACAGATTAGATTTAATTTCCACAATAACAATCGTAGAAGAATAATGTAACTAATAGTATTACAAGTTGCCACTAACAATGTTGCACCTCTGGTCCAGACGATTGTTGCACAAGAATAATCAAACAATTAGTATTACAAGTGATAAATAAAAATGTTGCGCCTCCAGTTTGGGTGATTGTATTCGGGGGAAAAAAATTAAAATAGTCATTAACTCGATACTTGGTTGCGGATTTTAACAAAACAAAATAATCAACCTACGCGTTTTATTAATTACAACAAAAAACTCCAAGAAGTAACTCCGATCGACACCTTTATTTAATTCCGATCGACTGTCTTTCAAATACAAAATTTCCATGTACATATAACAAAATCATTGCTTACAAGGTGGAGGAAGGTATTAATAAAAAGACGATAAGTTGTATTGTTCGTTTTGATTCATGCAAAAGACAGTTTTTCGGCCAAATACATTTTCGCCTGAACAACAGCTTTGCAACATATTCCTTGATGATGTGATGCACAGTCTTCCACAATGATTTAATCCCAGATAAAGAGATGCTACCGTTGACTGAATGAAATTTATTCTCAAGCACACCTAAGATATCACCTTGGTTAGTGATATCTAACTGTTGTTAATTCAAGAGCAGGGACTACAGTATGTGAGCTTGCCACACCCGTAGCTCAAAAATGAAAATGTCTACAGGTCTATGGAGATAATATGCAGATATTCCTTCTGGTTCTGTAGATCTCTCTGTTTGGGCCAGATGTCTAAAAAGGATTAATAATTTCCTAAAACTCTATCAAATTTTATACTTTTGATTTCGCATGACATGCGTAACCCTTTTAAAATAAATACATTATATGGTGAAAGGATCAATTTTTGATTTATATTTTAAGGATTATGTGCATAAAATCATGTATCCACTCTTGCATTAATAATAAACAAAACTATAAAGTAACACATAACTCATCGAAACTTAGTGAAACATAAAAGAAAACTTAAAATTTCAATACATTAAAAACTATTTTAATCCTTTTTCTCGTATATTCTCCAATAAAAAAAAAACATAAAAGACAAAAGAAAAACATGAATTTAATATTGAAGTTTTTCTTTGATTCTATCCCCGCGAATTATTCCACCGATTATGGATCTTCTTTCCTATTTCGATTCCTAGCTGTTATTCTTATATTTATTTCTTTGTGCTATATTAAGAACGAAAGACTGAATAGAATTCATATAAATCAAAATAGAAAAAATTCATAAAATAAAATTAAATTGAAATGAATATTTATGGAAAAATATCTGAAAATTATTGAGATGAAAGTCATTAATCGAAGGAAATAATTTTTTGTCTTCCCCATTTAGTTTCAAATATTATATGAAGATGAGTTTTGATTTTAATCGGATTATAGAAATTTTCTTAACAGTTATGTGATTTTATAATATCAATGCGAATTGAAGCTAAAAACATACAAACTGTCAACAATCATTGTATATGAATTATCAGAGAAAACCAACGATCAATGTTTTGGTGATCCAGTAATCTCAAGCAACATTATTTCAACTATAACGAACGCTTGGTCATTATCTAACCTTGTCAAATAATTTTAAGGAAAAGAAGTTTGAGCAAAAGAAAGTATATAATTCAATCCTAATTTTCAAAGTACTGGTATTTTATTGAGTGATTATACCCGGCTCGGATGACCAAATTTATGAAAAAAAAAATTAATTTTGTGAAAAAGCCAAGATCATTGTTTAAATGTTGAGTTCGAACACAAGCCGAAAGGTTAATTCTGTTCTTACTTTGGTTCGTATTGGAAAAGATTTTAATGGGAAGCACACGAGCCAACTGTGAGTTTTCTCTCATGATTAATGTTTAGTGTTCTAAAATGAATAAACGAGAAAGGAGGAAGAAAAACGATCATCTAATTTACCGGTTTCTGTTCTCCCCGGTACAGGTGTCTGAATCAACTAAAAAAATATCGATATATCGAGTCTTATCGATATATCGAATAACGATATCGGAATTATAAAATATCGACATATCTATAATTTTTGATACATCGATACTTATCGATGTATCGACATATTAATACTTATCGATATATCGATAGTTACAGATTCATCAGTTTTAGCATGTGTTTAGCATTTATTTCGTTACTGCTACTAGGGCTGGGTGAAAATAAAAAAGTTATAGAAAATATAGATATAAAAAACTACAGATAGAACCGATTTATCAAATATCGATAACTATTGATATGAATCAAATTCAAAATATACCAGCAAGTATCGATATATCGATATTGACCACCAATATATCGATATACATCATTTGTGAATATTTATCGATCAATATATCGGTATTATCGACATGTTTTTGATTGCGATATTTTTAATAACTTTATTAATATCGCCCAGTCCAACCTGGTATTACAACAGGTTCTGATAGTTTTTGTTTGTGCAACACGAAATTTCATAAATTTTAAGAGGATCGTCTCAAGACTTATTAGGGTGAAGAAAATCGTCAAACGTATCTGAATCAACACCCGGAGGATTTAAACTTTACAAAAAACTTATGGTTTTGACCCGGTCCTCCAAGATTGTTCCACATTTGTGTTTTATGGTAGGTAAAAAATCTAAAGACAGAAAAAAATGTGTATGTCCAGATATGCACTGACCACAACGACCAATCTAATGCTTGTTAAGTGGCTGTTACAGTGGCGCCCAATACTATAAAACAAGGAATGTACAATTGGATGTCAACTAAATATTTACAATTAAATGTTAGATAAATCTACAAACTCAATCTTTGTGCAACACATTACCTTACAAAACAACCCATTCCGATAAATAAAGTTGCAACGTTATGTGGACTACAATATAAAGTAAAACCGTAAAATTTGGTTTTTCATTTTTCAATTAAAAAATAACATAATAAATTTCTAAACAATTAGCCACAAATCATAAGCTCCTTACCATTCCTCTTTCACATAACGTATTTTTGTATAAAATATTCGCGAAATATTCCCGTTTAAATTCAATTAAAACTTTATATTTCGTACAAAAGAATAGAGTAAAAAAAAACTTTAAAACTTCATAAGAAATTTTATAACAATAAATTATTTTCTATTTTCAAAAAATAATTTATGATTTTCTTCTTCTTATAAATACGTCTTTTACATATTACAACGAAACCAAACATTCACTTTACATATATTCAATTTCCAATTCCTGTTTTTTTTGGTACAACAAGAAAGGGTTTGGTTGTTCTATTCTTGCTTGCTTGAGTTGTTATTGCAAATAATAGAAATCCAAGTAAAAAAAAAACTTATATAATTTTAATGGAGGGTTGTTCAAAGTTTAAAGAAACAAGTAACTTTATGGCATGTGAACAATATAATATATGAACAGAATCTAAGATTTTTGATTATAAAACAATCAGCTCGTGGTAAAGATAAAGAAATATTATGAAAACTTTTTGGTGGTATGGTTAAAATTTCTGGTAATGTTAATTTGGTATGTTCTTTTCTGCCGAATCAGAGTTTGAAATGTTTTGTGCTAACAGAAAATTTTATCAAACAGAAAATTCACAGCCTCTGCAGAAAAAAATCTTAAAAGTCGACCAATCGAAAAAATAATCTTGATTTAATTAATTCTTATCATTGGCTCTCTGATGTCATTAGCTCCCTGTTGTCAAACTTACCAATTCCTAGTGTTTCAAATCTACATCTACAATGAAAGTTTCATCAAAATTGATTTATTAACGAATGATGTAATCAAAGTCCCAACAGGCACAGATTTTAGTAAATGAACAAAACTAGTGACAGAATTTGTTAACTGCAAGTGACAAACCGAAAGTTGGGCTGCAAAACTGTTGAAAACTTATATTAATTGCTTTTGTTATAAGTAACATCCAAATTTGATATCAGGAATTGATATCATTAAAGTTTCAAATAAACAAGCGCCCTGGCGGACCCCATCACTTAAACCAATATCTGTCAAGAACTATTCGGGTTTTCTCCTATATAAATTTATATCTTTTTCCAAAGTTTCATCAAAATTCTTTTCATTAACAAAAACAGCCATGTCCCATTTTGTTATGCGAACAAAAAAGTAAAAACGATTTTTTTTTGCATTTTCGGCTTTCGAAAATGTGTCAATAATTGCTATGGAATAAAAATGAAAAACCTCTCATATGACATTCGTCAAAGCCATAAATAATTTTTTTTTCAAATTTCCACTCTCAACCCTCTCCAGATACCGTTAAACATTATTTGTGTATATAACCGTGATTTTTAAATTTTTTGGTTTTATTCGGTACTAAAGTGGGGACAGGGGACAGGAATTACCAATTTCTGGGAATAAATCAAAAACTGTGCAGTCGAAAATTCAAACAAAAATTACTTAAGAATAGAAAAAAAATCGTCACAATCAGTATCGTCACGGACAATATGATTAAAAATTTCCACTCTCACACTCTCCAAATAACATTATAAAAGAAGAGCCAACCGAGCCGTTGTGCTTTTCTTTCATTCTATCTCTACAACATAACCTATAGTTGTGAGTTTTTTTTATTTGAAATGTTTGGCGATAACGCTATGGGGAGGCAAAACACACGTCTTATCATAAGGGTGCCGTTTTTACGTAACTTCACATACAGTTATTTTAACTCAGCATTAAAAAATTATAAAACTAACGAAAACTAAATACACTAATTCTGGTAACCGAACATTTTCCTCCCAAATCCCGAACATTTTTTACGCGTCTGATTTGATTTAATGCGAATCAACAAAACATTTGGCAAAATTGGCAAGAACAAACATTTTGTAAGTATTTAAAATCATACTGAGCCAACGATGTTCCGTTTCCAATTGAAATTAGACTATATCTACCTCCGCGAGAGCGAATATGGCGACCTGGACCCGGTAATTGATTCAACCACTGCACAGTTTCGAACGGTGAAGGTAAAGATTGATTAAACTTGCTACTCGAACTAAATTTTAAATGGAATGACAAAAGTGTGGCTTAGATGATTTTTATTAATACAAATCAAATTTTGTCTTAGTTTTTCCTGTCCTTTTTTCTTTAACAAGATATATTTGGTGCCACTTCTGTAGGGAATTATTTCAGTTTAAAAGAATCTTCTGTTCGAACCATAAAGAAAAATGAAGAAGCTATTAGCACATCCGTGAATGTTGGAACAAAAGCTCATACTTTATAATGCTCAAGAAACATAGTAAAAGAAAAAGTCGGACAAGTGCGAATATAATTCGCTCGTTGATAGTTCCGTGTATATATTGTTCTACGAAAATAGTTCTTCTCCCAAACACAATTTCAGAAATAAGCCGAAAACGGTGCTTTCGAAAATTACAGAAAAAATTTTTAGTGTAAAATGTTTGCATATGTCATATAATCTCATGGCATACGTGGATAGCATACGTGGGTCATATAATCTCATGGCTTCACTTACTAAAAAATTGCATACAAAAATATTAAAAGTCAGACAAGTGCGCATAAAATTCAAGGGCTCCGTAGAATTTAAAAGACCACAATATCAAAAATTATTGACAAAAAGTTGTGTTGTAATGTCTTTATATTTCCAGACCATAGACGCATAACAAAATAAATGTTAAATCATAAATTTAAATTTGATTATTTTTTCGGTCAATGAAGTGTCGAAATTTAGGAGGGTGGAGAGACTACATACTAAAAATATTTGTTTACAATAAAAGAAAAACTGTGCATTGAAAAATTCTAAAAAAAATTGTAATGATTTCTAAATTAGAGTTTTTACAAATTTTTCTGTCAGTCATTGTCAAAACTTAGGAAGGTGACGGTCTGAATTTTGCAATTTTTTGTCAATAACTCAAAAAAATTGCACTGTTATCTACATAAGGTGCTCTTTAAAACGACACCCCACTCGCTTGGGTCAAAAAAGGTTTTTTTGCCCTCCCTACCCTCGTCCCCAAAACACACAGAAATATAAATATTTGAGACTTTGTTATGCCCAACATGTAGCGTTTGGGAAAACCTACAATCAGATACAGAGGTAAGAACAATTTGAGTTCTGCGTAAAAGTGTATAGCAAAGGAGTTGGGGCTTGGCAGTTATCCCTGATAGTAAAGACTAACTTCCGAAGGGAAACGCTTTTCCATTTTCATTCTGTTGTTCTACAACATTACATTTTTTTCATTAACATAATCAGTCAGTACAAATAACTTTTTAACTCACCCTCGAAACATCAAAGATATAACTTTCTAAATATAGTTTTATTATGTATTTACATTTTCTTTACATAAATATTTCGAGTATTTTTTTTTTCATTATCTCTTTGTTTTAATTAAACGAAACAAAAGAATCGAGAATGTAGGAACTCTTCCAGTTTTATATTGTTTCATTGTGTTGAACCATAAAAAACTCCAAATATATACGATCGTTTCCAATTTTTTTATTAAAATATTTCGATGTGTGTGAATGTCTAAGACCGGATAGAATTTGCAACAAATGAGATGATAATATGATTGTTTTATTTAAGGTTGACCCCTATTTTCGTTTTTATCTCTGAATTAACTGAAAGCAAAGCAATATGCAGTTGTGTAGAATCATCCTGTGTGATTTTTGTATTTCTTTATTATTATTCCATGTAATGGAATTGATGATATCGACAGTCACACTACGAGAGAATGCTCATGCAATTAATTTTTACCCTCTCGTTTAGTTTAAGCTATTATGTATATATAGCTGAAATTTTTTTTCAAATAATTTGAGTGGTGATTTAAAATTTGCAAAAATAAAATTAAAATTCGTGTCAGTTTTTCATATTATAAAATTTGCTTTGCCGGGAGTATGATTATTAACTTATTTTTTGATTGCTTGGTCGCAATTAAAACATAGTGTTAGATTTTGTTTGTGTATCGTTACGGTCTACAGACCGTCCTGAATTTAGTGACGTCCCTTTAACACATAATATATTTCCTTATCGGATAGCTCAAGGTAGAGTTAATGGACTACCTGGTCCAGAATACATATATGCATTACAATGGGATGAAGAATTAGCAGAAAATTGATTTTGCGATGAAATTCATTATTTTCTAATAATTTCTATTATTTCCATATTTTTTAATAATTTCCAAATGTTACTCGTTCGTGAATTTCACCATGATAAAAATGTAAACTTTGACTAATGTTTTGACATTGGCAGATCATACAAAAAATTTAAGAGTGCGTTCGTATTAAAATATAAAATTGTTATGTCCCTATTGAAAAACCCGTTAGATACAGTTATAATAACTTCGTTATAATTTTCATACAAGATTTACCAAATCTCCTAGCTATGTGAATTTTTACAAATTTTTCTGTCAATCAGTGTCGAAACGTAGCGGTCACAACGGTTTAAAAGTCACACTTTTTCTAGAATAACTCAAAAACTGTGCACCGCAAAATTTAAAAAAAAATTGCAATGTTTTATAAATTAAGTGCTCTTTCAAATGACCCCCCCCCCATTTGAACACATTTTAAATAGTGTTTTTACCCCTTCTCATTTCCACCCCCTTAAGGGGGGTATGGTTTTAAAATCGAAAAAAAACCGTATTTTTATGATTTTTTTGCGGCGACATGAGTAATTTAATTTTATTAAATTTAATTACATATTATTGTACAACTTTTGAAGTATGTCAGAAAAAGTTTCAATTAAAAAATATGGAGGGGCTGAAATCTCACAGCTCTGAGATATCAAGACTTCGGTCTGGGTTAAGGATTTTGATATAGTTTTCGGCAAAAAACTTTTATGAGGACATGGTTTTTAGTTTTGGGCAGCGATGTATATCAAACAAGACTCTTTGTTAAAGTACAAGTATTTTTTATATCTGTTTAAAAATTTATTACAAAACTAACACGAAACATCAATACGTTGCCGGAAAATTATAATCAAAATTCCAAAAATATTGTTAAATTAAATAAAACCAAACTTTTTCAAAATTCCAAAAATATTCCAAAAATTAGAATAATATCAAATATTTAAATTTTTTCTAAATTCCAATAATATTTAAAAAATTCTTAAAAATTCAAACTTTTTCCAACATTCTAAATATATTGCAAAAATTATTACAAAATCAAAAATTGAAAATTTTTTCAAAATTCCAAAAATTATAGTAATATCAAAAATTAAAAATTTTCCAAAATTCTAAAAATATTCCAAAAATTCTTACAAAATCAAAAATTAAAACTTTTGCCGAAATTCTAAAAATATTGTAAAAATTATTACAAAATCAAAAATACAAACTTTTTCAAAATTCCAAAAATATTTCAAAACTATAACAAATTCAAAAATTTCCATGTCCGATTTCATTTTAAATTACATTTACGTCATAAAAACAGCTACATTTTCATCCAAAAAATTGGCTAAAAAAATAAATGAAATCATTTTTTGACACACTTGACATTATTTTTTGACAAACTTATAATGCCATAATTCTCTATAATAATAATAAAATATCATGTCACAAATCATTAATTTTATTTTTTTGTAAAAAATTGGGTAAAAAATAAATAAAAACCGTTCTTTTGACACACTTGACAAAATGTTTTGACAAACTTATAATGCCATAATTCTCAATAATAATAATAAAATTTCATTTCAAAGAAACAATTTTATTTTTTCCTAAAAAATTGGCTAAAAAACTAATTAAAAATCTTTTGACACACTTGACAACATTTTTCTGATAAACTTATGATGCCATAATTCTCAATAATAATAATAAAATTTCATTTCAAACCAACAATTTTCTTGTTTTCCAAAAAATTGGGTAAAAAAATAAATAAAAATCTTTCTTTTGACACACTTGACAACATTTTTTTGACAAACTTATAATGCAATAATCTAGATTTTGGTCTCACATACCAATCCCGACCATCAAGATTTCTCCAAATTTAATGTTCCTACTCGTAATCACTTAAAATGAACGTTTTTTAAGCAAAAAATATGCAAATTTCCTTGTTTTGACACCTTTTCGATTTTTTTGACACACTTTCGGTACAGTTATCGAACACATCGTCCTTTCGGCTCTTCCTATTAAGTAAACCTATTTTTATAAAAAAAAATTTTTCAAATCCGTCCAGCGGTTTTCTAGATTTCGTCGGTTGTGACGGCCGGCCGGCCAGCCGGCCGGCCGACAGACAGACATACATTTTTTTTTTATTGCTTTTCTAGAATCAGGAGGTCCTAAAACGTCGAGAAATGTCAAAAAAAGTGGGGGTAAGAATTTCACTTTGAGCTCATGAATGTAATACTTAGGTCTTTCAGACCGAAGTAATATTGATAAATCAGCCGGTGAGTAAGTAATATTGATAAATCAGCCGGTGATGTTGAATCTCTAGAGGCACCTTGAAAAAAAGTGGTTTTGCGGTGAACATTATAACTCGTTACCGGATCATGTGAAACAAAAAAAATGATATGCGTTTTGAAAGTGATGTATTTCTCGAGGTAATCAGGAGGAGTTTTTTTTCTATTTTTTGCAGCACTTGTAAGTGAAAATCGCGATTTTAGCTCAAAAAATCGCGTTTAATTTGTTATGATAGAAAAGAATAAAAGAAATAAAGAAAAAAAGAAAAAGAAAAAAAAAAAGAAAATAAGAAAAAAATAAAAAAAAATAAAAATTCTTCCTGATTACCTGTTGATTTATGTGAAGAAGTAATGTTCAAATTTTCAAAAGATCGGTTCAGTAGATTTTGAGTTCTAATGTTCACGAACTTCAAAAATGACGTTTTCGGGAAAATAGGGTCAAACGCAACTCTGTTGAAACGCTGTAACTCCGTTACTTTTACTCGGATTAACTTAAAATTTGTACACAATATTCTCGACATATTGTTCATGCAGAAAAAAAATTTAAAAAAAATGCAAAAGAAGTAATTTTTAAACCATACCCCCCATTTTGTTAACTCCCGACTACAAGAAACCATATACATCACTCTATGCTCCAGATTTCTTCTCGAAATCATCAGGAACTGGAGAGTGTCTACAGATATATCGATGAGCGATCACAGATTTAAAGACTTTCTTGTAAAGGCGATCCCAGCTGAGGATCTGCTCTACCAGAATCCAAGACAGACGGATTGGGTGTGCTTTAGAGGCATTGAAGAGGAGAAACGGGCTAGTGGAAGCATTTCCAAAGTCGAGGCTGATAAACAGCTCAATAATTTGTTAGTCTAGGCTTTTTAGAGCTCGCGTCCTGAAACCAGTCAAAGAAGTGCAAGCAAGTCAGTTTGGTGTAACAAAAACCTTGATAAACGCAGACAAAGATTCAAGAAATATCTGAACAGAGCATTGAAAACTAGTGATGAAGCTGATTGGGTTTTGTACAGGTGAGCAAGGAAAATTTTCAAAAGGCTTATTCGAAAATCAAAGAAGAGGCCTTATGAAAAGTACTATGAGTCGTCGATTGAGATTATCACAGAAGATGCTGCACTAATGAGAGCCTTGAAAAAGGATCCTTTAGCGAGACTGGATAATATTAAATTATCCAATGATACTTACATTTCTTTAAGGTGCATACGACGGGCACTGGCAGATCGACGTCTGTTTATTCACACGAAGGACAACACCACAATCCAGATAGGTGTGAAGCGTGGATGTCCCCAAGGGGGCGTGCTATAACCCCTGCTTTGGAACATGATGGGAGACCAGCTCCTAATTGAATTGAATGATAAAGGGCTAAACACATACGGCTATGCCATTGATATTAGTATGGTTTTGAAAGGAGACAACATGGGGCATCATTGCAGAAAAATGCAGAACGCCCTGCACATTACCAACAACTGGTGTCAGAAAAATGGTCGCTCGATTCTCGATCAATGCTTCTAAGACACAACTCGTTGCATTTATTAACAGAAGGAAACTAAATAGCTTCACTCTTCCTTCTATCGGTAATAACACATTAATACTCCAACATAATGTGAAGCATTTTGGAGTTGCTCTCGCAAGCGCTCAACTGTTCATGTTGAGACTAAATGCGCAATTGCAACTAGAGTTCTGTGTCAATGCAGGAGGGTTTTCGGTGGCAAATGGGGGCTGACTCTGGAAATGGTCTACTGGCTGTATAAAGTAGTTGTCAGACTCATTGCCAGATATGGGTCCCTTGCGTGGCTCTCAAGAACTTTTGTTGAGAATGCGATAAAAAACTGGAGGTGGTACAAAGGCTTGCTTGCTTATGTATCACTAGTGATTTCAGGACAACGCCCACAGCGGGTCTGCAGATCTTCTTTGAGCTTTTTCCCTTGCATACAGTTGTAAGAATGGAGGCTTTTAAGGCTACAAAAAGGTTTGAACTCCTGGGAAACACCAAAGGCAATAGGAAAAATCATCAAGCACTACAGAGGTATCTGGAAGAACACCTCACAGATTTATCCATGCCGACTGATAACGCACTACCTCTAACTGCCTTTCAAAAGCAGTAAAGAGTTGTAATTCCAACGATAGAGGACCGGTGCGCAGCTGATTTGCTATTGGTCAGTGCTGCCAACACGTTGGACATCTACACAGATGGATCTCTCACTGAAAATGGTAGCGAAGATCTTGGGAATGACGATCTCGGAAGATCTCAGTAATGAAGATCTTGGGCTGCAATTTCCAGAGTTGAGAGAGAAAACCTCCAAATTCCTGTTAAATCTGACTCGGTCAGACTGTAAACTAATGGTGGGACTACTAACAGGTCACCATCATGTGAACAAACAAATGGTACGGCTTCGAGTAGAAAATGATCCAACTTGCTGCATTTGTCTTGAAGAAAATGAAACAGTCCCTCAAATTGTGAGAGAATGTTTGGCTTTCTCAGGCCTCCAAAGCGTCAATTTAGGACAGAACTATCTTAGGAAAGAAGATTTCTGCAAAGCAGACCATTCAAGGCTTTTTTCAAAAATGTCTTCAGCTCTTGAATATGAGGATAACACAAAGGACTTAGCAGTCTACTAGCTAGGCAATGACTACATGGTCGCCTCGCCAAAAAAATAAGAGCGGAAGGAAAGAGATAAACGACTTGTTTTGTGGCAATAACTCAAAAATTAATCAGCCGAAAATTCATTGAAATTATTTCTGAAATACATATTTAATTGTGATTATTGATAGCAAGCTCACTTGAAACTCACTCCTAAAGCATATCTCAGACAAGGATTTCTTCGCATCCAGAAACTTGTTAGTAAAACCTGGGGATTAAGCCCCAAAAGTATACTTTGGTTACTTCTAAGTATAAAAAAACCCATACTGTCTTACGCAGCTTTGGTCTGGTGGCCGAAAACAAACCAAATATCTGCTTAGACAGTACCCACAAAAACACAGGGATTGGTGCGCCTCTGCGCCACAGGTGATTTTAGAACCACACCAACATCTGCAAGGGAAGAACTTCTACTTCCTGTATTGCACCTATATATCAAATCTGCATCAGCGTGTAGTGCTCACAGAAGTCAGTTAGTCAAAACTTTTAAAACTGGTAATCTAACTGGTCATGTAACGACCCTCTCAGAACTGCGAAATTAAGTGGAGACCTATTCATTTCGGACTGTATGCCAGATATCACTGATCTAGATATGTAGTTGGTTATTTTTGGGGCCAGTGAAGGTATTGAGAGCTACTTACAAATACTAGTATATAATGCCAGCATCTGTTATATGGGTAGATTCTAAACCAATGAAGGCACTGGTATAGCGCTGTAGCTAAACGGGCGTTAGCACTGGGTAGCTCTTCAAGAGTACTTCAAGCCGAAACTAAATAATCGATATTAAGACAGAGTCTCTGAAGATCTTAAAATGGTGCGTGACGGGAAACGGTCCGATAAAACACCACCTTAACAAATTAGGCCTTGCCGCTTCCGAAAGATGCAGACTCTGCAATTTGGAAGCAGAAACAATGGAACACATTATCTGCTTATTAACTGCTCTAAACTTGAATGGCGCAGATATATTGGACTCGGTCAAGGGAGACTAGCACTTCCTCTACCACAAAGTATTAATCCAATCCAGCTAACATTCCCTATTCTGGGGAGACATTGTTGTCATCTGCAGCATAACAACATCAGTGTTAAGCATAATTTATCTCTAGGTCGTAGTGCTACTCGAACTAGCAAAATAATTAGTTCAGCTTTGAGATCCTCGAATAAAAGAAAACTGTACTAGGTATGGGAAGGAGATGTTTTTCGGAACTGTTTAAGGTTTTTGAGATATTTGAAGCTAGTATATTATGAAATTTTTTAGGAATGCATAACGCTACACGGTCGTTAAACGTAAAAGCTATGCGTAAAGAAACTATTTAAGCTACTATTCAAGTTCATATCTCATATTTAATTATTTATTTTTTCCATGAGTTGAAAGAATCATTTTTGTAATCAGCCTGATAGTGAGGGATTAAAGATTTATTGAACAAAGATCACTAAGTTTAGGTTGTCTTAGATTATCAGTCTGTGAGAGTCAGCTATTCAAGGAGTTGTTTCAAACTGGGAAGAGTTATTGCAAAAAGAGAATTCACAGTGAAAGTGTAAGGTGGTAAAAAGTAAAGATGTATTTAAATTTGCTCTAGGGTTGTTTGGGTGGTATGACAAGAGTGATTGAGTGATTATTATTCTCAATTTATATGCTGATTGACTAAAATTGTAGTAATATAACGAATTGGAAATGGTTTCGAATAGCAAAGGCGAAGAAAACAAAATTAAACTTGGCGTTTAAAGTGGTTTATTTTTAGCTTTAACTATATATATAGCTATATTCATAGCTGTAGTTATCTGTCTATCTTCGCCTGTATTAAAGGATCAATTTTTGTTCATTTATTTATTTTCTTTTATTTTTTCTAGTGGGTGAGACCACCCCGCGTAGGCCAATTCCTACTATTGATATATCAGTTAACGTGAGATATTACATACTGGGAATATCAGTGAGATATCACTAGCCATGGTTATATTTTGGGGATGCTGGTAGATGAACTGTATTCAGTCAGCGGTTTAGCACCCTCCATCTATGTTATGAAATATTCCTTGATGATGCTATGTGTTATTGCTTATCGAAGAAAGTAGAAACACTTTTGTTGTAATATGTAATGAAGCGCTGCTTCTTTGTTTACCAATGAAGTGGCATAGCAGGCCGCTCACCTGGATGAGATTGAGATTATTTTTGGCCCCAGACTAGCTACAGCCTATGGAATCGAAAGAAGGATACCTGCTGCTGCAACACAAATAATCGTATAGTACGCGTATTTCGAATAAAGACGGATAAAAAAAAAAATAAGTGAGATGAGTAGACTCTGGCGACCCCTTTGCATGAAAAGAACCGCGATCATCGCGTCCAACCCCATGGTTTTCGCCCATTTACACACTTTCGTACTGCATACGCTCTCACATGCACACCCACACGCTCACACACACCCGCACAAAGACACGTACCTTCATATACACCATCATCCATACGATATCTCCAGTATTGAAATCGGTTAAACTTAGAGCTTTTGTTGAAGTTACTTGATTCAGCAAGGGTTCAAGACAAAATTGTATCATATCGCAATTTGGTCGACACATAACAATTTCAGTCCAGTTGTTTGGTTTTATTTCCCTTTTTTTTGTTTGCAACTCATGTCTTCATAATTGCTTGCTGACCCAAATTCTTTATTTGCTAGTTTTTTACAAAGTTGATTTTAAATGATTGTAATTTAAGCATACGGATATCGTGTAGATAGGCCAATAGTTGTACGAGTGCCGAAATACGCAAATTATCAGAGTCGTCAGATTCAGGCGTGATGCTTCTTATGCGAGGTCCAAATTTAGCCAAAAATTCTTTTAATAACTCTGTTATTTTCATTTCAACTAACTCCATTGTTTCGAAGTAAGTTTCACCTTTCAGTAATTGTTGTAACTTAGTTGCAAAAGAAGTAGCGTAACAATCAAGACGGTTCACTCTTATTTTGATTTTATCATGCCCTATATTGTTAGGAGATCTGGCGGGCTGAAACCATGCCACAGGACTGGAACACAGCTATGCTGATACCAATCCATAAAAAAGGTAATCGCCTACAATGTGCAAACTACAGAGGAATCGCTCTCCTCTGCACAGCATATAAGATCTTTTCCTACATTTTGCTATCCAAAATCAATCCTTTTGCTGAACAACTGTTTGGAGAATATCAGTGTGGCTTCCGGCGGGGCCGAGGTACCACCGATGCACTTTTCTCGATAAGGATGATTTTGGAAAAGTGTCGAGAGTTCAACATACCTGTGCACCAACTTTTCATTGATTTCAGGCAGGCCTACGACTCTCTCGAACGAGAGACTCTATGGTCTGCTCTGGTGTCGATGGGAATTCCTGGTAAACTGGTATCACTATGCAAAATGACAGTACAGAACTCTCAATGCTGTGTACGAGTAGAGAACAAAATATCAAAGTTTTTTAAAGTCGACTCCGGTTTAAGACAAGGTGATGCTATCTCTCCTATACTTTTTAATCTAGCCTTGGAATATGTGTGCCGTCAAAAGAAACTACCGACTAATAACAATATCTTGTCAATAAACTCAGTACAGATGATTGCTTACGCTGATGATGTTGTCATCCTCGGCCGAAGTGAAGCTGTTATGAGTGAGACTTTCAAGTCGCTTGAGAGTGGTGCTAGGAAAATTGGTCTGCAAATTAACTACAATAAAACCAAACATATGAATGTTTCAAGAGAGGCTGAGAAGAAAGATTTGATGTGCGGCGATGAACGAATTGAGGGAGTTGAATCTTTTAAATATTTGGGATCAATGCTTGACTCAAACAACAGCATACTTACAGATATTAAAGCTCGAATCGCTGCAGGTAATCGAACTTTCTACTCAATTAAACCTCTCCTTGGATCACCGTATGTATCAACTAACACCAAGCTCAAGTTATACAAGACATTGATTAGACCGGTTGTGATATATGGGTCACAAACGTGGACCCTTACACAAAATGACGAATCGCATTTATCTGTATTTGAGCGTAAGATCCTACGCCACATATTTGGTCCACTTAAGACAGACGATGGGGAGTATAGAACCCGGTATAACTTTGAGATCAGAGACCTTCTTGAGGGTCCTGATATAATAGGTTGTATCCGTTCTAATAGGATTGCTTGGTTTGGGCATGTTCTACGAGCCGATTCACAGTCTGGAATGATTAGAAAAATGTACGTTAGTACCCCAGGGAGTGGTAGACCGCGAGGTAGACCACGACTACAATGGGAGACTGACGTAATAAACGACCTTAAAAAAATCGGCTGCCATGGTAATTATGTCGCTGTTGCGAATGACCGTGGTGAATATTCAAAGCTGATTAACCTGGCAACGCTCCTACATGGAGCATGAACGCCTTTAAAAAAAAAAAAAAAAAAAAATATTGTTAGGAGAGTAACTATAAAAAAATTACAGGGGAGCAGTAGTTTATGCACATCACTTAACGCTAAATAACTGCAGATGTGATCAAAATTATCAAGAGGTAGACTTTGAAGTGATGTTGCAATCATTTCTAGGATTTTTCTTCTTTATCGTGATTATAAAATTATATTGTGTTAACAATCGTTGTGGTCTAGTGGAATACTATATTGTATTATCAAACAATTCTCAGATTAAGGTAGCCTCCTTAGTCTGCCAAATGATATTCAATAAAACACTTTAATTTATTTTTATTTTAGATCAAACCAATCACAAAAAAAATAATAATTCAATACAACAAAGTATATTAACTTACCGGTTTATCGACTACAACTGTTATATATGAATAAATTATTTGTTGTAGTCAGACAACCCACACTACCGTTATAAGACACGCGGTGTAATTCATCCAATACCTAGTTATATTGAAAATCAACTAATGGTATTTCCCAAGAAAAATTTAAATAATTACTTGACAATAAATCTTATGATTGTTAAATGCAGAATTATTTCTACATATAGGGCTATTCCCATCCACACATCCACATTCACACACTCATACACCTACATACTACCCACAATCATTCATACCTGTAAATAACAGTAGATTAGGACTCACCACATGATGTGAATAACTCCCGCTCCTCCAACTCGTTGTTATTCGCCTTAACCCGTCATGTTCCTCGGCCCAAAATAAAACAATAACCAGGTTAAACTGCCCCTTTTTGGTACCGTGGTATTATTTGTATTATTATGCTTGGTGTTATAACTGGATCGGGTCGGTACAAAAAAAACAATGCACTCACTTTTAAGCTTTCTTATTTTTTTTGTTATATTTCGTTTCGATTTTTTTTTTCTTCAATTCACTTATGAGCTAGCATAAATAAAAACATGCCGTATTTACAAAAAAAATTTACTATTACAATTAGATTTGTTAACCTGTAACTGAATACAACACTAGAATCACTTAACAAAATGGCCACTATCAGCCTTTAATAATTTAATTATATGGTGTTTAATAATAATAATCTCGGATACAAATAAATAACAAGAATAAATAAATTTTTTTAATCTAATATCACAAACCGAGTATTTTGATAAAAAAAACTAACAATTTTCACCATAAAAATTAACTAAATTCAATTTTATATCTTGGTTCGTCGGCATAACCACAAAAAAAACACAAAATCATGTGAGAACCAAATTGAAAAATTTTCTTTATTTATTGTCAGCCGTCCAAAACTGAAATCAGCTGATTTCCAAAAATGACAATCAAATAAGAGAGCCTCTATACGTTGCTAGGCGTATTTATAGGCAAACAGAATAACGATCGTGGTGAATTAATTTTTTTATCTTTCGTTAATTATTTCTCCCCACTAAGTGTCTTCACTATTAATCTGTACTACAAATTGGGAAATAATTATAAACAGAAACTTGGATTATATAACGATTGTAGGAAATCTACATGGGACTAGCGGAACTACGAATTAATGATACTGTACAATTGTTTTATGCTAACCCTATAGCAATTAATGATTGAATATAGAAAATCACATTGGGAAATATCACACAACTGTTTTAGGATAATAATTTTTTTTAACGGAAACTAGAGTAGATGAGAAGAAATTATGTGTAAAGGAAAAATGAAAACAACTATGAAAATTTCTGTTAAGGCAAATTTGATGTGTGAGGGACAGTGGTTTGAATTTCACTCATGGAGTTTGAATTACCCTTCATAACAAACACATGCATAAAAAATATTCAATTTTGTACTAGAATAGAATAAAAGAAAAATATACTTTTCCGCACATATGACCACAAAATATTTTGTAAGCCTGGCACGTACGCCGCCTGCATGTGAGATCTGTAGTTAAATCTATCTTATATATAATATTTTTATAGCACTAAAAAATAATAATTTAAATAACTTACCATATAGAAAAAACAACTTAAACACATTGCATCATTTGAATTGCAAAAAAAAACAATTTATTTGGGTTTTCGAAGTTTACAATTTTGACAGCTCTTAGTTGGACTACTATATTTTTTTTATAAAACCCGTAGTTGGATTTTTATGTTTATTTTTTCGAGCTAGTATAATTTACAACTATTACAACGAAGATGGCGCACTTTAATTATTTAAATATCTTAAATTTGTTCTCCCTACGGTCGTGCGGCAAACTAACTCGTAATAAAATCTACTATTTCGTTTTGTTTATATGAGAGTTTTGAAACAGAAGTGTTCGATTGTTAAACCAGAGTTTTATTAAACCGTGCTGTTACAGGGCAAATTATGTCGATTAATGCCTTGAGGTATAGGAAGTGTTAGTCTTCTTTGACCAAGCTAGATGTAACTGCGCCAAGTATTATTAAATTTATTAGTCTCTAATTTACAAAAAACTATCAGTTCATCCATATAAATCTAAGGGAATGATAGTTTTAATTTAAGTAGAAAGCATAAAGTGTGACATTTCTTATATCAATAACTGATCGACTTTTGATTTTACTGGTCCAATAAGTTTTATGAATTGATATTTACGAATATTCAAATTAAATGCTCAGTGATTTGCACTAAGACTTAGTAGTCAGAAGGATTGCAGGCGACATATTTTCTTACAACATTAAAACGCGACAAATATTTCTGCCAATATTTGTTCTAAATACTAAAAACTTTTATCTTCCTTGACAACACAGATTATGATTCTACATCTCTAATAAAAACAGTTTAGGCATTACAGCAATATTGTTTGATGGACCCATGCAAAATTTTTACCATTGTAATTTAAATGTTCCAAGCCGTCTAAATCTAAATCAACCTAGCTAGAAAAGTGCAACAACAATAAGTGTATTTGCTTTGTGGGCTACCTTTCTTAAAAGTTGTTCTCTGTTGTTTGTTTGCAGGAAAGATTAAGACCAGTCATTATTGTTTGATTAAATTTCAAGGTTTGACGATTTTCAATTGGAGTTTGAATATTGATGTTTCCAAAAAGTTCAAGTTCAGATTTCAGAATGATTGCGTATCCAAAACTCATTGTGCAGTTTTGTAAGGCAAAACATTATCGATTTTGAAATTTATAAATGATTAATGAATATATAACTGCGTCTTAAAATTTTTTCAACCAAATAAAAAAAAGAATCCCAAGTGCAACAATTATGAAATATTTTTATTGTATTCATCAATTAGACGTTCAATTATATTCCACAAAATGATTATCTCAAATTAAAATAACCTCATTCAAAATTCAATACTCTTGTAACAACAAGGGTTAAAGAATTCAGTTAATGGTCCCATTAACCTTTTTGTACTATCTTAGAAATAATTGTCTCTATAAAAACCAGTATTTTATAACGTTAGGATAGTTTTACAATAACTATAGAAAATATGTAAATTATTAATATCATAACTGGTCAAATAAACTATTTTCTTTGAAAATAAATATCCTGTCATGGGACCAAAGAACTCTAATCTATCAAAAAATCATAATAATTTGACCATTTGCCCACTTTAAATTCACTTCAAAAAATTGAAATTTAAATAAAACTAAATGAAAATTGAACCTTTGGGAAATCTACATATCAAACAATACAAAAGAAATTGAAAATCATTTCTTATTGTTTTGGGTTTCCTTCGTATTTAAATTATACCAAAGAATTTGTTTCTTTGTTGGATAATTTTAAAGAAATTCAATTATTTAATACGCTTGTCATTCATCTTAGCAAATCATAAATGGACATGTTTACAATCCATAGTTATAATTCTTCTAAAATAAATAATAAATTAACTGCGGAATTTAGTTATTTATAAGTAACTGAAAAGTTTTTTTTAGGACAAAAAGAATTTTCATGTTTGAAATTTATTACCTTATTAGACTCAAAATTTGTGAAATCAAATTAACAACCCTTTTGTCTTACGACACGTGTTCGGAATAACAACCATTTAAACTACAGCTGGTCGTTTTTTTTTTCAATTAAAAATTGTCTGCCAGCAATAATTCAAAATATATAAATTTGTAACCCATATCTTGATTTTTTTATTCTACTTTGAAATGTAACTTTAAAAAAATTAACTTGTGCCAAATAGCAAAAAAAGTTAATGTAAGAAATATTATAATAAAAGAAGTTACGGACAAATTTCACAGAATTTATAATTCGTTTCTTACTTGATAAATTACCATCAAACGTTACCGAGAAAAAAAAATTAAAACGAAGAAAGTAGTCTTGTAAAAGCAAAACGAAAGGGGTGGTTTAAAAATTATGTCGAAGAAAATAAAATATCGAATGTATTTCGGATAAAAAATGTAGTATCGAAATAGAAGGGTTGAGGTAGGTGCAACACTCTCTGTCTCATTAAAAAGTACATACAAAAAAAAATTAATGTGCTAAGATAAGATCCATTAGATGGATTACACACATAGCATCTACTATTTCCGGAATGTGCATCAATCTCAGGTATCTTATTTTCCAGCGATTTGTTATGTTGACAGGAGCCTATTCTCAGGGTTACGCTGATGATATTACCATACTAGCAATTGAGAAGGACATCCGCACTCTAGTGGATCTGGTGGAAAATTTACTGAAGTTGGTTGAAGAGTGGTGTCCCAGCAAGGACTTTCAGTACATTCTTCCATATCACAGGTAGTCCAATTTACCAATAAGAGAAAAGTGCCTGCAACACCAAGTCTGTATCTTTTCAATTTGCAGTTAAGCTATTCAGATGAGGTTAAGTTTCTAAGCATTTCTCTGACAAAAGCTGAAATTGGAATATTCATTTAACAAAAAAATTGATAAGGCTGTCATTTCTTTTTGGCAATGCCGTCGATCCTTCGGTCGTTATTGGGGTCCTTAGGTCCAAACCGGTACCGGATATACACACCGGATATACACAGCAATAATCAGACCAACACCTGTGTTTGCATGTGTTGTCTTGTGGCGAAAGACAGAGCCAAACAATACGTCCGCACACCAACACTATCGTTGGAGGCCATGTTGGGTCTAGCTCCCTTACATCTACATGTAGAGTACATGGCTAAAAAGGCTGTCTACAGACTACATGTAGCAGGAACGTTGGTAAACAGAGGGAGAACATGCGGTCATGGTCCTCTACTTGATAGACTACGGACAGATTGTCCAAAAATAGATATGCATTGTGACGTAATGACCACCCAAGTAACAAAAATAGTGATTATCAGTACTTAAAGAAGGAGCTAAGAAGACTTAATCGAGGCATCGCGCCTTCTTAAAGAAGGATTTAAGTATGGATTAAGTACAAAAAGGCCCATGTGGGCGGTCCGATAGAACGAATTAAGAAGCTTATTTCTATCTTATTTCCTTCTTAAATAGGTATGTGATTTTTAACTCCTACCAAAGTCCTTATTAACTCCTTCTTAACTCCAGCTTAACTCTTTCTTAAATCGGTATGTCATTTTTTTGTTATACTATCAAAGTCAAAGAGTGACACAGATATTTGTATCTCTCTTTTTCTTTATTAAATTAATTTAAATTGCAGATAATGACAATAATGAAATGAAACAAAAAATATGTTGTGTGTTGTTTAAAAATTTTATGAAGAGAAGCTGAGACGACAATAAAAATGTATTATATATTGGGGGTTTGAAAATCGGTTTTAAGATAACATTAACCCAATATCTTCAAACGGAACGAGTTTTATGATGAAATGGGGTCTTCTCACCCCTTCAAAACTCACGCGCCATTATAATTTCTCTAATTTATTTAAATTGTTGAAAATATGTCAAAATTCAATGCGCCTAAAACTTTGTTTAAAATTATTTGTTGATCAGAACTTGAACATATTCATGCTCACATCGTTGTTAGCTATCTAAATATAAGTTAAAATAAAAAATTTGGCCTACATTTATTATTTATATTTTTAACGGAAATTTTTTCAAATTGTGTTTTAAAAATTTTGTATAAAAATATGGCGGAATCTTGAAAAACTTTTTTGGAACCAAACGACTGGGGTGTCATTTGAAAGAACACTTAATTTAAGAAACATTGCAACATTTTTTAGAATTCTGCGATGCACAGTTTTTTAGTTATTGATAAAAAAAAGTGCTATTTGAAGTGTATGTATACCACCCTATATTTCGACGCTGATTTATAGAACAAATATTCCCTATTTAGACCATTAAAATACTGGTTAAATCTTTCTTTAGCTAACATAAACAGCTACGGATAAGATTAAACCTCAAGTAAAATTTTTGATCAATGTAGATGTGATTGACCTTTACGATTGACGTTTACGATTAAACATATATTCTGTTATGCGTCCATAGTCTGGCGATATAAAGACTTTACAACATAACTTTATGTCATTTATTTTTGATATTGTGTTCTTTTACATTCACGGCGAGCGTTTTAATTTTATTCGCACTTGTCCGACTTTTTATTTTAAAGTATGAATCAATGGGACAAACACAAGTGGACATTGATCTTCATATTCTTCGTCGTCGTCATGATAACTATTACAATCACCCATATAATTTAATGCGAACATCTTTGCTTCTATACATTCGATTGGATATAGTTTATTTGGTAACAACTTATTCTCGGCTATGTATATATGTAAAACGCGCGATGGAAATTGTTTCTCGAAAAAATCGTTCAGTTTCTCAAACTGTGAGCCATAAATATACTTTTTTTCCGTGCGTTTATCAATAATAATTAGTTTGGTCTCAACAACTTGTAGGTTTAAAGTTAAAAAATACTTGTTGAAAACTAAAGTATTGAATTAAAGTATTTAAAACATATACAATTGACGTTTGAAAGAGACAGATAAGAAATATTGACATTCTTCAATGGTTTTTTAAGATAGGCCAATTTGGGTCTGATTTCAAACTAGTGATTTCATGAACAGCAATTCTTTCTATATGTCTCTTTCCAACTTGTTCTAATGGTAAATGACTTGTTCGCAAATCACGAATGATGTTTTGCAATTCAGATTCGAACGGATATGCACTAAATGTTAATATTGGTCCGAATCGTCGAACTTCGTCGATTAAGTGACATAAAATATGGATATTGCTTACTATATGTTCACGTCCGTATAATTTTACAAAAAAGTCGAGGAAAGTTTTTAACATTTCTTCGGCAGTATCCAAAACGTCTACCAAATGAAAATTGACCGTACATATTGTAATCGAGCAGAAATATAACAAAAAATGTTCATAATATTTTTTCGGTAAATATTTTCGCAGGACAACTATACTTGTATAAAGTAAAAAGACACGATATTCAGTACCTTTTCAATGTGCTAATTCATCGATGCCACGAATAGTACGCTGAATTTTTGAAGGTCGCTTAACCTTTTTTAAAATGCAGCACCGTCTTTCCAACCTATTATCATTTTTTTTGTCACACCCAAATCAATCAAATGCAATTCATCTTCGACTGGGAAATTCTCTATCATATCGATTTTGAATTCAGTGAGTGGTGTGTCACCGCGTCTATAATTTGGATATTCATCCGATCTAAACCCATTATTAGTTTTTTTCATTTCGTTGAACTTCGGAAAAACTACGGTGTGGCTAATATCTATGTTTTAATTCTTCCACAAATTTGCGTAAAAGCAGTTCTAAACTCGAAGGCTTGCTGTAAGATTGATAAATTTTATATATATTTGTTTAAACATCGATTAAAATAATCTTAAAACTCACTGTACCCATGATATATTGAAACTATTGATGGTTTAAGTTCTTTAAATTCATAAATTTTGAAGAGAATTGGCCAAAAACATTCGTTGGATGACTTTGAGATTGGAACACCATCAATACTGAAGTTCAAAGATAAAATGCTTGGTAAACTATTAATATTGTGAAGTTTGTCTACTATATTGCTTTCTGCAGTCCATAGTATCAATACTTTAGATTTTCTGCATCCTGATCTTGTAAAAATGACACAATTTGGGATGTTTTTAATAAAGTTATTGGATCACGAGGCAAATGCGGCAAAGAAACACTTTTGTTCCAAATATCAAGAAGACCTTTCAGTTGAATAATGTTTACTCGATTTTGAACATGCCCAACACACCAAATCGGATATCAATTTCTCCTTATCAAATGGTTGCTCATATTCAGAGTCAGAGAATTCTACTGTACTTTCACGTTCGTTTACAATGGTTGTTGTTGTGGTTGAATTGGACGGAAAATCACTTGATTTGAAATATATTGCAGAAGAAACACTAGAATTGACTGCCAGAGTATCACTTGTTTGGATCGACTCAATATCGCTCATGGTATCAGATGTAGCCAAACTAGGCTCTACATAATTTCGTTTTAACTGCTGATTAAATATTTCTTGAATTTTCATATACTTTGATCTCTTATAGTAGCCGGTTCGTTTCTTTTTTCTCCATAAATTTAATAAACTATTTTGTTCCATTTTAACAAAACACGTATAGTAATCATAAGATATAAACGTAGCAAACAGACAATAAAAACTGTCAAATGTTGACACGTTTGTACACATATACGAAATCATAAAATATCATACCAATTTAAGTAAAAAATTCGAAGCATTAAAGCCGGATTATCATACCGATTTACAACTTCAAATATACATACCAAATTAAGAAGCCTTTAAGAATTCTTTACTCGAGCTCGTACATTCCAATTTAATCTTTCTATATGAATACCAATTTAAGAAGCCTTTAAGAATGCTTAAAAAGAGTTATTACATACCGATTTAAAACCAAAGTGACCATACCATTTTAAGAAAGATTTAAGAAGCATTAAAGTAACAAACATTCAACATACCAAAAAAAGAATGAATTAAGTTGCAATAAAGAAATGACATCCCAAGGCCATACCAATTTTTGCTACTTGGGCAAAGTATATAGCTTTGAGAAGCCTGCTGAACGGATTATCTCTTCTAGAGACGAATGTGAGGAATCTTGGTCCAAATGCTCCTCGAGCAAGATATATGTTGTTGTTGTTGTAGCGACGGTTTAGGTGCTAATCCTCCAGCTCCATGTCCAGGTTCAGGAACTCCGCTACTGCTTTTGGGCAGTACCACAAATCTTCCTTCGTCAGGTTTGTTGCATTTTTAGGACATCTGAATCGGAGGTCTACATCATGCGGCGTGCCCTCACATGCGGGACACTTGTCAACAATTTCAGGATCAATTCTACACATGTAGTTGTTTAGGATGCGAGACCAACCAGATCTTAGTTGAGCTAGGATGGATCTGGTGCTACGGGGCCATTGAGCCTCTTCAGCAGCGACTTTTGGTGGCTTTTTATTTAGAACTCTATTTGGCGCATAGTTATCTAGAGCAACCTCAACAGTTTTTGTATGAAGTGCTTTTAAGCTTGTTCTGTAAGTAACCTCATCGATGTTGCCTGTTACTTGATGGTCTCTCACCTCATGCAGAAAGCATCTTGCTGTCTTCCTTATGTCTCTCGGTGGTTCAATATTCGATATCGTATCATAACAGAGATGCCGCTCGTTATGACAGGCCATTAGATATTGTTTAGTTAGCATCTCATTATGTTCACGGACTGGAAGCATGTTACATTCCTCGTGCAGGTGATCTCGATGAGACATCAGAGGACATCCGGTCACAGTTCACAGGGCAGCGTTTTGTGTTGTATGTATCTTCTTCCAGTGCGTGTCCGCAACTTGGGGTGTCCATATGGGTGCAGCATAGTTTATAATAGGCCGACCTATTGTTTTATATGTTGTAATTATTGTATTTTTATCCTTGCCCCATGAACTACCCGCAAGTGCTTTCAATGCATTATTCCTGTTCTTAAGTCTGGAGTTCACTTGTTGTGCATGAGCATTAAATTTCAGCAGTGGGTCGAATGTTACCCACAACAATCTCGGATTTTTTATTGTAGGAATAAGTATATTGTCAATGCAGATGCTTAATGTTGTGTTTATCTCCTTCGTCTATGTGGTGAATAGTGTAGAAGTCGATTTTTCTGTGGAAAGTTTCAATTTCCTTGTTTTAAACCACTCATTGAGGATGATAAGGTAGGTGATTAGGATGTTGGTGAGTTGTTCCAGGTTGTTACCTGTTGCAAGCACTGTGCAATCATCTGCATATGACGTGATGGTTATTCCTTCCGGCGGGGCAGGTAAGCTGCTGAAGTAGAGATTAAACAATGAAGGTGATAGAACTCCGCCTTGTGGAACTCCTTGTCGTAGTACTCTCATCTTGGACTTACAGTTTCAAAACTCGACGTATATTTCGCGACCTCTAAGATAGTTGCACAGTCAGCGCTTTATAAGACTCGGCAAATTGGTCTTTAGGATGTCATCTAGTAGTGCGGCGTGCGACACTGTTTTGCGTTCGACACGCTTTTGATAGGTCGAGTCATGTCCTAAAGTCGCTTTTGATAGGTCGAGTCATGTCGTGTCCTAAGCCATGTTGGTGTGCCGCCAAATTGAAGGATCCGGTTAACCGAGGTAAAGAAGCGGTTCAATCAGTTTTGCGACCGATGAGAGGATGGAGATCGGTCTGTAGGATTCTCCCTTTTCTTCAGGTTTTCCAGGCTTCAAAATGGGGCTTATTCGTGCCGTTTTCCAGATATTTGGTATTTGTAGCGTATTTAGCGATGTGTTGAGTGTGATAGTGAGATAATTCAGTCCTTTGGGTCCAATATGTTTCAGCATGATGGCTGAGATGCCGTCGGGTCCAATAGCTTTTGATGGCTTAATCTTCTTTATGGCATTCTCAACTTTTCCTCTAAATGTTCAGTATTGAGTTTGCGCAGATGTCTCAATACTGACCTAGACGGCTTTTGATGTTTACGTGGCTTTTTTGTAAACTGTGTGTTGAATTTTGTTGCGCATTTTCTGTGGTTTTCAGTTGGGATATCATCGAAGGAGATCATGCAATTGTTACCTGGTTGTCGAGGATGGGTTAAGTTTTTTATAACCTTCCAGAGACTTTTACTTGTGCCAAAATTTGAATCACCCACTAGTTTTCTCCATTTATCACGTTTGTGTTCTGCAACTAACTCATTGATTTTTTTATTAAGGTCTGAAATTCTAGTATCAGCTGGACCTACTTTGCGGATTTCATCTCTTTGGATGGAGAATACACAAGCTTCCTGTGGGAAGTTTGGTTTCACCTTTTGTATTCTGCCGGATGGAATGTAGCGAGATCTGTATTAAAAATTTTTCTAAAATTTCTTTCCCCAGAGAGATTTATGATTTATGTTTTCTATACAGATGGCTCACTGTTGAATGGAAATGCGGGAGCTGGCGTGTACCTGGAATCAAATAATGTCATAAGTAGCACGAAATTTCCACTCGGACGATTTTGCACAGTTCTTCAAGCGGAGTTGTATGCTATAAATGAACACAGGCATGCAATAACTCGTCTGCGTCTGCAAGGGAAACAATAGTGTGTAGAAATAATATTTGTGTAGTATAGCGCAACAATATCAACAATATCACAATATCACATTGCAGTGGGTTCCAGGTCATAGTGACATTTCAGACAACATAAAAGCGGATGAACTTGCAAGGGCTGGAGTGGGCATGAAACATTCAAGACCAACACCCACATTAGGATTATCCAAAACGTGTGCATTATAACTATTAAATTTTGATGCCAACCTCGAGATGAAGCCCTTATGGAATCCGTCTTCAACAGGCAGGCGCTGCAAGATGTTTATTAGAATTTCAAAAAAAATGTTAATTTTATTTTAAGTCTAAAGAAGGAAACTCTCAGCACTTAGGTCTGTTTTCTTACGGGATATGGTCATCTAAATAAACACCTTTTTACCGTGGGAATTAGTGAAAGTCCTGTGTGTATGTGTTGTTTTGAAGGAGAAGAGGACTGAGAGCACTTTTGTGTGTATGCCAAACCTTTTCTAGTGTCAGAGCTAGGATTTTGGCTATTACAATGTAAAAGATGACAAAATCAAACTGTCGCCCTTACAGTTGGTTTAAGATTTCATTGAGCTTACAGAAATATTTGTTGAATAGTTGTTATGAGACCAAACTTGGACACGGCGCTATGGACCGTAGAATCTGCGTGCAAGGACAAGTTTTGCCTCGTGCAACCTGTCCAACCTTTTCTAATCTAATCTATGTTAACAAAAAGAAGTATGTTATAGAAAATGCCAATTCTATTAACAAAAGAACAAAATCCAAAAGCCAGAAATACAGTGATTGATTAGGAGCGTCTCACCCACACAACATTGAACATTGATTGAATTAATCATTTTACGGAACAAACCATCTTAATTGATCTTATTTAACGTAGATAAGCTTATAGTTATTAGTTGGTTGGGAAAAATCTAAAAAAAAGGTCAACCGAACCTGATGGTTCGATTGAATATGAGTCCTTTGGATGTACGAATAGTTCGCCAGGGATCGACAGGCTTTTGTCCTTAGACATAAATCCGCAGAACTACATCCTAGATCAGATTTGGCCGAAGTTCGAATGTCTAACATGACGATGGGGAGTATATCACTCCAATTTTAGTATTTCCATGAACCTCTTGAAATGATTAAAGCTGCCTATGGATTCGTGGGACTATTCCATTGGCCTTAGAGTTGTTAGCCGACGTCATAACGTTCATCATTTCTTTAACAACTTCGATTCAAAATTCACACCTCGATTTGATGTTATATATAACGGAACACCAAATCTGGAAATATAATTGGCAATGAAGGCAACTGTTTCAGCTTTTCCATCTTCTAAGTGTATGACTTCCGGCGATTGGGTGAAACGATCAATTGGCGTTAGGATATAGCGATAGCCATAAAAACCTGGCAAAAGACCTACCAAATCGATGTGAATATGCTCAAATGTGGCCGTGGTTACCTTGGATTTTTGACATGCTAAGCATGCCTTGGAGCAAAAACCAACGTCAACACTTATTGACGGCCAGAAATATCGTTTTGTGACCATTTTTCGCGATTTCTATATAAGAGGATGAGAAAGATTGTGTAGCGAATCGAAAATAAACCGTCTCAAATCTGTTTTTCAGAATGCCCGGCTGACGTAGGTTCAAACTTACGCTTAGATCCTACAATTGTTGGGTTTAGAAGGATATTGTTGAGTTCTATATCGCACTTTTGAAGTTCGATGAGTTGTAAGGATGAAGTCCCTTAAAATAGGCCTTTCCTCAGTTTGTGTAAGTATATCGGCTACTACATTATCCGTATCAGAGATATCTGTTGTGAACTGGGAATTGAAGCCAAGACGAAGTGCTTGGCGAGGATTTCTGTGTCTTTGAGGCAGTTATTGTAACCAGAGGTTTGTGGTTCGTAAACACTATACTGTAAAGTAACAAAAATGTTGAGTTGCTAAAAAAATGGCTAAGAACTCGCGAAAAATAGGTAGGAGAACGCGAAGAAAACAGAGTATAGGACAGAAAAAATCTTAAGGGTTGCCAAAAACCATTATTTAATTGTTCTAGTACTGCTCCTGTTGCAGAACCAAAAGCATCCGTTTTGATACAGATGCTTTCGTTTTGTAACGGATGAGCTAATAGTGTGCACTTTACTAGTGCCAGTTTGACTTGGTAAAGGGCTGTACTGCATTGGAGAGGCCAAATAAAAACTGATTTTTTTTAATCTTGGCTGTTTCAGCGAGATAGCCTTGAAGTGGGAACTCTTGAGTTCCCATGATTCCACTTGGGGAGGGTTTTACTACATCCCCTGCGATTTCATTTCTTAAGAAATCAAGAGATTGTACACCAAACACGCACTTTGATAGTTTGATTTTTATATTGAAATCAGTGGAAGAAGAAGTAGGGCGTAAGGGGCTTGCAGAAGTAGGCGTGAATGTTGTTGGTGTTTTTTCAAGAGATTTGTTTTGACAAGGTCTTTGCGCATTTCGACCATAAAACGCTGGAAAGTCGGAGCTTCATTTCACTAACCATAATATATTCAGAATTCGAAAAGGAGGAAGAGTATTCGAGCAGCATATGGAATTTGACGGTAATATTTGGTAAAATCCAGTATGTGTGCAGTATAGGGTATCGATCTGGGATGATTACATTGTTTAAACGTAAATAATCCCAACACGGTCTCCAGTCATTTTGTTCTTTCTTCGGAACTTAATGTTGTGGAGAGGAAACACCATGTGTGAAAACTCACCTTTGGCTATATTGAACTTTTTAGCTTCCAGTCGTCGAAAAAGGTAGTTGTCCTACTGTAGAAAACTTATCTACCACGGTAGGTTTGACTGGTGCGTCGGGTCTGGGCTTCTGAGTTAGGGTTGGGAAATCGGATTTCTCGGTAGATTCTCTGAACATTAACCATGTTCATAGTGAGGGCATATTATCTAAACATGAATTAGTATCCACTACTATTTTTGTTCTTAAGCCAAATTTATTCAAAAAGTCAGCACCTATATTCTGTTTACTAAATGACGCTACGACAAATGAGTGTCGTAATTCTCTGAGGAGACCCAAATCTATGTTTAATAATTTAAAACCATACGGAGGGATCTGTCTGTGAAGACATTGTGTTCATCTTTATCTATATTCGAAGAGTTTGACATAAGATTAATGATACGTCAGCGCCCGTGCCGATAAGGGATTGAACTTTGGAATTGTGTTTTTGCATCAGTATGTTTTACTTGAAGTCTGTATCTCAGCGTCAGTTTCATTAACGTTGGGGCTTAGTAGTTGTCCAAGCTTGGTGTTTCAGTAGGGTCAGATGATTTGTAGGAGCACTTTCCTGAGCATCGTTTCACCTTTGGTCCAATTTTTTGGTAAACCAGCAAAGGTTACCGAACGAAGGTGATCTACTTCTAGATCTGTAAGGTGTGATGTCATTTGATTCGGAAAAGTGGTTAATTGCTCAAACGTGTCAATTGAGGAACAGGATCGCGTGCCGCGTCCATCCTTAAAATAATGCCTAAAGTGGACAAAAGATACGCTATAGGCATTAGTTTAAAGATATCGTCACTCTCAATCGAGACGATCAGTTTTGCTGAGTTTATAATTTTTATAACCTTCCTTCGAATTACCTTAACTCTGAATTCGATAAACGCAATTTAGAAATCTTTTCCTGGATTCGATCACTAGATTAGTAAGCAAAGACACCAGGTTTTATTGAGCATACAACACCACTTTTATTCCACAACAACAGGGAACAATACAGCGAACAATATTCTTTTCTAGAATCTTCGTCCAAAAGTTTCGAAGCTTCCAAAATAAAACCCAAAGTAGTTCTTATTTAAAACTAATTTAATTTTGCAAAGGGAATTCTCTATATACAATTCTACTTAGTTTCTCGTATATTCGAGGAAAAGTTATTTAAAAAAAAACAAATATCCAGAAAAGAAATCTACGTAATTATTTTCCATATATTTTATTTCATGTTGACCCTTGTTCTAAGAAACGAATGTGACCTTGATTTTATTTTTGAAAAATTGTATATCGAAAATTGGAGTTTTATACAATTATGTTTAGTTACAATTATGATTGCGTTTAAGTAGAATCGTAACTTTATCCTTCACCTAAGCCTGTTTGTCCCTAACAGGTTCTAAATCTTTTACACTTTTTGCCGTAGGCTCTTGGCGTAATTCGTTGAATAACATATTTGTTTAACACTTGTTTTTTACGCACGTTAATATAAATTTTTAAAAAAATAAAAGATTAAATTTTATTTTTATGATCACTCTATATATATTTCGTCTTTTTAGGACATCCTCAGGAGTAATGCACAGTAATGCACTTACTCCTGAGGATGTCCTAAAAAGACGAAATATACATAGAGTGATCATAAAAATAAAATTTAATTTTTTATTTTTTTAAAAATTTATATTAACGTGCGTAAAAAACAAGTGTTAAACAAATATGTTATTCTAAATCTTTCCTTTAATTTTTACATCCTGTCCTACTGAATTACTTCCTGTCCTTGTGTAAGATCTTGGCCATAATTTTGATCCTTTCACCTACCTCGATGAATCTGCATTTGCCTGCCTCGGCACTGTATAGTATCAATTAGTTGTCAATATCTATGGGATCTGTTTCAAACTAATTTTTAGAAGTACACGTCCAAAATCGAAGACGAATCTCTTTGTCTTCATGAAGCCCATCTCCAAAATGACTTCATCTATATTAACTGGCATTAGCACCTCTTGTTGATATCAGTTGTTCCCCATTTTTATTTCAGCGATCCATTTTCAGCGATCCAGCATTCCTCAAGTACTGATAGAAATTTTAATCCATCTGATGATTCCCAAACGCCGCCATTCAAATCTTTGCAATCAATTGTACGAGCTGAACCTGTTTCCAGTGTCATGAAGCAACTTATGCCTTCAATTTGTCCTTCGATACCCAAAGTTTTACCATTTTCTACTATTCTTTAAATTGGATGTAAGTAACATTCTCCTCACTTCTTGGCTTTGCACATCTATCTTCAATGCGATGCTGTTGAATAGGAGACGAAGATCTTTCATGCTTTCCGTTCCATCAGTCCTGTGCAATATGGTCTGATTGCCTACATATCCAACACAGGAGTCTCCTTTTGTTGCTCATGAACCTTACGTGCTCTTTTTCTTCATCCAACGTCCAACGTCCAACGTCCAACGTCCAACGTTCAACGTCCAACGTCCAACGTCCAACGTCCAACGTCCAACGTCCAACGTCCAACGTCCAACGTCCAACGTCCAACGTCCAACGTCCAACGTCCAACGTCCAACGTCCAACGTCCAACGTCCAACTCCAACGTCCAACGTCCAACGTCCAACGTCTAACGTCCAACGTCCAACGTCCAACGTCCAACGTTCAACGTCCAACGTCCAACGTCCAACGTCCAACGTCCAACGTCCAACGTCCAACGTCCAACGTCCAACGTCCAACGTCCAACGTCCAACGTCCAACGTCCAACGTCCAACGTCCAACGTCCAACGTCCAACGTCCAACGTCCAACGTCCAACGTCCAACGTCCAACGTCCAACGTCCAACGTCCAACGTCCAACGTCCAACGTCCAACGTCCAACGTCCAACGTCCAACGTCCAACGTCCAACGTCCAACGTCCAACGTCCAACGTCCAACGTCCAACGTCCAACGTCCAACGTCCAACGTCCAACGTCCAACGTCCAACGTCCAACGTCCAACGTCCAACGTCCAACGTCCAACGTCCAACGTTCAACGTCCAACGTCCAACGTCCAACGTCCAACGTCCAACGTCCAACGTCCAACGTCCAACGTCCAACGTCCAACGTCCAACGTCCAACGTCCAACGTCCAACGTCCAACGTCCAACGTCCAACGTCCAACGTCCAACGTCCAACGTCCAACGTCCAACGTCCAACGTCCAACGTCCAACGTCCAACGTCCAACGTCCAACGTCCAACGTCCAACGTCCAACGTCCAACGTCCAACGTCCAACGTCCAACGTCCAACGTCCAACGTCTAACGTCCAACGTCCAACGTCCAACGTCCAACGTCCAACGTCCAACGTCCAACGTCCAACGTCCAACGTCCAACGTCCAACGTCCAACGTCCAACGTCCAACGTCCAACGTCCAACGTCCAACGTCCAACGTCCAACGTCCAACGTCCAACGTCCAACGTCCAACGTCCAACGTCCAACGTCCAACGTCCAACGTCCAACGTCCAACGTCCAACGTCCAACGTCCAACGTCCAACGTCCAACGTCCAACGTCCAACGTCCAACGTCCAACGTCTAACATTCAATGTCCAACGTCCAACGTTCAACGTCCAACGTCCAACGTCCAACGTCAAACGTCTGACATCCAACGTCTCACGTCCAACGTTTTACGTTCAACGATCAACGTCTCACGTCCAATGTTACACTTCCAATGTCCAACCTCTGCCGTCTAACGTCCAACGTCCGACGTCTGACATATTACGTCCAACGTCCGACGTTCCACATGACGTCTGACGTCTGACATCCGACGACCAACGTTCAAAACCGAAACTTTCAGACCGCAGCAATTATGATTGACGCTTAGAGGACAATTCGATAATTGCTATAAAACGGCAAAGAAAAATCGCTAGTTGAAAGTCAATCACAAGAGCTAATTTCAACCATTTTAATTGAGTCGACAGGGGTCACCAATATTCACTATTTAATTTTTAACAGAGCGTTGGAAATGAACAAAACTAAAACGTATTTTCTTTTACACAATAAACATCCGGATTTTTTTTTGGAATCTACCTATGATTTGGGTTTTAAATATAAACCAAAATAAATAATTATGTACATATGAACTTAACATGCAAATTTTTTATTTATATTTATTTACAATCTAACTTCCCAAAACAAACAATCAAAGAAAATTCATTCAAATTTTTTTTCTTTTCTTATTCGAATTTCTTTTATATTAAGTTCTATTTGTTTTCAATATTCATTACATACATCTAATGCGATTAAAATCAAAATTATTGAGGAATAGTTTAGTTGGTGAATAAACAGAAAAAATAATAACAGTTTATTGTAAAGAAAAAGGATAATTTCCGTTGCAGGATAACTAAGTTATGAGTATTACACTCAGTTAAGCCTTTTTGATTATTATGATTCTGATTACTTATGATAAGTCAATTTTAGGTTATATGAAGATTTTCTCATACATTTAACGGTAAACATCTGTCTTTTACTGTTTACATGATTTAGATGTTAACAAAAGAATAATGGCAAGATTATAGGTATATTTTGGTGAATGAGTGATTTTTGTAACATAATTAAAGAAAAGCGATTATAATTTTTGATTGTTTGGTTTAAAGTAATTTTGAAAGGATTATTGCAAATGATCCATAAGACTCTTATGTTATTGTTATTGTGAAGTATGAGAAATTATTTTTATGCAAATGAAAGATTATAATCATATTGAAATAATGTTACATTTTTTAATGTAAGTAAATGCAATCGATACTATTTGGGTGGTTTTTGAATAAGGGAACCGATTTTTGAGATACTGCAACAATTTTGTTCAAAATATATAAAAATGTTTTTTTCTTGAGAAATTTCAATCTCTTCGAATTCATATAATTAAAAATTTTAATCTTTCCTGCTCACTTTTTTCAAATTTTTTACATTCCTTGAAAAAGGTATTAACGGTTTTTAAAAAATAATTTTGTATCAGCAACGCCATCTGCTGCCAAATCCCGAATGCCGAGTTGTATAAGTACTCACGGGAACATTGGTTGTCTGAGATGTAATGAATAACTGGGCCCATTGGAAACACCAATGGCTCGGTAGAGGCAGGCCGTGCACCTAGCGAGGTTGAGAACCCTAAACTAGCTTCATCATGTGGATTTGAGGCAGTGTACATGCAACCCCAGCAATAATAAGCGTGTATAACTTAACCAAAAACGGATCAAAGATAACAAAAAAAATTATGGAAGAAACCGCGACCGTCACGAACACCCCATTATTATATTTTATTTAGTAAAGACACATATTATACAACCCATATATGTACAAAATAAATGTAAGAAAATAAATATATAAACTCACTCCATAATTGATCCGGATCCCATTCCTCCTCAAATCAGTTGCTCATTTCCACATTCTTCCCCCACATATAAAAAAACTTGTACTCTGATTTTCCCAAAATAATTAGGTTTAATGAACTCAAGTAGTACATCTTTTCACTAAATGCAATTTATTTCTTAAACACATAGTTCTTATATAACACTTAGTTGATTTAAAAAAATATAATGTTCAATTAGTTATCGGTGACAATTTTATTTTTGTTACTCAACCGCTTTCATTTAGCCACGCAAAACCAAAAACAAAAGATATACTAAAAAAAACGGAACCACAATTGTTGAGGTTATGTTTTGGGTAAATTCAATTTTGATTTCTTTTTGAACAAAAACAACTTAAATAAATTTTACTATATATTCGATAGACAAAGACAACACAGAAACTAATTGATTCATTCACTAAAGGTAAATTTGGCTAATATTAACGTAATTATCTCTTTTAGAGACTAAATAATTTTAAGGCTTGTTCTGGCAACTACACGGCATTTTACTATTATAATCACACAAAACAATTACAAAAAGAAATTAATTTTTTTAAATGCACGACATTTTGTAATTTTTTTGTGCTATCACAAACGAGCGAATAAAATTTTATTTCATTGCACGGCACTTTGTATATTTTAGTGCTATCACAATTGAGCGAACATTCAAATTTTTTTTATTATAATTACACAAACAAATAAAAAACAAGGATTTTATTAAAATCACAGCTCAACAACATGATGATACCTCGTTCAGATGTTAATGACACTTCATCAAAGTTTTAATCACCACTCATTAGGAGGATTTTCGCATTTATAATTATAAAAAACATCGAAAATGATGCGTTCGCAATCTACGTTTCGTAATATAAAATAATATTGTTGGCTGAAAACGTAGAAATCACAGTCGTAACTGATAAAAACATCCTCATAACAGAGATCATCTGCGTTAAAATCAATTTTCACCACTGAGGCCCATATGTGCCGCATACATAAATATTGATGTGCTAACGCTATCGCAAGATTTCTGATCGGTTGTGAAGGGAAGCCAATATTTAACATAAATCTTGCACGTGCAGCCCCCACTCGTTTGGATTTGTAGTCGGGTACGTGAACAGGTAGTCGGGTACGTGAAGTTTATCAAGGGCTCTGAGGATTTGGTTCCAGTTGGCAAAGTTAAAGGCATTTTTAACATCCAGGGTGACAACAGCACAGCATTGTTTTCTACCTTCTAGCTATTTTTTATTATTCAATGCGTTATTACGCTTTCTGACATACTACAGAGATTCAATGGCAGAGCGTTTCTTTCTGAAACCAAAAAGTCGGTTAGAACGGCCCGACTCGCCTACAGTATGTAGCTCAAGTCAAGTACCAATAGTTTTTTCGAAAATCGTTCCAGTTGTATCCAGTATGCACAGTAGGTGGTAGAATGATGGTTCTTATGATGGTTTGTCACTTTTTGGTATGAGCACAAGGTTTTGACGCCTCCATTCCTCAGAAAATGTCTCTTCTCTTAGGCATGCATTGCAGATATTTTTTAATATCATCAGCTTCTTCTTCATCGCTGTTTTTAAAGCGGAATTTGGGATGCTGTCTAGACCTTTCGTGCTATTGACGGGTAATCTGAGCACCACGTTTAGGACTCCTTCGGTGGTGACCGCTGAAATTGAGTTATTCTCAATTTGCAGCTCACGAGGTAGAGAAAAGTTCAGTTGCAATTATCAATACTCCGAGACACCGGGTTGTTTTGGTTCAACTGTCTTGTTGCATCTTTCGAAATGCCTAGATTCAGGCGCTCGGTCACGTTTTGGTTTGCTCTTGTCATAGTTATATCCCTGCGGTACGACTAATTAAGGTATTCTTTCGAAAGTGGTTTGGCTGCATAGTGTTGAGCATGGCTACTCATCGTTTATCTCATATAAGTTGTTTTAGCATTCTTTTGATGACCTCATTCGCTATGCCCTAGTTGTCTTTTGAGCTTAGCCTTATATGCTTAAGGCTATGTGGATTGATTGATTATCCCATTTGCTGCTTTACAAACCTTCCGCATTTGACTAACACTTGTTCTGCGGTCTCTCCCTCATTCATAGTAAATTGAGCTTGAGATCATCTGTGTCAAGAGTATTTAAAAATGTATTTTAATATTCTACTTTCAAATTTTATACTCCACATGTTAAGAACACCATCGTAGTTCAGAGATCTTTATTTTTTGTGTTATATTTAGTTACTAGTGAATATGGTATTTTGTGGAAAATTTATTGTGTGGAAAAAATAAACTGTAATTTTTATTTTAATTATAGCAATGGTGATATTAGGAATTAGACATTGTTTTATCCAGTGTGATTTAATATTTTTGATCGAATGGCTGTTTGTGGGTTGAATATTCGTTAGGTGATATTTGTAGGTGGGGCAACTCTTCTAAATGTCGTATTTGGTGTGCTTTTTTTGGTTTTTGAGCTAGGAGTTTGGCTTTGGTTTGAGGTAAGTGGTCAGTTTAAGCTGTAAATGATGAAAATATTATAAAAAAAACTGTTATATTCTATAGCTATACATATCGTCAATGATTCCCTGTTTAAGGTTTCCTACAGCCGCTTTATGAACTTTTATATATAGAGTATAGCCAAAATGTTGCTTCAGATAACATACTGTTGACTGATTTTAAAATTACTTCAATTTTTTCAGATCAGTTTTGTACCGCTTGATAATTTTTTGTAAGGTCACCATGTATAAAGAGGGGTGTAAAGTTCTACTTTTGAATTAATCTAAAATAATTGTTTCTAATCGAAAGTTTAGGTATTCGTTTTGTATACTAGGCCATAACTAGGATCACTTTTGAAAAAAATAGGACATACTTTGGAGTGCACCGAAGTAGAGTAGCTATAGGAGTTCTAGCACAAAAATACGGGTTATTTCTTATGGAGCTCGAAATTTGCTTTTTCCGCCATCTTGGATTTTTCATACATAGAAAGTGGTGCCCTCTGCTAGCAAATGGTTTGATTAAAATGTACAAAATAGTTTGTGTCTAGGAAAATAAAAAAAATTACGTGGATATGTATGTTGAAATATATACAGATGTTTTTTCCATCTTGAATAAATTTTGAAAAACATATTCTTGAACCCTAAATTTAATAAATGCTTGTTGTTTTTGTAAATATGGTTCGTAGTTATAGTAAATTATAATCGGCGATTTTGTTATGAGGTTTCAAATCAAGAACAGAATTGTGATACAATTTGATGATGTTTTTCGAAAGATGATGTGTAATTAATTGTTGATGTTTTTTATGATAAAAGTGTCACGTGAAAAGTGGAAGAAGTTTTTTTTTTTTTTTTTTTTTTTTTTTTTTTTTTTTTTTTTTTTTTTTTTTTTTTTTTTTTTTTTAAGGAAAAGAAAATGCAATGCAGAAATTCTAGACTGATTAAAATTTATCAGTTTGAAGAAGCATATTTTTTATTATTTTTAAATTATTAAATCGAATACAAACAGATGAAAAAAAATTTAAATTAAATCTATACTAAATATAAATTAACTACATACTATAAAACTATTAGTAACTATTATAAGTTATTACTATTATTACATTTTTTGTTATCTTATTGTCTATCATTATTCAATATTCTATTCCGTTTCCATTATTTTATAATGACCCCATGGTAAAGTTTCATAACTTTCTTTAATTAGAAATCTTTTATCATCATGGGGGCTTAATGCATTTTTAGTCTGTGTAAATGAGCTAACAATATGTTTTTTAGACTGAATCAAATTCTGTGAAACAACCATAATTTTTTCATTATTTAAACAGTTAACATAATCCTGAAACGCAATTCTACAATTAACAACTTGCTTCTTTACCCCTTTAGCTTTCCTCTTTTCAATACTTTTATTTTTTTCACCATCGTGAATTTTGTAAGAATATAATTTCGATCTCAACCCTATGAATTCAGTCATAATGGCACCATTATTTTCATCCTTCATAACTCCAGGAACTTTTTTATTTACTGAAGGAATCGACCAAATATTGCTACTTGGATAATCACTTGTATCGAAATGAGTATAACAATCTCTTTTAATTATTTCATATATATCAGGGCAAGCAATCTCATATATGAGGCTATCAGTATCTGTATAACAAATTGAACACTTTTCATGAAATTCTGGAATCATGTAACCATAATGGAAATCATAAAGTGTAGTTTTAGCTAAGTCTAGAATACACATTCCAATGTAGATAGGTTTATTAAAATATATTTCAGATTTATTTAGCTCTATTGCAACTAAATTTTCATTAAAAATAGTTGATGCCTTGAATTCCGGTTTTGATATTAAAGCTTCAGCTCCATATCGACCTAACCACTTTGTTACCAATTTTACAATACTATGTTTTCTTACGTTTTCCATAGTTTTACCAAAGACTGCATTGTTCATTAATTTAAATAAATTTTTTTCAAAGTCATTTTTAGCTAATGAACGTAAACTTGTATTCAAATCAACATATGATTTTAACCATGGAGATTGATCAAACTGCAAAATTTTATGAATTTTGGTTACCTTCAACCCAAACTTCAAAGCTTGCTTAAGGGCGGTATAGTGAATGATGTAATTTTCCTTGTTATTAAGCGTTGCCATTAATTTGATTTCTTTTGATCCTACACTACTTCGATGTTCTGGACAAAATGGTAGATCTTTATGTACGTCATGTATTTCATGCGGATACTCTATATCAACTTCTAAGATATATCCCTTATTGGAATCATTAGCGATTTGATTTATATCAAAATTTTGAATATCATTCACCCACTCAAACCCGCCAAAAGGTAAGTATTGACTCATTGCCCACCCATATTGATTATTCACATCATTATACATCAAATAAGTTGATTCTTTTTCTGGATTGTAGTCTTTCATATATTTATTGTTAGTTTTCGAATAACGTTTCGTGCACTGACTCAAGCCACCTCTTATACCACGCTCTATAAACATCAGCATATCAATGTCTGTGAGAAGTTCCAAGGATTTCTTAGTATATTTAAGCATTGCATCCCAAGTAAAACCAGGGAGTGTATAATAATGTGCAGGATCTAATCCATAGGTTGGCTAACTGTTCCGAAACTCTTCAAAAATATCAGCTAATAACAATACATCAGTTTTAAGATATAGATCAGAATATTCTCCTAAGTTAAGAATATTGAATATATTCCAAACATTTTGAGCGTGAATATACTGCTTTTCACTGATATTACTATCATTTAATTTGTTATAAAACTTATCAATGGATGGAAGTGATTCTTCCAAAAATTTATTGGGACTATCTAAATAGTCATAGGGAAAAACACCTTTCTTGGTTAAAAGTTGGAAACTATCATCTGAAATCGTTGGAAACTCTGACCTTAAATTGCGATACGCGGGTAAATATGATGAAAGTTCTTCTAAGCTTTTATCCATAAATCTAAATGAATCTATAAATCTATATTTTGTTAAGTAGCAATCTAAATGTTTTGTGAATGATATGTATTTCTCCATATTGATTGGTAATAAATTTACTCTACCAGCCATATCTGTAGCAATATTTTTGATAATGAAATGTGAATCATAACCACTCAAGTTATGGAAAACTACTGGGACAGTGTGACTATTTTTATAATTTAAATTACATTCATTATGTGCTGGACCTCTATAATTACCACTAAAATGACAATGATCGCGTACTTTCTTGTCTCCAGAGTTGAATGGTTTATCACATATATGACATAAAGAAGCCATTTCAAACTGATTATTTTGCTCTTCTGTCAAACTCTCCATTTTTAGAGGATTGTACAAAATGTTATCTAATGTTTTCGCTATACATTCAAGCTCTTTAGTGAACCATGATATACAATCTTCACCACGATGTGAGCTATAATATGACAATTTGTTATCATACGCACATTTTAAATAGTAGCCTACACTATGTGGAATATGTTCTTGATATCTATTTCCTACATCTATCTTTCTTAAAAGGCATTCTAAATCGGCATAAATTATAAATGGTACAACAATCTTATGCTCAACGTTTTTAAACTCTAAATTTTTATGCATTTTAGTAGGAAGTGTAATTTTACAATTATTTTGATTGATGCAATTCTCACTATGTTTTTTTAGTAGATTTAATGAATAAAAATAATGAAGACATCGATCACAAAAATATTTCTGCCCATGCATGTTGCTTAATTGCGATGATAGTAGTCGAGATAAATGCTTTATCCAACAGTAATGATACTTTATTGGTTTATGATCTATACCTTCATTTGTTGCTTCTTCCTTTCCTTCATCAACATATTCATTCTGAATCAACAATAAATTAACATGCTTTTTCATCTTATTTTTAGATAAATATGTTGGTAACGTTATGTAATCTTGCACCTTACTAAATTTTGCTGATTTCAAAATATAGACATTCACCGAGACATCATTTTGTTTTTCAAATCGAGGAATTTGATTGATTGTCATAGGAAAATTAATTCCTTGAAGATTTAACTCATTAGAGTAGTGTTTATATTTCGTTACACGTTGAGGATTTTTGATTGTTGGATGTAATGCAGACATAATAGCCCACGCAAAGCATGCGTTATCATCATTCTTCACATTTATACAAGCTTTTTTCTTTTCTATTTGATATGGAAGCTGTATGTAGGATGATCCCAGTTGTGGTGTAAATTTATTAATGTTCATTGTTAGGTTAACGATTGCAGACATCGTCCAACCACTTTGCTTTTCTTGAAATTCTTCAACATCTTTTAAAATAGGATCCCTTATATTTTTTGTGAACCAATCATCAATATTCATTTCTTTGTAAAGCTCATGATTTTTTGTATTCATGTATTTAAAATCAAAATTTTCTTCATCACCACTGCCAATTTTAAACTCTCCACAGAAGATACCATTTATTTTTAATGCACTTTCGTTTTTAAAAATTGTTTTTACTCGATGACGAAAAGTTTTCTGGCAATCATTTAAAAACTCCATTGGATCTGTATGTTTTAAATTGAATATTGCTAATGTTCTAATGCGATTTTGAAAGGCCGATTGTAAATATTCAGATTTTACATTTCTTGAAGGATAATGTACTTTAGTTTTATTCCCTCTTAACATTTTCATTTGAACGCGGAATCCTGATAGTAGTGCAATGGCACATGCAATTTGATGGCGTTTTCCTAACGTAGCAGATTTCAGCATATTCCGTATTGTTTTTAAATTTTTACCACATTTTTTAATGGCATCTTCTAAAATATGAGGATTTTTAGTTGCACTAAGAAGATTCGATTTTGTAATATCCAATAATTGCTTTATGTTAGCCATTTTACAATTTTAATATATTCAATAATTTCTGTTAATACCAGCAGATAATTATATCTCAATTTATAACAATTTTACGTACGATAAACGCAACGGCCGATCACTAACTGAAATTTATTGCATCCAACACTCTTTTTTATGCTTATATCGGTTTATATCAATGTTCCAAATGTCTCAAAATAAAAAATAAAATGCATTCAAAATAATATCCAATCTTAAAGAGCTAAATTTTGTTTTCAAATTTTTTACCTTAAATTTTTAATTTTATTTTTAAAATATATTTTTTGTATTTGAAACTAAATTCATACCATTATCAAATAATCATACAACAGCTAGTAGCAAAGACAAAAATGTTGTGATTAATATTAGTTAAATAACGGATAAAAATATATTACATATGAAGGTATGATGAATATCATCTTTCAACTCACGGGCGACCATAGAAATTATGTTTTCGATCAAGCCGGTCAAGTTATACAAACATATTAATATATTCTGTAGGTGAGTCAAAAAAATATATACTATACTGTAAATACGCAAACTTTCATCATTAATATAGCAACGAGTTTTGTAGGCTCGGATTACAACTAAATCTAGAAAGTCTACTATCCCTCCATGAGGGCGAGTCATACAGTATAATACATTTTAAAAGACACAGTATCCGTAAACTTAGCCTATTAATTAGAAATTTACTTACCTAAATATACATACCTCAATATCAAGATATAACACCGCAACTGAAACACCACAACTGACCCTTTTAATTCACAAGTTCACAACAAACTAAATCAAAGTGATAAAGAAAATCAATTTAACGCTTTAATTGTAACGAAATAAGAGTAATAGTAGTTTAACTAATAAGTGTTTAATGCGTTAGTTTATTCTTAAGCAAAAAATTTGCGTGAGAATAAAATACATTAAACATGAATTGATTAAACTATTTTATTCTCTGACAAAGAATTATGTATTATACTAAATAGAAATGGTTTCTACAGTTAAAACAATAAATCTATTGTTTTAATTGAGAAATCAAATTTCTGATAAAAAAACTTGATGACATAGATGATAGAAACCCAAATCAAATATTTCGAAGTTTTATTTCTTCTTCAGTGAGCTTATTGAACTGTAAATCAGAATTACTTCATTAACCGCATATCCAAAATTTCTAAATTGTACAAGTTAAAATAGTAAAAAAATTATATACATTGTTAATAATACCTATAGTACATATTAAATCTAAAAATTTTTTTGTTGTAATACTTAAGAATACTATACATTTTAAAATCAAAATAAATTAAATAAATTAATAACCAACAACAAATTAAAAAGGCCAAACAAACTAAACATTTTAAAATATCAATATCTAGACCATCAACTTAATATAAATTATAATTTGATAAAAAACATAACATAAAAGAACTTATTTCCCCATATTATTTTTATTTCTCTTCTTCATTATTGTCTAGAAACCATCTATCTCAACATTTGGTATTGTATTATAAGCATTCCCTTATCATACTCGGTCTCAAATGTTGAATGAAAACAAATAAAGTTTATATTAATAGTTGAAAGAGAATAAACAATTTTATTCATTTTATTTCCGAGAATCTGTAATTATAAGCAAACACATGCTAAAGTATAAAAAAACAAAAAAAATATAGACATGATTAAACATGTTTAATGAATCATTTTATCAAAGAAATTATGTTGGAATGCAATCTGAGGTAAGTGATTGAGTGATCCGAATGTGTGATTTTTTTTTTGGTTTTGATATTACATGAACATGATTTTACTGAAATATGTAATTAGAGGTTTTAAACAAATCTAGATTTATTGTTCTATGAACATTATTGTTGTTGTTCTATCGTATCAACGTTCAACTTTAGCTGCAAGGAAATAATTGCAAAAGCAGGCTACAGACCTTCAATCAATTTGTCAATCAATTCGAAAACGAAGATAAAAGAAATAAAATTTGCGTGCGGCTTTTTTTTTTTTTTTTGCGTTAAATGATTAAGTAAGATTTCGATTTTTTTTTCATGTCTCGATATTATGACACTTTGTTGTTTTGTTATGTAAGATTTTAATTTTCTCGACAAAAAAAAAATTGAAGATGTTCATGATATATTTTTTTTGTAGGTAACAAAAATTGTTTTTGTTGTAGTATTTTGTATTTTGTTTCGTAATTGCGATCTTCAATTTTTTTTTTGTCGAGAAAATTAAAATCTTACATAACAAAACAACAAAGTGTCATAATATCGAGACATGAAAAAAAAATCGAAATCTTACTTAATCATTTAACGCAAAAAAAAAAAAAGCCGCACGCAAATTTTATTTCTTTTATCTTCGTTTTCGAATTGATTGACAAATTGATTGAAGGTCTGTAGCCTGCTTTTGCAATTATTTCCTTGCAGCTAAAGTTGAACGTTGATACGATAGAACAACAACAATAATGTTCATAGAACAATAAATCTAGATTTGTTTAAAACCTCTAATTACATATTTCAGTAAAATCATGTTCATGTAATATCAAAACCAAAAAAAAAATCACACATTCGGATCACTCAATCACTTACCTCAGATTGCATTCCAACATAATTTCTTTGATAAAATGATTCATTAAACATGTTTAATCATGTCTATATTTTTTTTGTTTTTTTATACTTTAGCATGTGTTTGCTTATAATTACAGATTCTCGGAAATAAAATGAATAAAATTGTTTATTCTCTTTCAACTATTAATATAAACTTTATTTGTTTTCATTCAACATTTGAGACCGAGTATGATAAGGGAATGCTTATAATACAATACCAAATGTTGAGATAGATGGTTTCTAGACAATAATGAAGAAGAGAAATAAAAATAATATGGGGAAATAAGTTCTTTTATGTTATGTTTTTTATCAAATTATAATTTATATTAAGTTGATGGTCTAGATATTGATATTTTAAAATGTTTAGTTTGTTTGGCCTTTTTAATTTGTTGTTGGTTATTAATTTATTTAATTTATTTTGATTTTAAAATGTATAGTATTCTTAAGTATTACAACAAAAAAATTTTTAGATTTAATATGTACTATAGGTATTATTAACAATGTATATAATTTTTTTACTATTTTAACTTGTACAATTTAGAAATTTTGGATATGCGGTTAATGAAGTAATTCTGATTTACAGTTCAATAAGCTCACTGAAGAAGAAATAAAACTTCGAAATATTTGATTTGGGTTTCTATCATCTATGTCATCAAGTTTTTTTATCAGAAATTTGATTTCTCAATTAAAACAATAGATTTATTGTTTTAACTGTAGAAACCATTTCTATTTAGTATAATACATAATTCTTTGTCAGAGAATAAAATAGTTTAATCAATTCATGTTTAATGTATTTTATTCTCACGCAAATTTTTTGCTTAAGAATAAACTAACGCATTAAACACTTATTAGTTAAACTACTATTACTCTTATTTCGTTACAATTAAAGCGTTAAATTGATTTTCTTTATCACTTTGATTTAGTTTGTTGTGAACTTGTGAATTAAAAGGGTCAGTTGTGGTGTTTCAGTTGCGGTGTTATATCTTGATATTGAGGTATGTATATTTAGGTAAGTAAATTTCTAATTAATAGGCTAAGTTTACGGATACTGTGTCTTTTAAAATGTATTATACTGTATGACTCGCCCTCATGGAGGGATAGTAGACTTTCTAGATTTAGTTGTAATCCGAGCCTACAAAACTCGTTGCTATATTAATGATGAAAGTTTGCGTATTTACAGTATAGTATATATTTTTTTGACTCACCTACAGAATATATTAATATGTTTGTATAACTTGACCGGCTTGATCGAAAACATAATTTCTATGGTCGCCCGTGAGTTGAAAGATGATATTCATCATACCTTCATATGTAATATATTTTTATCCGTTATTTAACTAATATTAATCACAACATTTTTGTCTTTGCTACTAGCTGTTGTATGATTATTTGATAATGGTATGAATTTAGTTTCAAATACAAAAAATATATTTTAAAAATAAAATTAAAAATTTAAGGTAAAAAATTTGAAAACAAAATTTAGCTCTTTAAGATTGGATATTATTTTGAATGCATTTTATTTTTTATTTTGAGACATTTGGAACATTGATATAAACCGATATAAGCATAAAAAAGAGTGTTGGATGCAATAAATTTCAGTTAGTGATCGGCCGTTGCGTTTATCGTACGTAAAATTGTTATAAATTGAGATATAATTATCTGCTGGTATTAACAGAAATTATTGAATATATTAAAATTGTAAAATGACTAACATAAAGCAATTATTGGATATTACAAAATCGAATCTTCTTAGTGCAACTAAAAATCCTCATATTTTAGAAGATGCCATTAAAAAATGTGGTAAAAATTTAAAAACAATACGGAATATGCTGAAATCTGCTACGTTAGGAAAACGCCATCAAATTGCATGTGCCATTGCACTACTATCAGGATTCCGCGTTCAAATGAAAATGTTAAGAGGGAATAAAACTAAAGTACATTATCCTTCAAGAAATGTAAAATCTGAATATTTACAATCGGCCTTTCAAAATCGCATTAGAACATTAGCAATATTCAATTTAAAACATACAGATCCAATGGAGTTTTTAAATGATTGCCAGAAAACTTTTCGTCATCGAGTAAAAACAATTTTTAAAAACGAAAGTGCATTAAAAATAAATGGTATCTTCTGTGGAGAGTTTAAAATTGGCAGTGGTGATGAAGAAAATTTTGATTTTAAATACATGAATACAAAAAATCATGAGCTTTACAAAGAAATGAATATTGATGATTGGTTCACAAAAAATATAAGGGATCCTATTTTAAAAGATGTTGAAGAATTTCAAGAAAAGCAAAGTGGTTGGACGATGTCTGCAATCGTTAACCTAACAATGAACATTAATAAATTTACACCACAACTGGGATCATCCTACATACAGCTTCCATATCAAATAGAAAAGAAAAAAGCTTGTATAAATGTGAAGAATGATGATAACGCATGCTTTGCGTGGGCTATTATGTCTGCATTACATCCAACAATCAAAAATCCTCAACGTGTAACGAAATATAAACACTACTCTAATGAGTTAAATCTTCAAGGAATTAATTTTCCTATGACAATCAATCAAATTCCTCGATTTGAAAAACAAAATGATGTCTCGGTGAATGTCTATATTTTGAAATCAGCAAAATTTAGTAAGGTGCAAGATTACATAACGTTACCAACATATTTATCTAAAAATAAGATGAAAAAGCATGTTAATTTATTGTTGATTCAGAATGAATATGTTGATGAAGGAAAGGAAGAAGCAACAAATGAAGGTATAGATCATAAACCAATAAAGTATCATTACTGTTGGATAAAGCATTTATCTCGACTACTATCATCGCAATTAAGCAACATGCATGGGCAGAAATATTTTTGTGATCGATGTCTTCATTATTTTTATTCATTAAATCTACTAAAAAAACATAGTGAGAATTGCATCAATCAAAATAATTGTAAAATTACACTTCCTACTAAAATGCATAAAAATTTAGAGTTTAAAAACGTTGAGCATAAGATTGTTGTACCATTTATAATTTATGCCGATTTAGAATGCCTTTTAAGAAAGATAGATGTAGGAAATAGATATCAAGAACATATTCCACATAGTGTAGGCTACTATTTAAAATGTGCGTATGATAACAAATTGTCATATTATAGCTCACATCGTGGTGAAGATTGTATATCATGGTTCACTAAAGAGCTTGAATGTATAGCGAAAACATTAGATAACATTTTGTACAATCCTCTAAAAATGGAGAGTTTGACAGAAGAGCAAAATAATCAGTTTGAAATGGCTTCTTTATGTCATATATGTGATAAACCATTCAACTCTGGAGACAAGAAAGTACGCGATCATTGTCATTTTAGTGGTAATTATAGAGGTCCAGCACATAATGAATGTAATTTAAATTATAAAAATAGTCACACTGTCCCAGTAGTTTTCCATAACTTGAGTGGTTATGATTCACATTTCATTATCAAAAATATTGCTACAGATATGGCTGGTAGAGTAAATTTATTACCAATCAATATGGAGAAATACATATCATTCACAAAACATTTAGATTGCTACTTAACAAAATATAGATTTATAGATTCATTTAGATTTATGGATAAAAGCTTAGAAGAACTTTCATCATATTTACCCGCGTATCGCAATTTAAGGTCAGAGTTTCCAACGATTTCAGATGATAGTTTCCAACTTTTAACCAAGAAAGGTGTTTTTCCCTATGACTATTTAGATAGTCCCAATAAATTTTTGGAAGAATCACTTCCATCCATTGATAAGTTTTATAACAAATTAAATGATAGTAATATCAGTGAAAAGCAGTATATTCACGCTCAAAATGTTTGGAATATATTCAATATTCTTAACTTAGGAGAATATTCTGATCTATATCTTAAAACTGATGTATTGTTATTAGCTGATATTTTTGAAGAGTTTCGGAACAGTTAGCCAACCTATGGATTAGATCCTGCACATTATTATACACTCCCTGGTTTTACTTGGGATGCAATGCTTAAATATACTAAGAAATCCTTGGAACTTCTCACAGACATTGATATGCTGATGTTTATAGAGCGTGGTATAAGAGGTGGCTTGAGTCAGTGCACGAAACGTTATTCGAAAACTAACAATAAATATATGAAAGACTACAATCCAGAAAAAGAATCAACTTATTTGATGTATAATGATGTGAATAATCAATATGGGTGGGCAATGAGTCAATACTTACCTTTTGGCGGGTTTGAGTGGGTGAATGATATTCAAAATTTTGATATAAATCAAATCGCTAATGATTCCAATAAGGGATATATCTTAGAAGTTGATATAGAGTATCCGCATGAAATACATGACGTACATAAAGATCTACCATTTTGTCCAGAACATCGAAGTAGTGTAGGATCAAAAGAAATCAAATTAATGGCAACGCTTAATAACAAGGAAAATTACATCATTCACTATACCGCCCTTAAGCAAGCTTTGAAGTTTGGGTTGAAGGTAACCAAAATTCATAAAATTTTGCAGTTTGATCAATCTCCATGGTTAAAATCATATGTTGATTTGAATACAAGTTTACGTTCATTAGCTAAAAATGACTTTGAAAAAAATTTATTTAAATTAATGAACAATGCAGTCTTTGGTAAAACTATGGAAAACGTAAGAAAACATAGTATTGTAAAATTGGTAACAAAGTGGTTAGGTCGATATGGAGCTGAAGCTTTAATATCAAAACCGGAATTCAAGGCATCAACTATTTTTAATGAAAATTTAGTTGCAATAGAGCTAAATAAATCTGAAATATATTTTAATAAACCTATCTACATTGGAATGTGTATTCTAGACTTAGCTAAAACTACACTTTATGATTTCCATTATGGTTACATGATTCCAGAATTTCATGAAAAGTGTTCAATTTGTTATACAGATACTGATAGCCTCATATATGAGATTGCTTGCCCTGATATATATGAAATAATTAAAAGAGATTGTTATACTCATTTCGATACAAGTGATTATCCAAGTAGCAATATTTGGTCGATTCCTTCAGTAAATAAAAAAGTTCCTGGAGTTATGAAGGATGAAAATAATGGTGCCATTATGACTGAATTCATAGGGTTGAGATCGAAATTATATTCTTACAAAATTCACGATGGTGAAAAAAATAAAAGTATTGAAAAGAGGAAAGCTAAAGGGGTAAAGAAGCAAGTTGTTAATTGTAGAATTGCGTTTCAGGATTATGTTAACTGTTTAAATAATGAAAAAATTATGGTTGTTTCACAGAATTTGATTCAGTCTAAAAAACATATTGTTAGCTCATTTACACAGACTAAAAATGCATTAAGCCCCCATGATGATAAAAGATTTCTAATTAAAGAAAGTTATGAAACTTTACCATGGGGTCATTATAAAATAATGGAAACGGAATAGAATATTGAATAATGATAGACAATAAGATAACAAAAAATGTAATAATAGTAATAACTTATAATAGTTACTAATAGTTTTATAGTATGTAGTTAATTTATATTTAGTATAGATTTAATTTAAATTTTTTTTCATCTGTTTGTATTCGATTTAATAATTTAAAAATAATAAAAAATATGCTTCTTCAAACTGATAAATTTTAATCAGTCTAGAATTTCTGCATTGCATTTTCTTTTCCTTAAAAAAAAAAAAAAAAAAAAAAAAAAAAAAAAAAAAAAAAAAAAAAAAAAAAAAAAAAAAAAAAAAAACTTCTTCCACTTTTCACGTGACACTTTTATCATAAAAAACATCAACAATTAATTACACATCATCTTTCGAAAAACATCATCAAATTGTATCACAATTCTGTTCTTGATTTGAAACCTCATAACAAAATCGCCGATTATAATTTACTATAACTACGAACCATATTTACAAAAACAACAAGCATTTATTAAATTTAGGGTTCAAGAATATGTTTTTCAAAATTTATTCAAGATGGAAAAAACATCTGTATATATTTCAACATACATATCCACGTAATTTTTTTTATTTTCCTAGACACAAACTATTTTGTACATTTTAATCAAACCATTTGCTAGCAGAGGGCACCACTTTCTATGTATGAAAAATCCAAGATGGCGGAAAAAGCAAATTTCGAGCTCCATAAGAAATAACCCGTATTTTTGTGCTAGAACTCCTATAGCTACTCTACTCACCGAAAAATTAAATATGGGCTATTGTGTATCGCTCCTTCTTTATTGCAATGCATGCTAAACCCCATAGTGAAATAAAATGATGTACTTAATTTCACTGAATTGAAGGTTTACATATCAAGAAAACTTAAAATTTGAATTCATATTTATAAAATGAACAACAAAAACATTTCAGAAAACTAGTTCAATAATTTTTCTTCATAAAAATAGTAGACGTTCTGTTTCTATGAAGAAATTTTTCTCATCTTAAATTGCTATACGTACATCTTTGGCATTTGATCTCTGACAATAACAACATATACACAAATTAAAAATCATATTTTTCCTATTCATTGAACCCTTTGATACCCTTTTTACATACATACGTTAATTTTGCTATTTCGATAGAAAAAAATTTGAATCAAAAAAAAGAAAGCAAGAGGGTAAAACTTATGTCCCCCAAAAAGGAATTTTTCTTTTTGAAAAATAAAAATCGGTTTGATGGTGGGTTGGAAAATAATAGGCTTTAGTTTCAGAAGATTATTTGATCAAATGTAAAAAGCTAGCTACTTTTCAACTAATCTTGATATATCGAAATTTCACCAAATCGAATTTTTAAATATACAAGATGCACGCTTGGTGACGAGGATCGTGGTAAAAAGAAAATTTAAATAATAATATAAATTTATTAAAAAATTTTCCAAATATACAAATAATTTCAATTGAATATTTCAAACAACAAATTTTATCTTTCAATGTGGTTCACAGCATGCAACTTACACAAGCCATAAAACAGTTACGTAAATAGATTGAAATTGCTTTCAAGAATATGCATTTATTTCTTTTATTAAATGAATATTTCATTTTTTTTTATTAATAAAATACTTCAATGACAATGAATTGGATGGATTTGTGAGCTCAAGTGGAAATAATCAAGGTGTTTGTAATATATGTATTGTTTGACAGAATCAAAGAACTTGGTATGAAGAATAGAAAATAATGTTTACAAATAGATTTCTATAAGAATAAAACGTCTATAAATCACAATATGCTTTCTTATGAATTTAGGTGAAAAGGTTATTGACATAACAATTGTGTTATCATAAATAATTAAAATTTGCCTAAATTTAGTTCCATTATCAAATATCATTATTAAATCAACCATTTCCAGAACTTCAACAAACACAAGAGATTTACGAATAATCAATCTTAATTAAACAACAAATCACAGTAATTCAAACATCTAAATTCCCTTCACTAAACAATTCACTGGCTTAGGGTTTCAAGAATAATTATTCTTCTTAATGTACGATCATTAATTTTAAAGACTGACAAATGAATTATTTTGAAAATAAATTCAAATAGAATAAAGGAATGGCCAAAAGGGTTTAATAAAAACAGTATAATTTTTTTTATTCTAATTCTTTTATTTTCAATCACTTAACCGTTTCTTCTGTTTGTTTTCAAGTGTTTTACATAGATGGAAATTGAATGGAAATATGAAAACAATGTAGGAATATTTTAAAATAGAAAGGTAACGGTAATGCATATAACGCATTACAAAATATTTTTGTAAAAAATTTTCATTAAGCAGATGAATAGAAGAACTTGTATTGTACATAAGGTGGTTCACGTGTGCATAATTCAAAATAATAAATTACAAAAAATATAAACTTGATGGTACAAAGATAAATCGTATAAAAATGATATAGTCAGAATTGTCAAAAAAAATGTATCGACGTATTGCTATTTATTGCTCGACAGAGTTAAAAAATAAAAATTAATTCCAACTGTGGGGATGAGGGGGTAGGGATGTTGTGGTTGTAAATTGTACTCCATGGGTTAAAAAAAATTGTTTATCTTAATAATATATTAATTTAAGACTGTCGGTTGCCATTGACATACTACGGAACACCACTGGGAATAGCAAAGAAATATCTCAGGTTACGATGATACCGTAGAGGTGCTGGAGGATGTACTCTTGCCAGTCTACGGTAGTACACTCAATCTAAACTATGGAGTATTCTTTGATAATGGCCCTCTGTTGCTTGTTCGAAAAAATGAGCCTGCATATCATGCTGTTTATGAAATTAAATCATTGAGAAAGACGGAGCTACACAGGCAAGGAAAATGCCGCTTGCAGGCGTATTGGCAATCCTGTTTTCGTTTAATTGTTAGTGAGATAACATTCATCAAGTACTTTAATGAAATGCTAACCAATGTTATAGATTTCGCGGATTTCTAATTATAAAAATATTACAGAAAGCAGTAGTATCCCAACAAACCTAAATTCTGTTGTACGAGAAAAGGTAAAAAAAAATTTTTACCGGAAGTAACAAACCAAAAATTTTGATGCAGAACTGTTGCGAACCGTACTAAATGCTTATGTTCGGATTATCAGGTACAATCCGATTATCAGGTACAGATGATAATGAGCTTTCAAAAAAACAGGTGCTTGGGGACCCCCCATTACTTTGTTCACTATCGCTCAAAAACTAATCAGTTTCTTGCCACACATATTTGCATTTTTTTCCAAAGTCTCATCAAAATTCATTGACGAACGAATACTGTGTGCTCCCAACAAACTTTAAAAGCAAAGTGTGAAAAGTTAGCAGTTGTATGGTGGACCTCCTTGCCACTTTGATTAATGTGTCCCAAAAGATGTAATAAAACGTTATTACCGTTTTACATCCGGGATATAAAGTTATTCAAGGAAAACGCATATGCGGTCTTTGCCGCAGGAAAAATCTGTATTCTAAAATTGGCGGTATTTATAATTAAATCCAAATAAACGAGAGAGAAAGAATGCATAAGCATTTGTTTTGCGGTTTCATAACTCTCTAAAAACAATCAACACCATGGTATCGATGAAAAAAACTTACACATATAGGGTATTTCAACAGAAAATTTTGCATTCGACGCATCAAAAACGCATTCAAAACAAACATGAGACAACCTGTGAGAAAGATTTATTATCATCTTCATTTGTTGTTACCAATATACATGTAAGAGAATGTAGCAATTCTGAATTTTTTTGTTCAACACAAAACATTTCAAAAAAGAAAATGTAAAACTCACAAAAAAATGAATATATAACATAGAATCACCCGAATGTTTACATACGCAGATAGAAAATGTAATAAATGTTCAGTTCTCGAATTTATATGTAAATTAACAAACAAGAATTGTTTAAGCCCAAAGTTGCGGCATATTAGATGGAAAAGTGCCTTGCGCTGGAGAATGACCCTTGTCTGTCAGATATGACTGCCAAACATCATTTTCTTTTGCAAGACTATATTGCCAGAATTATAGTACTCTTTTTCAATGTATCATCAAAATTGATTCACGAAAGAACGAAAAAAACCACCTGTTGTATGGTGGACCCCCCAAACCCTTTATCCAATGTACTCAAAAAGATGGTAAAAGCTTTCTCATGTTGATTGAAAGCTTTTTTCAATGTTTCATAAAAATCGATCGGTAATTGTAGGGTACAGTAGGGATAAACATCTAAAACAAATTTTTTTTTAATCGGAAGTTACAAACCAGAATTTGGTATGTTGGTAATACTTCTTTCAAATATTCTTCAAGATGTTGTTGCAAAAGGAAATGTGAAGCAAAGAACAAGGTTCAGAACAGTAAAGAAAAGGGGATGGACTACAAGATGACGTACTCACCAATTGTACGGTACACCTCTATTCATTTCTTGATGGCGCTTGCTGTTAAATACAATCTCGACATTCAACAAATGGATGCAGTCACCGACTTTTTACAAGGTGAAATAAAGGAAGATGTGTACTAGGGTGGCCCTTAGATTACACTAGAATTTTTTTTTTCAATGTCCAGTTGGCGGCACCCTCCCATTTTGTGTGAATACCCATAAAAATATTATTTGCAAAATCTGATATCAATCGGGCAATTCTAAGACGTGCCTCCGGCCACTTAAAGTAGCGAAATTTTGTTCTGGACCTTAAAAAAACTTTTTTTTTTGTGCGACACCCTCTCATTTCGTGTCAAAACCCATAAAATATATTATGTGTAAAAATTGAAATCAATCGTCCAACTCTAAGGAGTGCCCCCGGCCATTTTAAGTTGAGAGGTTTGGTTGTGGCCATTACAAAACAGAATTTAAATTTTTTGTACGACACCCTCCCATTTGGTGTCCGGACCTTAAAAAATTTTTTTTTTATTTTTGTGCGACACGCTCCCATTTCGTGTCAATATCCATAAAAAAATTATGTGTAAAATTTGAAATCAATCGGTCAACTCTAAGGGGCGCCCCCTGCCACTTAAAGTGGAGAGGTTTTGTTGTGGCCATTATAAATAATAATTTAAATTTTTTGTACAACACCCTCCCATTTGGTGTCAATACCTATAAAAATATTATTTGAAAAATTTGAAATCAATCGTTCAACTTTAAGGGGTGCCCCGGCCACTTAAAGTTGAAGGTTTTGTTGTGGTAATTATAAAAATTTTTTAAATTTTTGAACGACACCCTCCCATTTGGTGTCAATACCCATAAAAATATTATGAGTAAAATTTGAAATCAATCGGTCAACTCTAAGGGATGCCCGGCCACTTAAAGTTGAGAGGTTTTGTTGTGGCCATTACGAAGAAAAATTTAAATTTTTTGTACGACACCCTCCCATTTGGTGTCAATACCCATAAAAATATTATGTGTAAAATTTGAAATCAATCGGTCAAATCGAAGGGGTGCCCCCGGCCACTTAAAGTTGAGAGGTTTTGTTGGGACCATTAGTAATAAAAATTTAGGTGTTTTGCACGACACCCTCCTATTTGGTGTCAATACCCATAAAAATATTATTTGCAAAATTTGAAATCAATCGTTCAACTCTAAAAGGCGCCCCGGCCACTTAAAGTTGAAGGTTTTTTTTGTGGCCATTACAAAGAAAAATTTTAATTTTTTGTACTACACCCTCCCATTTGGTGTCAATACCCATAAAAATATTTTGTGTAAAATACAAAATATAAACATTTTTTTTAAGGTCCAGAAAAAAATTTATCAATTTTAAGTGGCCGGAGGCACGTCTTAGAATTGACCGATTGATTTCAAATTTTGCAAATAATATTTTAACGGGTATTGACATGAAATGGGAGGGTGTCGTACAAAAAATTTAAATTTTTGTTTGTAATAGCCAGAACAAAACCTCTCAACTTTAAGAGGCCCCGGGGGCACGCCTTAAAGTTGAGCGATGGATTTCAAATTTTGCAAATAACATTTTTAAGGGTAACACGAAATGGGAGGGTGTCGTACAAAAAATTTAAATTTTTCTTTGTAATGGCCAGAACAAAACCTTCCAAGTTTAAGTGGCCGGGTGCACGCGTTGGAGTTGAACGATTGATTTCAAATTTTACATATAATTTTTTTGTGGGTATTGACACCAAATGGGGGGGTGTCGCACAAAAATAAAAAAAAATTTTTAAGGTCCGGAACAAAAGTTCTCAACTTTAAGTGGCCGGAGACACGTCTTAGAATTGACCGATTGATTTCAAATTTTGCAAATAATATTTTTACGGATATTGACAAGAAATGGGAGGGTATCGTAAAAAAAATTTACATTTTCTTATGTAATGACCACTACAAAACCTCTCCACTTTAAGTGGCCGGGGGCACCCCTTAGAGTTGACCGATTGATTACAAATTTTACGCATAATATTTTTATGGGTATTGACACCAAATGGGAAGGTGTCGTACATAAACTTTAAATTTGTCTTTGTAATGGCCAGATCAAAACCTTTCAACTTTAAGTAGCCCCCGGGAGCACGCCTTAGAGTTGAACGATTGATTTCAAATTTTACACATAATTTTTTTATGGGTATTGACACGAAGTGGAAGGCTGTCGCACAAAAAATAATTTTTTTTTTTAAGGTCCAGAACAAAATTTTCTCAATTTTAAGTGGCCGGAGGCACGTCTTAGAATTGACCGATTGATTTCAAATTTTGCAAATAATATTTTTATGGGTATTGACATGAATTGGGAGGGTGTCGTACAAAAAATTTAAATTTTTCTTTATAATGGCCACAACAAAACCTCTCAACTTCAAGTGGCCGGGCACCCCTTAGAGTTGACCGATTGATTTCAAATTTTACACATAATATTTGTATGGGTATTGACACCAAATGGGAGGGTGTCGTACAAAAAATTTAAATTTTTTTTGTAATGGCCACAACCAAACTTCTCAACTTTAAGTGGCCGGAGGCACCCCTTAGAGTTGAACGATTGATTTCAATTTTTACACATAATTTTTTATGGGTATTGACACGAAATGAGACGGTGCCGTACAAAAAATAAATATTTTTGTTTTTAGGGGCCACCCTAAATTGTGTTCATTGAGCAGCCGGAAGGTTTTCGTAATGAATCTGGACATGTATTCAAACTACAAAAAGCATTATATGGTTTAAAGCAATCCGGTATGGTTGGAAATCAAAAACTACATGCTGCTTTGAAGAACAATGGATTGAAACGAAGGTGAAAAGATCACATCTTGATATTCACCAAACCACCTAAGTAAGTTTAATAACAATCCGGGAATGCAACACTGGAATGCATTTAAAAGGGCATTCAGATACTTACAAGGAACCAAGACTGCAAAACTGACATTCAGCAGCAAAGGAAATTCTGATTTGTTGACATATTCGGACTCCGAATGGGTTGCTGATGGCGATGAAAGAAGATCTGCAACACGATACGTCGTTCTTCTACAAGGAGTTACTGTTTCGTAGAATAATCGACGCCTAAAAACCATTGCTCTGTCAACAACTGAGGCAGAGTAAATGGTCTTATCATCAACAACGCAAGAGGTACTATGGCTTCGCGAACTAAATATGGAGTTGAACATGGATAATAATGAAGAGAAACCGACTACCATATTTTGCGACAGTAGAAGTGCGTTCATTTAGCTACAACATCAAGCTACTATCCCAGGATCAAGCACATCGACATACGTCACCACCTCTTAAGGGAAAAGTACGAACTTGGACTCATTAAATTTTCAAGTGTTGGAACAAACGAGATGATCGCTGCTAATCTAACAAAAGGAGAATCCAAGAAGAATAGTTTCCTTGGTGAGCCCAGATCTGCTCTCCTGCGATTTCTTTCTCCCAGAAATTCGAAAGACGCTTGCCATATTATGGCCACTTACCATTGCTTGTCGTTCGTTAATTACCCATTCAGCAATTTTGAAATTACAAAATTTAGTCATGGTTTGATGCGCGGGTTCCGCCACTGAGTACTCCGTTCTCCTATAAAACGCATATTCCGCAAATAATTTCATTCATATGTACATGCAAATTTTGTCAATAAGTAGATCAACACTGCTCTCTGTAATTGAAGTGCCAACATCAAATTCATACGAGAATCTTCATACAGACTGCAGTTTTTGAGAACATGATACCAGCTCTCGCATGGGCAGCCACAGCTACATCTACTACCCTCAGCCAGCATACAGTCATGGCGAAACTCATTTATGCTGCTATGTCCTGTTATCAGGAACAACAACCTAATGGATGGATCAAACAAATGATTAAACTTTTTTTAAGTTTACATTAATAATTGACTCCATCTGTGCTGCCAAGTATCTTCCACGATCCAATCGACATTATTGACGACCTTTTTTAATGTACACTCCTCCATATCCTTAGCTGGTAGAATGCAGACGCCTTATTCACCCTAAAATGTAATGGTTAGATGCCCATAAGGGCCTGCATACCATCAGTTGACACCGTTCGGCGCACCCTTAGCCACTTATAGAGCACTATCCTCTGGATCCCGTTTAGCAACATCATATGCATATACTTCAAGACTCCACTCCACACACTTGTCCCGTAGCAATTACAGGCGTGTACAATGAACCCTTTTTCTATGTATGTAACAGTGGACTTTGATAGCCCCCAATCTCTTTTAAGGATTCGGCTCAGTTGTCTTATAATGATAACCACATCTTTCCTTAGTTGCAGTCTATGTTCCTCAAAGTTAAAAGCCTCTCTCCAACCGAGATACCCAGGTATTTTATCAACATTGTGTATTTAATACTCAGTCCGTCAATAGTGTCGATCGGCGTTTGATTTTTCGACAGCAGCGCTTTAAGAAGCATTGCTACTATTTTTTTCCGGGATATCTCTATAGTCCAACCTTCCTATCTAAATCCAAAACCACGCACATCGCTTCCGATCTAGTATTCTCTGCTTCTTTTTGCCGTTATTTACAATATCTTGCAGCCTATGGCACGCATCGTCGCACTTCTTCCTTTTGTAAATCCAAGTTCCAACACTTTGCCCAGAACAAGCAGCAGGTTGATGGGTTTGTATGACCGACTTGTCTGCTTGTCTTCATCCGAAGATTTCAGGATTATCACCACCTTACCAATCTTCCAACTCACTGGAAAGCATCCTGTTATAACACAATTTCCAAACATGCAATTGAGGAACGCCAACATTTCCCTCCAGGTACTTCTAACCATTTCAGGAAGCATCTTATCAACGCTGGGAGCCTTACGTATATGCATACTATCTACCGCATTCTGCACCTCGTCAGTTGTGTACTCCATTCTCTAACAGAGCATCAATGCAGGAGGCACCCGCGTGAAAATAATTCCTTTAGAATAGCACTGATAGTCTCTCTCCACGTATTTTTAAGTACTCCATTTTACCCTGCCCAGAGTCTGTCAGTCTTATCCGTGCAGAACTTATCTTCATTGTCTCTGTCACGGATAAAACTTTTCTAATGTGGCTGATTAGTTTTACGCAGATTATCTTTATAAACATTTGATGCAGCTTGAAATGGTTTTTTCTCATTTGTCTACCGCACTGGGCTAGGTCTTCTGTTACCTCTCTAAACCTACCCCCTTGCCCTTTCAAATTTTATCCCTGCGATGAAAGGTTGTTGGTGCATCACGGACATCAAGGACACTTTGGTTCTTTGATTGTTTTGCGTAATCCGTTGCTATTTGCCAAGAACTCCACAACTCCTCTAAGCACTACCCAGTCCTTGGATTTCAAACGCCATGGTTAGATCTGTTTAGTGAATCTATGAGCATTACCTTTGTGGCTTATCATGATCACGGCATGGTTACTAATGCTGGAATCTAGTTAAATGTAACACTACCATGTTTGTTGTACCCAAGCCTTACTTGTTAGAGTAACATAAAAGTCTGACATCCCCAGTGCAATACAGTGCAAAATGTGAAGTGCTTGCTCACCCCATTCAGCACATACAAGGTTGTTGCCGATAATGCATTCTTCTAAGCAATATTTCCTTACCTTGGCCGCCCTAGATCCTGCAGATCCTTCACTCTGCGAAAGTGAAGAAACTGCGTTCGCATCCAGAGTAAGGCTGTAACATATGTATGACTAATCTAATTAAATTAACGTAAATAATTAAGCAAGTCCTCAACCAAAACAAATAACAAATAATATAGAATAAACTAAGTATATTCGACTTAGCTTAGATATCTAAATTCTCATAATGTATTTTTAAATGATGAAATTTAACTTATATAAAATTATATGAAATTTGATGTTGCAGTCATCTGAAATGCAGTCGTCTAAAATATTACAAAATGAAAATAATATTAAATTTATAGAAATAAATATAATTTCCGCTGAATAAGGTACTTATATTTATTTCATATATAATTGACCGATATTACCTTTATATAATAGATCGATCGTCAATGGGATAATCGATTAATTTATAATAATAAATATAAACCTGGGAGTGGATTTTTATAGAATATAGCGGAGAAATCATATACCAATTGTACCATAAATTAAAGGACGGTTGTAATTAAAGATCAATTAAAACTTATTGATCAAACTTATCTTCAAGTTTAATGTTTAGTTTTATTTAAACCTTTTACTGAAAGAAAGTCTGCCCAATAGGCCTTAGTCTACGGGTTAGCATGGGGTCCCCAGCATAAGGACTTTCTTCCCATCATATATTAAAAATAAACCAAGTGGACATCACATCAAGGCAGCTCAACCAGATACGTCCACCATAAGGCAAACAGGTGCACCGCCAGTTTTTCCAGTACTCGATTTATGTATGCTATGTTATTTTTAACTGAACTGCCTACTTACAAAACACTGAAGCCACCAAGACAACACACTAGTCAGTTCTCAACCACATACACAACGTGCTTTGCTATTAGATCACTAGCTTCTCCGCTTCCTCCTTACAGTCCTTAAAAAAATGTCCCACAATTGACAGCACATCCTGCAGCCTGTCCCTTTTAATTAACAATTTTTTCTGCATGTTTCCAAAACCATAGCAGTTAAGACATCGCTTTGTTTCCTAATTCTATACAAACCAAATTCAATGTTGACCCTTCCTTGTTTGACAATTCTACCACATGTGTCATTATTTCCGTCAATGGCTACAGTGTTCTCCATGGTGCCCTTGCCATACCTACGAACAATTCAAATGCAATCTCGGACTATTTCTTCATCCCTCACCTTTGACATTCCTGTCTACAATATCATCAACAATTAGCTTATCGGGTATAGATTTCGAAACTCTCAAGATTTCGACTTTTGGGCCAATTTTACATGGAAGGTCAACCTTTAACGCAATCTTCCCAAAAACCCACCCTTTTATGTATTCCTTACCTTTGTTTGAGTCGGACTTCACCAACCATGCACCCTTCCGCCTCTGTATTGCTTTAAATTTTAAATTTTTAAGTTTATCGCCGAGCAACAACGTTTTTTTTATTTCGTCACCAGTGATGTTGTCTGCTTAGTCCAGCGAGTGCACTATCACTACATTTGACTTTTTAGATTTTATTACAGCTCTTCTAACCCTAGGTATTTTTCCTTGTGTTTCCTACCAGAACCTCGATATTGACAGCAGAACTTACAGCCATAATGTTAGAACAAGTGACAGAGGCATAGGAAACCAGCTATATTTATTCTACTTTCACGAGATACCATTTTTGGAAGTTCATCTTGGTGAGATTCCTCATCTTACTATTCTATCAAGGTTTTCAGCTGACCTTTGCGTTTTTTGTAACGGCGGAGTTGGTCCTTGACCCTCACATCCCGTATTGACCTAACCCAAATTGAGTTGTAAGGCACTCAATCCCACATTCCTTGCCCAGGTCCACAAAGGTTTGGTACTTTATGGATTAAACTGTACTGGAATCATTCCTAGTGTATACCCACCGGGATTTAGGGGTGCTAATAATGGAGCACCTTGCCACAACCCGGGCGGTTAGGTAAAGGTACCCGTTTCTCTTAGACATTGAAACCCACGATAGCTCCGAAACCTCGGGTTGACCAAGACCTCTATTATGGCTTAATCAGACGACTGACCCCTATGGAGTGCACAGTTAAGGGTTCGTGTTTGATGCTGGTTCCTTGATTTCTTGCGTGCAAGAGAATGCTCAGCCTTTTTGTTAGTTTTTTCGTTTGATGGATTTTTGGTTGTTAATTTGCACTTCTGTTATTTGAAATCACCAAATTTAATTATGTAATAGGACCTTCTTTGTTGAAAAGGTGTGTTTTTTTAATCGAATTGACATATTTGGGATTTAAATTCTACAACTTGGCTCTATAGTTTTGAATATCTTCAGATACCATGTTGACCGTATTCTTTTACTATAATTCAAAATGATTAATTAACGACCCGGTCTAAAACAATCATTCTGAACAACTTAGAGGAGAAGAAACTTGCATCGGACATCAAACCTAGTACCCTTGAGCTCCAAGGCTGGCGCTTTAAAGTAGTTGATATAATACGTTCCTGGTTGGTCCCTACAGTTAAAATTTAACGGTTTGACATCACCAAGCTTATAATATTTTGTTGGTCAAATTGTTGTTTGATATTTCTTCTTAGTTACTTCCATTGCTGCTTAAATCGACGACACCAGTATGCCAAAACAATTACTATTCTATATAGAAATATCAGAATGCTCATATTTCACGTTCCATGAACTGATGGTTTGTGTTTAATCTAAAGCTGCCGTCGAGCTGTCTAAAGTCAATTTTGAAATTCAAGTTATTTTAAAAAAATTTTACAGTAATAAAAACTAATGTATTATTTATTTCCCTAGAATAGCCTAAATGTCAGTTTAAATGTAAGCAAACTAAAACGATTCTGTTTAAATTTAATTAGTGCAAAAAGTAAATATAAAATGCGGAAATTAAATTTTACATAGTTATTATCACATAACAGTGAACTATATAGTAAATTCACAGAATAAAAATTTTAATTAAAAATTAAAATTGTCATACAGTAGTTTACTCAGGGTCAGATTCAATAAATGTTACTTAATCAACTTTATGGTTTATCGGCGAACGATTAATGATTTAATGCACGAGGGTTGGTGCTACGGAAAAAGTTAATAGTGCTAAGTCGCATAATCTTGGCTTTCAGCTAACGCTTTAGAACACATTTCATTCATTCGCTTCTTTATCTCTATTGTATACCTTAAACCATTATAACCATCCGATTTACCATCAACAAAACAACCTCAAAATCTAATTATTATAAAACATATTACACTTTTGTCACTTCAACGTTCTGTAAAACTGTCATTAAATTTAACTACCTAAAATTAAATAAAAAAAACTATAACTTAAGGAGCACTTAAAGTTAACCGCAAAACAGATTGAAAAATATAAAATTTTCTTCGAAATTAAATTGTCAAGAAAAAAAAACTGTTTTAGAAGAAAATTCAAATTTCTTAAGTATACGGATTTCAACGATTTGTTCACTTTTTTTTTATTTTACTCAATAAGGGTGAAATTATTATTACGATTTTCTTTTTATTATTTGTTCACATACTTTCACCCTTATTCAGAAAATCTATTTGTAAATAAAATAATAATAATAATAATATTTCTACAAACATTTTTTTTGCTCTCGTTATCGGTGATCAGGCATTAATTTAAATCGAAGACAAATCAAAGAAATCTATTTTATTTTCACTCGAAAAACATAATACGTAAAACGAAAATCTTTGTATAAATTGAGAAAATTGAGTAAAAATAACTGGACTGAAGAATCTTTAGAATATTGAAGAGTGTTGGTCTCAAGAGTACTTAAAGATATATTTTGCCCATCATCATGTTTTCTTTCGTTCCCCTAATACGCATTTACACGTTAATTTCACAAATTCAGTTATTTAGTTCTGGTTAAGATTTCATGATTTAGATTTAAGTTTTTTCTATATTGATTGTTATAGTTTTTTTTTATGTTTTCAAGTGATTTCTACTTCTTGAACTTATATTGATGTTGTTAGTTTGTGTGTTGTAGCCAAATCGAAACAAAAAAAAATCAACACCATTGGTTAGTGAGAATTCAATACCATAAAATATAAAGGGGCGAAAGTCTCAAGGCTCTAAGATTTCATGACTTCAGTCTGTGTTAAGGATTATTTATGTAGTTTTCGGCTTTGAGGCGAAGACGATGGCGACTTTTTTTGGTTTTATGATGACTTTGATACGTTGGCGGAATATAAAATATCATATATTAACATAATAAATGAAATTATTGAAATTTAATGAAACAAAACCACGATTCACTCACCAAAATTCTTTAATTCACTTCACTTCCAAAAAACCTCTACATCGTTCGTACGTTTCTTACTTTTGTGAATAAATGACATGTAATCAACAGCATGATATTTCCCGATATAACAGTTATTTTTATCCCCCAAGAAAACTTCATCAAAAGCTTATATACCGGGTTCCTTAAAAATCGAATAACATAACTTATTGTTATCGAAGTTTTAAATAAACAGAATTTTCGGAAGTTTTTTGCTCCCTTTTCTAAAATTTTTCAGAACTATTAGCAATCAAAATAAAAGCTAATGTTCTAAGTTTTACCAAAGTCAAATGGCTTGACGTTATTGTAAAAAGGAGTATAATTTTGGTGTACGGCTGTGTGTGGGTGTGTGACCTTTATGCTTTCAAGCAACATGAAAAAGTTTTCAAGTAACATGAAAAAGATTTTATCAGCTTTTGGAGTACATTGGATAAGGGGTTAGTGGTTCACCATACAACAAGTGGTTTTTTACACAATGTTTTTATGTTTGTTGAGAGCATACAATTTTCGTTCTTGAATGAATTTTGATGAAACTTTGGAAAAGGATGCAAATACGTATGGCAAGGAACTGATTGATTTTTGAACGATAGTGAACAAAGTGGTGGGGGGGGGATCCCCCGATCACCTGTTTTTTTGAAAGCTCAATAACATCTGTACCTGATAATCAAATTGGATGGAACTTGGTGAATAAGCATTTAGTACGGTTCACAACAGTTCTGCATCCCAACTTGCGGTTTTTCACTTAGGGTAAACAATTTTTTTTGTACTTTTTTATAAATTTTTCAGTGTCTTTATGCACACTACAGCCTACAATAATGAAGTGATTATGATGAAACCTATGAAAAAGGTTCCAATTAGTGTGAGAAAATAATTATCATCTTTTGGGATACATTGATCAAAGTGGCGGGGGTCTACCATACAAATGCTAACTTTTCACACTTTGTTTTTAAAGTTTGTTGGGAGCATACAGACTTTATTCTTTAATCAATTGTAATGAAACTTTGAAAACAGATGGAGACTTAAATAACAAAAAACTTTTTAGTTTTTGGATAATATTGGGATTAGAGGTGGGAGGTCTCCCCGAACACCTGTTTACTGTGTCACTACTTTTTTCAATGTTTGTTGGGAGCATACAATATTCGTTCGTGAATGAATTTGGACGACACTTTAGAAAAATATACAAATATGTATGTCAAGGAACTGATTAGTTTTTTTAGCGATAATGAACATAGTGGTCGAGGGCCGCCGGGCTACTGTTTTTTGGAAGCTTAATAACATCTGTATCTGATAATCGAATTGGATGAAACTTGGTACATAAACATTAAGTACGGTTCACAACAGTTCTGCATCCCAACTTCCGGTTGATCACTTCCGGTTAAATTTTAGTTTTGTACTTTTTCTCGTACAACAGAATTTATGTTTGATGAGATATAACTGCTTTCTTTAATATTTTTATAATTAGAACTACGCGAAATTGGCTAGCTTTTAATTGTATGGAGTGAGAGTTGAGTGCATTAGGTTAGTATAATGCTAATTGCATTGGAACTTCTTAAGTTAGTAGGCTGAAAATCTCAGAGGTTATAGTTGAAAAGTTTATCTAAAAGCCAGTATTAGTTTAAACAGAATCAACTTATAATTGATGAAAGCATGGCCGATCTCGTTTCTTTTTGTTTTAACAGCCCCAGGATCTCAACCTCTGAACTTGAACAATTTTTTTCAAATTTTAGGAAGATTTAAATTGTATCTACGAGTACAAAAGATCTCATTTTTGAGCTTGCTCGTTTTCATCTATATTGAGGACAGAAAAGTTTAGTACATTTTTAAAACAGCTGATTTTTCAGGAATCGAGATTCGAACCGGCGTCCTTTTGATCAGAGTTAATTTCAATTCATTTGTAGTGTCAATGTTTTTTAATATATTATTTATTCCAAGAACACGTTTTACCGTTCTTCATACTTCAGCCAAGTTGACATTAAATGAAGAACAATATGATATACCATAGCAATGGAAGATACAAATCTTAATAAAATCTTGAATTAAAATTAGTTAGATGCAATTCTCCACTGATTGGGATTTTTCTTCAATATTCGTAGATCCATAATGTTCTTCATTAAGATAAAAGATTTGTTACGGATCTTTTGCTCTTCAAAGCAAATTTTCACTATATATTCAATTAAATACATTCATTTCTGGTGACTTGTAATTCTTAACTACATAATGGTTAGATCCATTGGCTTACACAATGGCTGCATCAAAACTTTCGAACCCAGTTCAATAATTTTTTGCGGTTCATCAAAGATATGTGGCATTGTCGTGATGGAAAACAACACCCTTTCGTTTGAGCAATTCCAACACTTAGTAAAAAAAATATAAATTGAATTGATAGAAGGCTGCGTACTATTAAAAATTCTCTGAAAACAGAGATTAACAAATTAGTTTTAAAATATCAAAAGGAGGACAGCTAGGAGGACACATTTCGAGGAAGGGCAAAACCCACAAAAGAAAGACTGTCCTTCCAAAAGGAAGCCGGTAGGAAGCCAAAAGGTGACCACCTTAATGTTGAGGCTTTTATTTGAATTAATTTGCTCAATTTGAGCTGTATCTTATGGTAGTGGAAGTGAAGTCTTCTACGAAAAAGGAGGTTATAGCACCATGGAAGTTCAGGACAGTTGCAGTTGGATGGCCCATTGGCATGTAGGAAAAAACAATTGTTTGAAGTTTTAATGGTGAAAATGAGTCCTTTTTACTAATAATAATTATATAGTTACAGTTTTTGATAAATTGTTGTAAAAAAATTATAAAATATTTCCTTGTTTATTTTTATGTTTTTCTTATGATTTTATAACCTCATTATTTTGCTACAAAATACCATACATTTGGATTTTGGCGATGTTTTTAGAAAATTATAGAAATGTTTTTTAAAAAATTAAAATTGTAAGCCCTCTGGTGGCCAAACTAGAAGCTGGTCATACATGAAATTAAATTTACTGTAAAGGTTGAACTTTTTCCATTTTGATGGTATATAATTTTTATGAGATGGTTGCTGCGTCATCTACAGGATGTCTGCGCCTTTGTAATGGCTGTGCTATTCACAGGTTAAAAACTTGGGAACTTGAGCTAAAGTCTTTCAATATTGGTATTATTCGCAAGTGCATAAATAAGAAAACCAAAAAACTAAATAATCGCAAAAATGAAAAAACTGCTAAATTTTAAAGCCGTGTAACAGGCAACTGAAAGTTTTATTGTGGAACAAAATAATATGGGTCCACTCATTTTCAATAAGGAATACGAACAATATTGAAAAAAATAAACGGTGACTCCACATTTGAAAGTCTCCTAAAATATAATGGCATAATATAACAGGTCGTTCAATAAGTCCGTAGGATAAGTAGGAAAAAAACAACATTTTGACAAAACTCGATTTTTTTATTCAACATAGTTGCCTTCGAGGGCGATACAACGAGTATAGCGATTTTCCAACTTTTCTATACCACTTTTAGTACGATTTCTCTTTCTCGTCAAAATAGGCCTCAGTTTCAGCGATTACTTCATCATTGGACTTAAATTTCTTTCCAGCAAGCATTCTCTTGAGATCTGAAAACAGGAAAAAGTCGCTGGGGGCTAAATCTGGAGAATATGGTGGGTGGGTAAGCAATTCAAAGCCCAATCCATTCAATTTTGCCATCGTTTTCATCGATCTGTGACACGGTGCATTATCTTGGTGAAACAATACTTTTTTCTTTTGCAAATGTGGCCGTTTCTTTGCGATTTCAGCCTTCAATCGATCCAAAAGTTCAAAGTAATACTCGCTGTTGATGGTGGTTCCTTTTTGGAGATAGTCGATGAATATTATTCCGTTCGTATCCCAAAATACAGACGCCATCACCTTACCGGCCGACTGTTGCGTCTTTGCTCGCTTTGGATTCGGTTCGTCGACTGCTGTCCACTCAGCTGACTGTCTTTTGGATTCTGGTGTGTAATTGTGAAGCCATGTCTCATCCATTGTCACATATCTACGATAGAATTCCCTTTTATTGCGGTTTAACAGTGCCAAAGACTCCTCCGAAGCATCGATTCGTTGTTGTTTTTGGTCGACTGTGAGCTCACGCGGCACCCAATTTGCACAGAGCTTTCGCATACCCAAATGTTCATGTAAAATGGTAAAAACACTACCATCTGCTACCTTTACAATGTCAGCTATTTCGTGCACCTTCAATTTGCGATCGTTCATAACCAATTTGTGGATTTTTTTGATGTTTTCTGGAATAACAGCCTCATTTGGGTGTCCACTGCGCTCTGCATCTTTTGTGCTGGTACGACCACATTTAATTTCAGCCATCCACTTCTCTACCATTTGTCTCGATGGAGCAGAGTTTGGATAATGTTTATCAAGCCATTGTTTGGTTTCCACTGTATTTTTTTTCATCAAAAAGCAATGCTTTATTAAAATTCGAAATTCACTTTTTTCCATTTTTTTTCAAAAACAAAAGTTGCTTCACACAAAATGCTATAACTCACGAATAAATAGTCAGATTGCTGTCAAATTTATACACGTATCGTTTGAAGGTTAGTACTAAATAAAAATCATATGGAAAAAATTCTAGTAACGCCATCTATGTGTATTGAATGACCTAGTATATGCTTATATGGCATTATTTATCAACTCGGCCACCCCTCTCTGTCCGCAATCAGGGGCAACCTTCGAAATTCTGCTTAGACTTATTTTATAGCTTACACCTTTAGGTCTTGCATTTTTTGTAAAATTCAAAATATCGGACCAGTATGGCGGCTGCAAGTTAACTAACTCAACATGAAAGTATAATTTTTTCGAAACTGCACTTGTGAAACTTATCAGATCAGTTAAAAGAAACCATTTTTTAAAGTATCGTTAAGTGCTGAACACAAATATAACAAATATATTTCACGTTTACTTAGGTGATAGTTGAACTCAAAACACATTTTTCGGCCTAGTCTAGGAACAAATGATAAATTTTTTTTTTTAAATTATTTTGTTGATTAAGTATATAGTGCGGAAACACTTTAAAAAAATGTGGACGTTTGAAAAGAAAAATATTTCATATTATAAAAAATCAAAATATTTTGTAAATTCCAGAATTTGTCGATATTGATGGATAACTTATATGTATCTACGTTATCCTGCAAATCCTTCGTCAATAATAGTCACCTCCTCCACCCCCTCCCTCAATCATCACTCCAACTAATTTTGTTCTGTCTGTCAGATATTGTTAGATATATTTTTTACAATAATTTATTTAATTTTCACTCGCTTCTGAGACCCTACAGACCTTTTATTTCCAAATCATTGATAGTGTATAGTTTAAATATAGCAATTATTAATTTTTTTATTACATATGAATTAATCATCAAAATCGAAAAAATCTGGAATTCTAAAAATTATTTTAATTTTTTTACATGAAGTATTTTTTTTTCAAATGCCCATATATTTTGTCTGCAGTAATTCCGAACTATTATTTTGATCAATAATTCTGGTTTATACTTAAATTAATAATTAAAAAAAATAATAAAAGAAATAGTAGATTTTTCAACAAGTGGTGAAAATGTCGGTATCGCGTCTCGTGAACAACCGTCTAGTCACGCAAAAAGGTTTTTTACCACGCGTAGAAAACGCTATTTTTCCTACACTTGTAAATATAAATGATAATATTTACAAATTCTCCTATACTAAAAACTTACAAGACGACATAGCTAATTTTGACAGTGGAAACTACAATAGCAATATTGTATTTATATATAATTTTTAAAAGTGTAAAATATTTATTTTACTGTATGCCAGTGTTTGCCCACAGATGGAAGACAATAGCAAATTTTCGAAAAGTTCGAAAATATACATTTAATTTCAAGTTTAATAAGTTTTTGTAAATTATAAAAAGTTTATTCTGCTTTATTTGTTAGAAATATTGAAAGTACAATTAATATAATGATTATTATATAATGATTATTATAGTATTGATTGGTTTCATCGATTATGTAGATCGCAGATTCATGTGGAAAACTGATGTATTGTTTAAAGGATTGAATATTTGAGATTGGATTTGATTTACTGTTTCTGTTGTTGTTTCGGTTTTTGTGTTTGTTTCTGTCAATATCGCAGTATTTTCAAGGGATTGAAATATTTTATTGCCTCTTTTTATTTTATTATTTATGGAATCATCTATATACCGTTCAGCCATAGTGCAGGATTTCCATCCACCATGTTTTAATTTCAATTAAATCAGCTACTGCATCTGCCAGAACAGTAGTGGAAGATCTTCTCAATGTAGGACTCGTATACAATTTGGGATATGGCAAATTCAGATACAAAGCAATTTTTTTGGAACGTTCCTGAATTTGTTGATTCCGACTACTTGCTTTGTAATTTCCATAAATATTAAAATAAAAAGAGGTAATATATTTCAATCCCTTGAAAATACTGCGATATTGCTAGAAATAAACACAGAAACAGAAAAGTGTGAAACTAAAATTATATATTCGAACTATTCGAAAATTTGCTATTGTCTTCCATTTGTAGGCGAACACTGGCATACAAATACTTGGTTGTAACCACTACCTGTTGGCGACCACCGAAACTTATTTATTTCCACTCACTCGTGAGAAAAAAAATTTCAGTCACTAGTTAGAAAAAGTTTCACTTTCACATAGATTTTACTCTATATTAAAATGGTATTTTCGTAGCTTAAGAAAATAAGAACACAAAATAAAACTTTTTTGTAGTTTTTTTATAAGTTAGGGACGAATGATGATGTGTGAAACTTTTAATTTATGGACAGGTTATATACGTTAAGAAAATAAAAATACATCGCAATGAAATTTCTTACTTTTTTAAGTTGAGTAATGATAAGTTGAGTAATGATTTTATAAAACATAGTTTTTTGATATTTTTTGAGGTCAGCCGCAAAAAGAAGTTGTTGTGCCCCGGTTGCTTCCACTGATACCAAATATGTTTTGCCCCGGTTGCTTTCACTGATACTTCCTTTTTAATATTAAGCCTTCCTTTTTTCCACAATAATTACACAAATTTAAGATATCGCTTTGTATAATTTATTTTTATGTTTCCAAAATCTACTCAATACATTGATTAATTTTTATAATAAACACTTAATTAGAACCACACAAAAATAATTTCAAGGCACCAAACCTTGATAAATGGACTTATTAGTTCGGACACTACACAGCAGCTGACTTTTTTTAAAATTATTATTCCATCCAATGAAATTAAGTCTCATTGGCTTACGTGATTAAAAATGCTTAATTGTTTTTTATCAAGCGAATTTCAGAATAGTTTCTATTATTTATTATAATTAAAAATTGCGTTAAGCAATTTGATATTATTTTTGCAATCAATTTTAATAAATGTGAGACACATACAATGTATGAAGTGATATACACTGGATCGTATACTAGTTAAGTAAACTGAAATGGAGGCTCAATCACCACAGTGTACAAGAAGCTAGCATACCTCAGAAAGTGGTTTTTAGGACATGATCTGATGGTTTTTACAAGAATGACATCGAAAAACTGTTTTCTCCTGTTGAGGTGTTCGACTTGCAGCCGCCAAACTGGTTCACCATTTTTATTTTTCTAACAAGGACATAGCTGAAAAACCACTACAAAAGCATAGCTACAAAAACAGCCTAAGTGGTATTTTAAAGCTTCTTCCAATTTATATACAGAGGGGTGACCTAGTTGACAGAGAATGCCCCTTATATAAGTATATCACATAATATTTTGCATGCTGATAATTGAGCAAATTTTATCGGGAGAAGAATTGCCAATTTGACATTTTAACGCTGTGCACACTTCTTAGAGCATCTTTAGGATTCGTTTACTCCTGGCATTTTCATCAATATTTGGTATATAACGATTTATGGCCTATCGATGATTTCAGCTCGATAGCGAATTTCGTTTGCTTGGTAAAAGTGACGCATACATGGTCACACTGGCGAACATATTTCTAAATCATGTTTTTCATTCTATTCCCCAATTTGCCCAATTTTGTCAAATGACTTTATATAAAATAATTGTGGTTCAAAACGAATATCGTTATCGTGAGACCCCTGCTTTGTTCTATTTGGTCCAAAATCCTTCAGAATTATGTTAAACCACAACCAGTAGCCCTATTTCGGTACATCGGTAAATAGGAATTGGGGAGAAAATTATAGCAACTTTTTCATAACTTGCATTCCGTCTCGCGTGAAATAACAAATTCGTATAAGAAAATATTTCGGTATTTTAGTTTTTGCACTTTTTTCTCAATTCTTGGTTCCCAAAGAAATGCCGGAATAGACGTACATGGTTTATGTACCACATTTAATAAAAATCTAGCGTCTTGTCACTTAGAGTTATTGAATTTTGAAGAACAATTGAGCTCCTCCTTGTCCAATTTTGTTGTACAGATCACCTCCGTCAAGGAAACACATTGCCCTAAAACGTAATCTCAGTAGATCAATGCTCAATATTGCTCGAAACACCTTGCAAAAGGGAAACTGCACTTGATTCGAGGTCGAGGGAGTCAAAGCACAAAAGAAATATACTATCTCATACCAAAAACGTGAACCAAAAACGTTACCCATATGGCTAGCAATTCTCCCAGCTAGCGAGAAAGTACAACAATGCTGAAAACCAAGGACTCCAGAGCTTTCAAAACACAGAGTAAAAGGATAAAGTCAAAGAAAATGTTATAAACTAAATGTCAATAAACTAATTCCAAAAACATAAGTTGTACGGCTTTATCTGAAAACACTGTAGTAAATTAGGAGGACGTTTGTATTCTCCTATATAGGAAATGACATTTCACCTGTTCATATATGATCTTCTTCACAAGATGTGGATGATAGAGACTCGATAAATATTTTTCTTGACAATATAACCAAAACTTGATAGTGCATGTTAAAAAGTGACTGATTCTATGATACCATATAAACGCAAAAATCAATTTCTGACCTTTCTAGAACTCGACTTATGTAACAAAAAAAAATTCCATAGCTGCCGAATTGATGAATTAAAGTTAGAAGTCGGAATAAATCTGTCATTGCAGTCAGGACTACAGTCCATTGTAAATATCAACACACAAGGCTCGCCCAAACAACGCTGTGTTCCTGTAAAGCTTTAAATATTTATTTTGATAAGAAAGACATAAATCAATTCTTTCTTCAACATTTTGTAACGAGCAAAATATTCGGTGTCAGTCGTACTTCATTTTTCGGTTCTCATTATTTATTGTAATATACCATAGAGTTATTCGAAAATAAATCAAAAACATTTTCTACAAAGTTCTCAACCCACCCAATTGTGTTTTTACACACATTATTTTTAACATTTTTTACGAGTAAATCTGACACTTCCGGAAAGCCAGTATTAAATTCATTTTCTATACTTTTTGCCTTATTATGAACATACTAAAAATAATTCTCAGAGCTACGAAATAGATAATTTTGTACGAAAAAATTTATGGTACGATTGTCTTTTTGGCTCGCGCCATGGAAATTTTTTTTAAATTTATTTTTTTATGCATGCAGTGTGTTGGAATTTAGTAGTCTGAACAGTCGGTTTTTTTAGTAATTAAAATTTGAGGAGGAAGATGGAAGAGTTGCGTTGATTTTGGAGTTTCGGTTTAGACGACTAAGTAACCGTAATTGTGGTTTAATTTAAATTTAATTAATGGTTTCGTTTTAATTTTTTGAATTTCTTTTTGACTTAATTTAGATTAAATGGTTTACTTTTAAACAGAAAATAAATATTTTGTATATTATAATTCGTATTTTGGTGCAATAATATGTGTATAGTGATGTAAATAATGACAAAACCAATACAAAATAAAAACAAAGATTAGATTATATTAGATTAAAATTTAGTGGTACTGCGTTGTACTGCGACCAAATTAATATATTATACCCCACCATACTAGTCTCTGGTGACTACCCAGTTAGATCACCTCCTCCAGTCCAGCCTCCTTCATTAACTTCAGGATATGGAGAGGGTTAAGTTCATGCAGGTCATGTCCGACTATGTACCATTCCCCCAGATGAAACCTTCTCGTGTATGTCAAGGCTCCACAATCTTTGAGAAAATGGGCTGGACTGAAAATATCGTTACCCAGATGGTACGTAGTGTATACACTGCTCCACTCCGCTTTTTTGCACAAGCATATTTCCTATCGAAGTTGTGCTGCTTAATCATCATCACTAAAGCAAAAGATTATCTCTTGAAACACTATCCAGATCTTCTCAGTCCGGGAAATTAAGTTGTGTTTTGACTTTTGAGACATACTATTCGTATGTGTTTTTCTAAATTTTCTTGTAAAGAGGTTGCTCAATAGAACCTTCGCTCAATTGAGCTAGCGGTAGGGTTTATTAGCCTGCAGCGACCAACTGGTATACCTGCACGGCCTACAAAAGTTCTTACTACAATCTAACAAGAAATTCATAGTACAGTACATTTTAAGAGCATTCACCGCGAGTTCATAGCACGCTCAGCCTACTATGTAGTTGATGGAAGGTAAACACAGTCTAGAGACTCATTTTCAAAGCAACCAAATGAGCTCCTTGATTGCAACTGGTTGCTTGTAATGCACTTGCGAATGCCGGCTGAGCGATCAATGCTTAGCCCTGCTTAGAAGACTAGATGGCGGACGATAAGTGGGATATAAAACAAGAACCAAAGGGTGGTAATTTAATTAGAAAGTTTGTTTGAGATCAACTGTTCTAAATGATCAGTCGATGGCGTCCGATCATAAAAGCACATGGAGTATAGTCGGTACAGTCAATTTTGTCAAAACAGGATTATGAGCTGTTTTAAAAAAGTTTAAAATGGAGTCAAAGAAGAAACCAAAAATATGTACATAGCGAAACCACTCGAGCTGTTTTGTGACACGAATATTTTACGATTGCAAGTAATGCAGAAATCCAAAGACAAACTTAAATCAACATCTTTTGTTTGCAAATCACCTTTCTGTGAAAATGGTGTAAAATCTGAAATAATGGCAGTTATAATTTTGTTTGTTTGTTCAACTAACTCAAGTTGAAGTAAAATTTAACATTAACTACCACCTTTGGTTTTTGAAATTATTCAAAAAACATTCCCAGCTTTAAAAACTAGTTTCAGTAATAAACTTTTCAGGATTTTTCTTTTTTGCACTCCGGTACGGTTAACATCTATCATTCCATCAAATTGTTTGTTTTTATAGTTATTCTCGAATGGGCCATTTAATATAAAATAACACCTAATATAAGTCATTATCAAAACGTCAACCAAAATATTTGTCGATTTATCATAACCGAAAAACATCGTTGGTTCAAGTAGATCTAATTTTTCAAAACGGAACCCAACTATCATTTTTTTTCTCATGTAATGCATACAAACAACATTAAATTGAAATTAATTATTTTTATATAAAATAAACAAAAATAAACTAGGATACAAGTAACATAAGGGTGAGCTGATATGTTCATTTTCATGTTTTATTAATTTAGATACCATCTAAATGTTAAGCTGACGACTTATCAATATTTCCTCGTAATTGAATTCTTGTACCGCGACTTTTTAAATATTAAATCGCGAACATGTTTCATAAGTTGTTTTAAACTGGGAACACGTTCGTTTTGTTAATATAAAAATAAATCTAAATTTTAAGCAATGTTATCAATGAAGTCCATTGTTGTTCAACCGTCTTTTGAATAAACGAATTTTAAATAAACTTGATCTGATCCGTGTATTTCAAGCCGTTAGAAAACCAAAGATTAAAACTCTTAAAAATTCCTCACAAATCATATTAATCCATTATGTTGTCGTTAAGAAATCAAAGTCAAAATTTTTTTTACTTGACAATAAGAAACCACAAATAATCCCATCAAAATCACCCTTTCAACAAGGAAGTTAAAAATCACACAAATATTTTGTCAAAGAAAAAATTAATATTATATATATTTGAGGTGATATGTGTACAAATACTCATACGTGTACAATTAGAATCGCTTAATTGAGCGTTAAAAAGTCATAACAATCACAATTATATTATGGAAATACAATCATCCGGAAGTAATTACAGTTACGGTCTTAGAAAGGGTGTCAAGGGAGTTGGAATAAGAAATTTTATTTATGTTTTCAACTTCAATGAAAAACTTATTTTTAAGGTTAATGGTGTAAACGTAAACGATTGTCATTTAATTTAAGAGCGCGTATACTTTTGTTATTTTTAGTTCGAACAGATCTAAAAAATATAAGCTTCTTGATAACATTTAACAACTACCACGTAGCCTTTCATTTTAAGCTGTTTCGCTCTTGACAACTTGTGACCCCTATTTAACCTTAAGTTGTCTCTTGTCCTTCTTTCTGGATGGCAGTTTGGTTCTAGTAATTTTGTGGAGACCATAAATAACTGATTTCAATAATGGATTTTTTAAAATTCTTTGGCTCAATTCAAATTTTAAATTTTGGAGGGGGGGGGGGGGCTAGAATCCGCTTGCTGTAACCCCTTCCTACATGCCGCAAATTAGTTGGTTTTATTATTGATAGATGAATGATTGTTAGGTGAGGAAAGGTCACTAGCTTTTTTCGTTTGGTCGTATCCCGTTTTATAATTATAGACTTTTCAAGTTTTGAGTTTTGGGGAACTTTAATTCACTCTTCAGTAACTGCTTCTTTTAAATTATTTACGCCAAATGGCACTCCCATTTGTCCCTATGGCACCAAACTTCTTGGCTTAAATAAATCATAATCATTTCATCACAATCATTTTCTAAATCATACTGGAAAACTTTTTGATATACAGAGACAGAGGCTCAACAACCCGTCAACCTCTCTGTTCTCAATTGGCAGTTTATCAAAATGTAAAGAGCCTTCAATTTTTCTTGTTGATAAATCAATAGAATCAACACCAGTAATATCGGGATCACATTTTAAACACTGTGCAATATAATGTTGCACATAAATTGCAAAAAAATTGGTTTTTCTATATCTGGTCGAACTTGACGCTTGACAGCCGATAAAATAACAATTGCTAAAGCTGAGTATGAAAAGATGGTATAACTGGGTATTTTTAGGTCCAACAGTAGCTATTGGTACAGTCTCCTTCAATCTGGTCAAGAAAAAAAAAATATAGAATGGCGTCCTTGTGGAAACTAACGAGCTCTCAATAGAATTACTGGGCCAGATCAATATTCTTTACCCCAACTCCAAGATTATTCGCATCAGTTGAAGGGATGCAGAGTTTTTTTATCATCGATTCGGTCAAACCTATCGCCAGATTCCAATACATCTGGCAGACATTCCTTAAACCGCAATTTCTACTGGTCGTTTTGAATTTTACAAAATGACCTTTGGGCTTAGCAATGCTGCACAATCGTTTCAAAGATTGATCTACTCAGTATTAACCGGAATTAAATTTTACTTTTACTTTATCTAGATTATGTTTTAGTTGCATCTATAAAAATTTAGAATATCGTTTAATTCACTTACAAAATTTTTTTCAAAGATTCTTTGAACATAGTTTAATCATAAATTATATGTATTTGGAAAATTTAAAATTGAATTTTTAGATTATTTTATGTCAACGCTTCTGAAAAAGTGATTGGACCCATAGTGCAGCAATTTGTATAAGAAACTTTGCCACAACTCAAATTTTTCACAGTATGTTTTAATGATACACAAATTTAAAATGGCGCAATTGCATTGGGCAATTCACCACTGATATATATTTCAGGCATCGACAATGTCATAAAACTAACGCACTTTCAGGCATAGATCAAATCCTCATACCAAAGAATATTGAATATGCTTCAATCGTGATCGCGCAAACCAATGACGAGGAATTTCAAAATAAACTTTAAAGTAACACAACTTTGCAGTTCTAACATTTTCCTATTATACTTTCAATGAAAGTAAACTGATATACTGTGACAGATCAACTGCTATACGTATGCCATATATTCAAAGTGTTTTCAAATTTATAAACTTCCACATCCTGATATCAAGGCTTCAATCAAACTATTAACCAAACATGAAATTTGGCCGTCTATTAAAATAGATGTTAAACCTATTCCAAAACAATGTATAGCGTGTCAAAAATCAAAGATATTTAGACATACTAAATCACCTTTTATGGCACTATTAAAACTAATTCACAGCGGTTTTCTCACACACACCTCGATATCATTGATCCTCTACCAATATCGACAAGCAACGAAATTATGTAACGCTAATCAACCGTTATTCGCCGTGGCTCGAAGTAATAACAGTTCCATACATCACTACTGAAACTGTCGCATTTGCTGTATAAGTATACTACTCTTTGATTTCGAGATTTGGTGTTTCAGAATCAACCTAACTGATCAAGGAACTCTATTAATATCCCAACTTTTCACTGAACTTTCCAACCTATTAGGTTTAAACCGATTGTTATGCACCAGCATGTAGCGTTTGGATGAACGTGCCATCTTATACAAGAATGTTAGAGTACTATAATTCTAGGCAATAGAGTTTTGCAAAAGAGAATGATGCTTGGTAGTCATATCTGACAGACAAGAGTCATTCTCCTGTGCAAAACACTTTTCCATCTGTTATGCCGCAACTTTGGGCTTATACAATTCTTGTAGGATAAACTTACTAATTTATATATAAATCTACTCACTAATTTACACATATAAATTCGATCACTAGACATAACGTACGTAACCATTAGGGCAATTCCATTGTTGAATTATTTGAATTTTTTTTTTACATTTTTCTATCTAACGTATGTAAACATTCGGGCGATTCAATATTATATATTATTTTTTTATATTTATTGCAAGTTTTGATATAACTTTGTTTGAAATGTTTCTTTGTATTGAACTAAAAATCCGGAATTGCTTCGTTCTCTTTTCATTTGTGTACGTACATGTAGATTTGCAACAACAATTGAAGATGATAATAAATTTTTCTCTATTAAAATAATTCGTCTCACAGTGTTCAATAATGAAGCGGTATAATCCAAACATATCTTTATTTTATTATTTTGAATAATTGTGGCACCGGCGATTGTTGCCTGTGAGGAAAAATAGAGGTCAAAGTGAATTAATGATTGCATAGTTGTTTTATTCTCGAGAGATTGGTTTATGTAAGGGTCAAGTAATCCACATTACTAAGCGGAGAACAGCAAAGGACATACCAGGACAAGCAAGGGATATACCAAAGTCAGAATACCATATATTTTGGGTACTAATATCGTGATTGGATCAAAACAACACTCAACAAACATAAGTTAAGTTTTTTTTTTAATTTTTATCTTTTGATTTATATGAACACATGTTTTTTTTTTGGTTCTTGTTGCATTTTAATTAGAAATCATAATGATCGGTTAAGTAAATCTTTCCTATTTAGAGATTTTTCCTGGGACAGAGTCCCCAAGTATCCACAGTTCGTAAATTGTAACACCCCAGTTTTATAACTATCAATAGTTTTATAACACGATTTAGAACTTTTTTATAATTCAAAACGCTACGGTATGGTAGCACGATGGCATTGCACAATTAAATCAGAAGTAATGTGTCATGATTGTTCAGACCGTAGAAAAATTCGACCTTCCGTTCATCTAGGTTAAAGAACCTCATTCAGCGTAGAACTACAAACTTCATCAGCGAAACTAACTTTTGGAAGCTCGATTAGAATTTTAGGACAATTCGTAGATTCTACTGCAAAATCTTTTTGTTCCCGATCATAGATCGATAAAGAATTGAAAAAGCAATTTGATGAAATTAGACAAACATCAGCATCACACCATGTATCATCTTCCTCTCGTGTGAGTAAAGATTAACTAACAAGGTCCTTTTAAAGTTATAAGTCGCAACAATGAAAATTTCAATATAGAAATTAATGGCAACCACCTAAACCATGTTGTCATACAATATTACGAATCCATCACATTTGACTTCAATTACTAATTCCAAAAATCTGAATTACCTAATATAAGCAATCAGATTAAATTTTCCCATAATTTAAATACAGCTGTTCATACTAATTCTTTAAATTCTCTTTCTAATCTGAATCAATCAGATTTATCTAGTCAAAGTTGTTATTAAGATTGTGTTATTATGGGGTTCCCTGTATCTTTATATTAGTTTTCTACCTGTTTGCCCTATGTCTAGATTTTCGCAGTTTTCTGGCTTATGTTAATTTTTTTTATACCCATAGAGTATAGAGTTTTCGGTTGGTATATTTTGTGTTCTGTAATTATTCTCGATTCTCACCAATTTTGATAGATGATTAGTTTTTCTTAGATAACAGGCCATCTCACCTTTTTTATGGCTGTAAATTTTGTTTCTGTTCCCAGCCTTGGATGGTGCATTTTGATGCAGTTTTAATTTACTTTTGCTATCTTTGTAATTATTTTCATACTAGCTTTGCGTGTCCATAATTAATGGTGAAAGTTTCAGTTAACAGTATTTTTGCAAATTTGCCAAGTGCTTTCATTCACTTTTTTCGGGGACCCAACGTATGTTCGTATAAATTCCAACATATCCTGAAAATTTGAAGATTCAGAACGATGAGATTGGTCAACTATTTCTGGTGATGGCGAATACTGTCTTCACTAGTTACTCCAATGGTTCAATTCCCTGCTCCCAAGTGTTGATAGTGGCAAGTGGAGCTCTAAAATTGATACTAAAACTTTACTGTCGTTGGTGATCTAAGCACTTTTTGGTCTCTAGATTGAACTTAAAGGTGTGGGTAATACGCAAGTAAATTTGGCAGTGGGGCTGCTGTTGCTGTTTGATCATTTAATTTATTTGTTATAACTAGCAAGAACCGATTGGTCCTTTATCCTGTTGTTTGTCCTTTTTTTAATTAGCGACCGTGCGAACTTTATTCCTGCTGCTTTACCAATTGCCATCAGGATACGTCTCTGGTACTTAAAACCTTAGTTATTTTAGAAATTAGATAATTAATTTAACTATAGCTTCATGCAAGTTTTTTGTCACAAAGAGCTCAATTATTCTGAAGATGTATTTTGAATAAAACCCAATCAGTCTTTAAAAGTTTTGAAGTGAAGAATATTCTCCACTAAGGTTGTAGTGGTTGTCGTTGCAGATCCAATTCAGTTGGTAAAAAGTTAAATACCAGGTGATATATCCTTCTGTTAAGTACGCAGATTCTAAAATAAATTTGTAGATTCTGCTATGGGGAAGAGGCATTTTAATCTGCTGAGCTTTGGTTTCTAAAAATACTTCCAAGTTGTTGTTGAAGAATATCGTCGGTTTCAGTCGTTTACTGTCTGAAATAGTATCAACTATGAGTTTTTATCGGTCGGTCGATCTTTTACTTTTGGTTGTCTGCCTATTGTTTTTGATTAAATAGTTCAAATTAGCTGATGATATATACAAGTTAATTTGAGCGCAATATACTTTTGACTTTGTGTTTTTGATTTACGGATATGACCATACCATGGGCCTGGCGGTACCTTTGTACCTTTGGACGATACAATTGCCCATATTTTCGTGCCCCTGATTTGAATTGAAGACTTGGTTGTTGTTATTTGCTATAAAAATAGCTCAAACCGTTTCTTGAAGCAGCATATGCGGAGACTCCTGGCTCTGAAGTAGAAAATCCAGCTCCTGGCAATTTCGATGCAGAACAGATTCCTATTTCTTGTGGTTTTGCGAGTAAAGAACGGGTTTATTTGGAGAACTTTACGGTTTCATAGTATTGGTTGTTCAGAAAGTTAGTTCGTTTTTTTTTCTTAAAATGCAAGAAGACTTTCTTAAAGTGATTAAATACTTTATTCAATTATATATTTTCCACTCTGGTCCAATGCCTTTTGTTATCATTCTAGTAATCTCATGGTTTTTCAAAAAGCTTCTGATCTTTGCTGTCAAAAAACTGATGCATGTGATTTTTGATCTTCTCATTTGAAATAAATGTTTCGCCTTCAAAAAAATTTTTAAGAGACCAAAACAAATAAAAATCAGAAGGTGCTAGATATGGAAAATATGGTGGATATGGCTCTACAGTCTATCTAAGCTGCACAAGCTGTTGACAAGCTAACAAAGTTTTATGAATTCTCGCTTTATCTCGGTGAAACACAACTCCTTTCCTATTGACCAATTCTGCCCTTTTCTGTTTAAGTGAATCATTCAGTTTGTCCAGCTGATGACAGAAAATTTCAGAATTGTTTGTGGTATTCTTTGGTAGAAATCCACCAAACAGATGGCATCATTATTTTTTTATGAATATCGGCTTTCAAGTTGCTTTGAACCGGTTCATTGTTTACACTCCATGATCTCTTGCATTTAAAATTGTTGTAGACTACACATTTCTCGTTCACTTTTAAACGTTCAAAAGCAAATCACAGACGTCAACGTGATGACACAAATTTTTCTTTCTGTAAGAACATGAGGAACCTGGACGTTTTTAATGATCATGAACGATCAAATTTGGTAATTTTCATTTTCTTCCGATCTCACGAGTTGTTATTCGCCGGTTTGCATCAATTAATGCCTTTATTATGTCTTCATCTGCTCTAGCTAGCCTTCCAGAACTTGGTGCATCTTCAACATAAAATTCAATTCTTGCTTAAACAGCATTTCACTTTTGTCTGAAAGACCTAAAAATTGCATTCTCGAGCCAAAAGTAAAATTCTTACCACCACTTTTTTGGCATTTCTCGACGTTTTAGGACCTACTAATTATAAAAAAGCAAAAAAAATGTATGTCTGTCTGCCGGTATACTCACTGGGGAGATCCGGAAGGCCGATGTGTTCGATATCTGTCCCGTAAGTGTGTCAAAAAAATCGTCAAGTGTGTCAAAACAAGGAAACTTGCATATTTTTTTTTTTAAATCGTTAATTTTAAGTGGTTACGAGTAGAAACATTGAATTTAGAGAAATATTGATGGTCGGGATTGGTATGTGAGACCAAAAACTAGATTATTGCATTCATTATAAGTTTGTCAAAAAAATGTTGTCAAGTGTGTCAAAAGAATGATTTTCATTTTTTTAACCCAATTTTTCGGAAAAAATTAAATTAATTACTTATTGGTATGAAATGAAATTGGACTTGAAAATTTTTGATTTTGTTATAATTTTTGGAATATACCTGGAATTTTGAAAAAAAGTTTGTATCTTTGATTTTGTAAGAATTTTCAGGATAGAGTTTTGAAAAAGTTTAAATTTTTAATTTTATTATAATTTTTGGAATTTTGAAGAAAATTTGTATTATCAATTTTTTATAATATTTGCGATAATTTTAGAATTTTGGAAAAAGTTTTTGAATTTCGAATTTTTGATGTGTAAAAAGTTTCAATTTTCGATTTTGTTATAATTTTTGCAATATTTTAGGAATTTTGAAAAATGTTTCAATTTTAAATTTCTGATTTGTACGAATTTCCGGACTTTTTTTTAGAATTTTTAAAAAGTTCAAATTTTTGATTTGAATTTTTATTTTTTGACATTTTGTAAAAACATTTTATTTATGGTTTTGTTATAATTTTTGCCATATTTCAAGAATATTTGAAAAAGTTGAGCATTTTGAGAATTTTAATGGAAAACATTCTGCTTATGATGTCAATGAAATTATAAATATAAATCAATAAGTTGTAATTCATGTGTTTTCGGCAATTGAAAAGGACCAAAATGGTCGAACATCTAGCATTAACCAGTTAATACCGATAGAATGCTATCGTCATAAAAACGATATTTTTTGTCTTACGACCGACCGACCGTTCATTTGGTTACTATTATTGGATTTATAAAAATATTTAACAATAATAATATATATTTTCTTTTTTTTAATGCCGCTCTTATTACTAGCATCAACATTGACATTGTGATCACGATACATTTGTATTGTTTTATTGATATTGTTCAACAATTGCCTGTAGACTGGCGCCACTATTGTCTTATTTTGAATAATTACTTAAAATTAACTATCGACTATACATTAACGCATCTTTGGCATTATATTGGTTTTTGGTATAATTTATGGTTAATTAACGCCTGTAAACTGGCTCAACTATTAATTATTATTGATTTTTTAGTATTACTTATATAATATATTCAACTATCGCCTGTATATTGGCGTAACTATTTTATTATATTGAATTATAGTTTCAGCGCATAAATCGCCTAACTCTTGTTTCATTTAAGTAGCATAACTTACTCAGTGTAATTAGCTAGGGAGAATGAGAGTGAAAAGTTAGATCAAACATGAACTAATAGGGTGAGTGAAATATTTAAATTTTTGGTTTAACGTGTAATGAATAAATATTAAAGTAGGGTATGTGAGTGTGTGTGACAGGTCTTGGTTCCTCCGTCCTTGGGTCGTCTGAGTTCATGTGACTTATTTATTTAAATCCGTTCTATTTAATGTTATTTACGTGCAATTCTGCATGTGTAGTAGGCTGGGGCAATATATTCTAGAATCCGCAAGATTGAAACTAGTCGGCATTTAAAATCGCAAGGCACGCAGTTCCCTTAGTGTTTCTGATAGTGATTGCACTATCAGGATCAGTGTTCATAACACCTTCCACTTGGTTCGGGGACCCAACACCGGGCAAACTGCTTCTGTGTTCGTATGAGTTCTATCATCTGCTTGAAAGTTGAACATATAGAATTATAAGATTGGCAAAATTTTTATGGTGATGGGGAATATTGTTTTAATTAAATAGTCCAATGGTTAGTTCCAATTACCTACTTACGATTGTTGGGCTACAGTTTTTTTTTTGATCGTTTGAGTTATTTGTTGTAGTTAGTAAGAGCCGATTGGTATTTTAGCCTGTTGCTTGTCCTTTTTGCTCAATTCAGGAGCTTGTAGAATTTATTTTTGATCCTCCACCAGTTGCCTGATGAAACGGCATACATCTCTGGTCCTGTAAGACTTAGTAATTTGAGAAATTAGTCGGTAAAGTTCAATTATAGCTTTACACAAATTGTCTGTCACAATGTCAAGCTCTATTATGGTGTTAACCTTGCTGCGCTCGTCTACATTATTCTGAACATGTGTTTTGAAAAAAACCCAATCAGAAAAGCGAAGAATGCTTTCGACTGCGGTTGTTGTGGGTCTCGTTACAAATTCACTTCAGTTTGTAAACAGTTGAATATCAGGTGGTCTATCCTACTGGGAAGTAAATAGATGATAAATTGGATTTACAGATTCTGCTATGGGGAAAGATAATTTTAATCTGCTTAGCTGTTAGATCTCTACAAATAAATTTGGTTATAAAATACTTCCAAGTACTTGTGTCGCTTTGTTTGTCCACCTTCCGAAAAGTGTATCAATTTTGAGGTTTTATCGGTCGATATATCTTTTACTTTAAGCTGTCTGCTCATAGTTGAACACAATATTTTAAGTATTTATTTTAAATAGTGATCAAATTGCCTGAGGCTATCAATGATATGTGGAAATTAATTTGATTGCAATATGCTTTTGGTTTACGGATATGTTTGTTGAGCTGACAGTTTTTATGGAGCATGCCTTGAGATTGAAGCTTGATTCGCACATATTTTCGTGTCCTTGACTTGGATCGAAAACTTGTTTGTTGTTATTTGCCAGACAACCGTTACATACAGAAGAAGATGTGGTCCTAAATTATAAACTCCAAGTGCTGACCTCTTCACTGTAGAACAAAAGATAGGCTTATTTGGGGGACTTTTCTCCTAAATGTTCAAATTTAAAGTTGGCTCTAGAATGCTAGGCTAGGAATTAACACCAGCATCTCAAGACACTTCTCAACAGTGTGTTCCAGGATGGTCCATTATCTTGGCCTAATGTTAGATTTTTTGAGATAAAGTTGCATTTAGAACTTGTTTCTTTGGCGCAGTCGGCAAGATAAGTTATATACTTGGTGGTACGAGATAAATTTTTCTCAGTTAGTGTTCGTAATTTTATCTACCTGATAGATATGCTCAGTACCACGTTGGTTGACACTGGCCTTCGATTGGAAGTAAAGTTTAAAAACCTTGAGTTCTATTGACAGATTTATTAGTTGGATCTTTAACTAGCTGAGTGGTTTGGATATCAGGACGATGGTTGAGAAGTTTTTCACGATGTGTACTGATCTAAGGTTTGATATACTTGGGAAAATCGCTGAGCGTTAGAGATGCGATTTTACTACCAGCTTGGTTTGCTGAGTCGCCCAACGCATCACTTGCAGATAATTTTTACCGTTTAACCTTCGATGTAGCCGATTCGGCAGAGTATTGCAACGCTTTGGATTGAACCATTTTAATACTTTTGGTGCCTTTATTTTTTCTTCTGGATTTTATCTTCAGATCTAAGGGTTGCACCTTTGAAAATCACACAAACTTCGGTGGCTTCAGCCACAAAAGAGTTTTCATGAAGAACGCCTTCTGAGATTTTTATATGTGGCAAGAAAATAAATGGGTAGCTGCCCTACTTTTGATGTTTTCTGTGGTATTCTGGATTGCATGAGTTTGTAATGTTGGCGATATGCCATTTTTGTCACTTCCGTACTAGTTAAACCATTTTGCTTAAAAATTTGGTTCCCTTTAAGTTACTCTTAACTACTATGTGTTAATAGTACTCATAAAAAACGAAAAAAAAACATTTGTTTACGTTACTGGTGTAAAAGTAAGGTTAAGTAAGGTAACCTAAACTCGTGCCCGTTATTAAATCAAAAATTGTGCATAAAATAATTTTGACCCTTTGCCCAAGGATCCGAGCCGGGCACTGACGAGGGTAGGTTCGAATCCCATCCGAAACACGAAAAATGTGATATGGAGTTTTTTTCTGAGAAACTTCAAACCATACCTTTGAATTGAAAAAATTCCAATTACTTCTATACTTACTTGAGTTTAATTGATCTCAAAAATCCAAACTAAATTTTGAAATAAATATTTCGCCTGTTTTCTGTAATATAACAAAATATTTTTTTCTGTGACGGGAAAAAAGTTTAACATTTTACTTCTGCTGACAGGTGCAAAAATGCTACTTTTCATAAAATACTTTTTTCCCCGGGAAAAAAGTATGTACTTTTTTCCCGGATAGATAAAAATATATATATAAATACATATATACACATAAATGATAAATATTATGAATATTTATGAACATTTATGACTATTTTAATGTTAATGAAAAGTTATACCGTTTTCTTCCTGGAGTGCGTTCGATTACTAAATGAGATATTAACCATTTAATGAATCATTTAATGAATGACAGATGACAGCGTTCGAGAACTTGAAAAACCGATTTCATTTAAATTTTCATTTAATGAAACCACGCCTCTTTTCATTTAATTTTAAATGCAGTAAATAGCATATTTAAGTTTTAATGAAGTTTTTTATTTAAAAAAATTTAAAATCGAAAACCGTAAAATTTTGTTTTATAATTTTTAATTAATTTAGCAAATTGGGTATTACGAATTAATTGTATTATAATGAATTAAGGAATTAATTTATATATAATAATTAATTCTCAATTGAAAAATATAAACAAAATGGATGAAAATTTTGAAATTAGTGAGAGATAAAACCAACAGCTCCTATTACCAATTATATTTAACGATTGAAAATAAAATTAATGAATAAGTTTTTGCAACCAATTCAATCACCAGTCTCAAACTGCAGATTCCTTAAAGTTTTCGAGTTAGTTATAATCTTAAAATTGAATTTGTTTTTGAAAATTTTTAAAATAAATTTAATTACGACGGAAGTAATTGAAAAATAATGCATTAACAAGGAGTAAGATTTTAATTTGATTATAACTTTTATACTCCAACATTGCGTTTATTTATTCATAGAAGTGTCAAAATTTTTCAAATTTGACATTATATGCATTAAATGAAATTCGTTCGAATACTAAATGAACATCGCGTTTTTTGATTGGTTCATTAAATATTTAATGAAAATGAGATCTCATTAAGTTCTCGAACGCACTCCTGATGTTAATAACTGGTTTTGACAAATAAAATGAAACTTAATTTTAAGTTTTTATTCAAGAAAAATTCGTATGGTGTGGTGAATATACATATTGTAATATTTGTTTAATATTATTTTTTCAATAATTATATTAATATTTGTCCAGTCACAGAAAAAAATAGTGTATTATACACGGGAAAAATTGTAGATTTTAGCTCTCGGTTTTTTGTCTCCCTCCGCTTCGCGTCGGGAGACAACACAACCTCGAGCTAAAATCTACTACTTTTTTCCCTTGTATAATAAATAACTATTATTTTTCGTTGTCGTCAATATTCGATTTTGTGAGAAAAATTGTTATACATTTGTAGTAGTTTTAATCGAATATTTTTACAAACTTTTTTATAGAAAATGCAATTAATTTCCTGATTTGACGAACAGTTGTTGGCTAAAAAACAGTAGGACAAAAATCTTCAGGCGGCTCCAACATATATACAAGCGCCAACGTTATATACGCCAACAATGAATAAAACCTTTCATTTTAATTCAACTGAAAACATTCAATACGATTTTCCAAAAGAATGGTAAACTCAACGACAATATTTGTTTACTAAACAAAACATGTTTTACCTGCATCAATTAGAACTACTTTCTTTGTTGATAGCTAAGAATAACAGTATGGTTTCATTTATTGAAAACCAAACAATATTGTTTACAGGTAAGGTTATCCATCAAGCTAATTTTCTAGCATCAAACATATTTATCCTTAATTACATTGGCTGCATTTGTAACTATTCAAAATGTTGAAAGGGATTAAAACAGCATCCTCACTCTTTAATGCATTATTTTTGTTTAAATTGAAATCGTTACAAAAAAAAATGTCAAAAAAATTGATACAATTCTAACTTTCGAACAAAAAGAAAATCTTAAGAAAAACAAGTTTTATTATTTTCCTTTTTATACTCAAAGTTCATTCTCCTTGCAATTAAAAAAAAATAAAAGTTATTGTAATAAAATAAAATAGTTTTTTGTTTCTAACTATAAATCAGTTTTTTTTTGTATTTGTCAAATCTCCTTTTGTTATCGAACGACAGCAAACATCTTGCTACATAAAATCAACGAAAAAAAACAACATTAAGATGTTTGTGACAAAGGAATCAAAAGTGCGTGAAACTATTCGAACTATTTTTTTTAACTGACGCAAATCTATTTCTTTTAATTTTATTTTTCTACTCTAATTCTTTAGACATGTATGCAACTTACTTCACATGATTTTATTTAATGTTATATTTCGTTGTTATAAAAAAGTTTAATAAGTTGATGATGATGAGAATTGAGGTAGAACCGCGGTGATGACATAAATATTGGTTGAGAAATGCAATTTTTTCTCCCTTGATTTTCGTTGATTCGAGGGGGATATTTTCATTATAAATTTTTTTTGTGCATTGCAAGAATGCTGTAAAATGTTACATATTATGCATAATGTACATGTGTGTTATCGACAAAAAAAAGTAGATCGAATATTGCATTATTTCTAGTATTCGTTGTTAGGCATAAAAAAAGTAAAAAGGATGTACGACTAAGCATAATCATACGAAGCAAAAAAAACTTTACTTTTATGCCGTTGAAATAATTATTCACAAGTGAAAAACACCGAAATGACGTCTCTCAGTTTCAATTCATACGCACACAATTTTCTGCTGTCCAAATCATATCTAATGCTTTTATTAAAGCTTTTACTAAGCGTTTATTAAATGTTTTGTGTCTGTCATCTGTGATATACTCGTTATTATTCTTCAAAATAAGTTTCAAAATATTTAATGGAATCACATTGTCAGTCTTAAGTTATAGTAATATACTATAGCGTAGCTTGAATATGTATATATACATTTTCAAATATTTTTCATCCCATTTTGTGTGCAACACACTTATTTCTTACAAGTACATTTGACACTTCCGGGAAAACCGTCTCAAATTTTTTTTGTTTTTTCATTGATTTTTGCATACGTATGTGCAAATATCAAGAATTAAAGTTATTTTATTGTATTTTTTGTTTAATAAGTGAGTCGGGGTTTGAAAAGTGTGACAAGTTGGTTTTGGATTTTTGATCACACATGTTGGTATAGCTTTGCGCTTGGGGGTGTGGGATTTGGCAGTTGGTTGTAACGGTTGGATTTGATTTATTGGATTTGAGTATTGGTATATTATTTTACTAATATATTTGTAATTTGTTTGAGTCAACCTTAATAACATTGTTAAATTAATGTGGAATATAAAAATATAGTTAAATAAATCAGAAACAAAACAAATCAATTCACTAGAGTATTTGTGCATTGATTATATGTGAGAAGGAAATACTGCACTGAAAAAAAAAATGTTCTATTACTTCGGTCTGAAAGACCTAAGTATCACATTTATGAGCTCAAAGTGAAATTCTTACCCCCACTTTTTTTCGCATTTCTCGACGTTTTAGGACCTACTGATTCTAAAAAAGCAAAAAAAAAAAATGTATGTCTGTCTGTCGGCCGGCCGTCTGGCCGGCCGTCATTACCTACACTGCAGGGAAATCCACTAGAGGGATTTCAAAATTTTTTTTTTCTAAAAATAGGTATACTCAAGAGACAGGTCCGAAAGGACGCTGTGTTCGATAACTGTACCGGAAGTGTGTCAAAAAAATCATTATGTGTGTCAAAACAAGGAAATTTGCATATTTTTTGCTTAAAAAACGTTCATTTTAAGTGATAACGAGTAGGCACATTGAATTTCGAGAAATTTTGATGGTCGGGATTGGTATGTGAGACCAAAATCTAGATTATTGCATTATAAGTTTGTCAAAAAAATGTTGTCAAGTTTGTCAAAAGAAAGATTTTTTTTTATTTTTTTACCCAATTTTTTGGAAAAAAATAAAATAAATAATTTGTATGACGTGAAAATATATTATTATTATAGAGAGTTATGGCATTATAAGTTTGTCACAAAAATAATGTCAAGCGTGTCAAAAAATGATTTCATCGATTTTTTTAGCCAATTTTTTGGGAAAAAAAATGTAGATGTTTTTATGACGTAAATGTAATTTAAAATGAAATTGGACATGGAAATTTTTGAATTTGTTACAGTTTTTGAAATATTTTTGGAATTTTGAAAAAAGTATGTATTTTTGATTTTGTAATAATTTTTGCAATATTTTTAGAATTTTGGAAAAAGTTTTAATTTTTTATTTTGTAATAATTTTTGGAATATTTTTAGAATGTTGAAAAAAGTTTGATTTTATTAAATTTTTACAATATTTTTGGAATTTTGAAAGAAATATGAATTTGTGATCTTGTGATATTTTCTCGAATCGCTAAATTGAAGGTTTAGTTTGCTGAAAATGAAAATGAAATTGGACATGGACATTTTTGAATTTGTTATAGTTTTTGAATATTTTTGGAATTTTGAAAAAGTTTCAATTTTTGATTTTGTAAGAATTTTTGGAATATTTTTAGAATTTTAAAAAATTTTAAATTTTATAATAATTTTTGTAATTTTGGAAAAAGTTTCAATTTTTGATATTGTTATAGTTTTTGCAATATTTTTAGTTTTGGAAAAAGTTTGAATTTTTAAGAAATTTTGGAATATTATTAGAATTTAGAAAAAGTTTAAATATTTGATTTTATTCTAATTTTTGGCATATTTGGAATTTTGAAAAAAGTTTCAATTTTTGATTTTGTATAATTTTTGCAGTATTTTCAGAATTTTTGAAAAAAGTTTAATCTTTGATTTTGTAATAATTTTTGGAATATTTTAAGGATTTTGGAAAAAATTTTATTTTATTTATTTTTTACAAAATTTTTAGAATTTTGAAAGAAATATGAATTTGTGATTTTGTAATATTTTCTCGAAACACTAAATGGAGAGGTTTTTAAGGAGTTTGCTGAGTTTAACTAAAAACTATGTCCGCATAAAAGTTTTTTGCCGTAAACTATATCAAAATCCTTAACTCAGACCGAAGTCTTGATATCTCAGAGCTGTGAGATTTCAGCCCCTCCATATTTTCCAATTGAAATGCAATTAACAAACCAACTAAATTATTTCAACAACTGTACAGTTAAAGGACAATGTAGTTGAGACAATCACACGTAATATTTATGTAAAAATATAATATGGTTAAATTAATTTCAAATACTTCAATTATAAAATAAAAAGTCGGACAAGTGCGAATAAAATTCGCTCGCCAAGGGTTCCGTGAATGTAAAAGAACACAATATCAAAAATAAATGACATAAAGTTGTGTTGTAAAGTCTTTATATCGCCAGACTATGGACGCATAACAGAATAAATGTTTAATCGTAAACGTCAATCGTAAATGTCAATCACATCTGCATTGATCAAAAATGTTACTTGAGGTTAAATCTTATCCATAGCTGTTGATGTTAGCTAAAGAAAGATTTAAGCAGTATTTTAATGGTCTACATAGGGAATATTTGTTCTATAAATCAGCGTCGAAATATAGGGTGGTATACATACACTTAAAATAGCACTTTTTTTTATCAATAACTAAAAAACTGTGCATCGCAGAATTCTAAAAAATGTTGCAATGTTTCTTAGATTAAGTGTTCTTTCAAATGACACCCCAGTCGTTTGGTTCCATAAAAGTTTTTTTTTTACTCTCCCCACACCCATCCCCTAAACACACAGAAATATAATTATTTGAGAGTTCGCTATAATTTTCGTTCAAAATATAGCAAACTTCTTGTCTCTATGAATTTTTTAATTTTTTTCTGTCTATCAGTGTCGAAACGTAGGGGGGGAACAATCTGGAATTTACACATTTTTTGGAATAACTCCAAAACTGTGAACCGAAAAATTCTTAAAAAAATTGCAATGTTTTGGAAATTCAGGGTTCTTTCAAATGATACCCCACTCGCTTGGGTCAAAAAAATTTTTTTTTTACCCCCTTTACACCCATCCCCTAAACACACAGAAATATAATTATTTGAGAGTTCGCTATAATTTTCGTTCAAAATATAGCAAATTTCCTGTCTCTATGAATTTTTTCAATTTTTTCTGTCTATCAGTGTCGAAACGTAGGGGGGGCGGGAAACAGTCTGGAATTTGCACATTTTTTAGAATAACTCAAAAACGGTGTACCACAAAATTCTAAAAAAAATTGCAATGTTTTGGAAATTTAGTGTTCTTTTAAATGACACCCCACTCACTTGGGTCAAAAAAAGTCTTTTTTTACCCCCTTTACACCCATCCCCTAAACACACAGAAATATAATTAATTGAGAGTTCGCTATAATTTTCGTTCAAAATATAGCAATTTTCTTGTCTCTATGAATTTTTTCAATTTTATCTGTCACTCAGTGTCGAAACGTAGGGGGGGGGGGCGGTCTGGAATTTGCACATTTTTTAGCATAACTCAAAAACTGTGTACCGGAAAATTCTAAAAAAAATTGCAATGTTGTGGAAATTTGGTGTTCTTTCAAATGATACCCCAGTCAAAAAAAGTTTTTTTTACCCCCTTTACACCCATCCCCTAAACACACAGAAATATAATTATTTGGGAGTTCGCTATAATTTTCGTTCAAAATATAGCAAATTTCCTGTCTCTCTGAATTTTTTCAATTTTTTCTGTCTATCGTGTCGAAACGTAGGGGGGGGGAACGGTCTGGAATTTGCACATTTTTTAGAATAACTCAAAAACTGTGTACCGCAAAATTCTAAAAAAAATTGCAAAGTTTCTGAAATTCGGTTTTCTTTCAAATGACACCCCACTCGCTTGGGTCAAAAAAATTTTTTTTCACCCTTCCCCACCCCAATCCCTTAAAAGCCCAAAAATATAATTATTTGAGAGTTTGCTATATTTTTCGTTCAGAGTTTATCAAATTTCCTGTCTTTGTGAATTTTTTCAAATTTTTCTGTTAATTAGACTCGAAATGCAAGGGGGGGACCAACTTTTTGTGTCACTTTATTGATAATAATTCAAAAAATATGCATTGAAAAATTCTAAAAAAATGGCAATATTTCTAAAATCAAGTGTTCTTTCAAATGACTCCCCACATGACCTGGTTTTAAATGATGTTTTTACCCCTTAACATTCCCACCCCTTTAATAAATATAGTTATGAGTATCTGCCACTTTTCTATATTTTTCATTAAAAACCTACTCAATTTTCTATCATTCTCAATATATTTCAAGATTTTCGATGAAGTAGGGTCGGAGTTATTCGGGACAATAAAACATCCAGAAAACGTCATTTTTCAAAATTATACAAAAAATAGTGTAGTGTAAAATTCCAAAATATATTTTTAAATAATGCTGAAATGAAGCCCTTTCATATGATACCCTACTCGTCTCGATAAAAAAATGTAGGTTTTCAAAGGCTTTACATCATACCTCCTTAAAACAAACGAACACAACTTTATTTATTTTTTAACCCGCCATCTTGTGTGGATAGGTTAGTTTTATAAGCACCTCAAATTTTAAGTTCATCGGATAAATGGCTCACGAGATAATCGAAATAATGTAAAAAACACGTTGTACTCTCACCAATAGTGTTCCGTATAAAAAACGGAACCCTAAAAATTCAAGATATACGGCCAAATCAATTTTTTTTTCATGGAAATAGTTAACTTTATTTAACTACTGTTATATTGGATATAGACTTTATACTTTATAAACTTCATTCTGTTCTGACAAAAAAATGTTAACGTGTAGTTGTCTCAATCACGATGAAATTGTTTGCAAATATTTTTGAAGTGAAAACTTCTTTAGGCGCGTTGTGAGATTTTGTATGGGGATAAATTTATATATTCAAATTATTGTGACACTAATTTATTTAAGTATTGAAATACCTCTATCTGGTCAAAACATTTCAAATTCCAATATGGATATCACAGTCGACTGCGGTTCTATAGGTCGAGAGTTCAATTACTGGAGTGGTACATTTTTTTATTGTTTTTTTTATTTTTATTAAATGCAATTAAGAGTATTATTTTTTTATTCTTAAAAATCATAAAAATTCCTTTTTACGAGTTTCAATTGATCGATAATGCAGTGTTTTAAGTTATTGTTACTGACTTTTTCCGTTCCGTTCAAATTATTAACATTTCGATATTAACAAGATAATAAATTATTTTTTTATATATTTATGGGGAAAAATTTATATGTTACAGTCATCGTCGTGCTAAATAAATATTAAATATAAAATAAATATGAAGAGGGAGTGAGATAAATTGTAATTATTTGTTATTTTCTCAATTTATAATTTGTGCTTTTTATTTTTTATTGAATTTGATTTTTTTTCCGGTTTAAGTGTGTTGTGCAAGTGTTGTATGATAAGTAAAGATTTTGTTGTATTTTTAAGTAAAATAAAAAAAGTGTTTTGTTATATTTGATATGTTTGTTTTCTTTACACTTTTTAATAAAGAAAATTGAATTGATAGTACAAATAACGTAAGTATTTTTGAAATTAATGACACACATTATAAATAATTTTAATCTCGTTTTCTTGATTCATATTTTGTTTTTTTCTTTTTGATTGAATTTGATGTTTTTCTCAGTTAATAACAGTGTGGAAGTGTGTGTGGTAAATTAAGTTAAGATTTGTTGTATTTAGACAACAAAAATACAGCTATTATTCAGTTTTAAATTTTTACTTCTGTCGGCACATATTTGCGTTTCTTGGTATGTTTTAACGATTTTGCTTTGATGAACAGAGATCTAATGAGCTTCGTAAGACTCATTTATGAATATTTTGTTGCTTTCCTTTCCTTGTAGACTTTCCTTACCCTTTATATCCATAAAAATTGCAGTAGATAGTTTGATGTTTTTTCTATATGTTTTACTTGATATTCTAGCCATTGATGTAAATTTAATAGTAACAACATATTGCTGCCACCACTTCCATCAATAATTTACTTAATAACATTAGTAGTAGTGACACATCGTCTTGTGGCATACCAATAATATCAACCAGAACATTATTGTTCTGTTGTGCTTTGTAAAATTCAGTTTTGATTCTAAATAATTTTTGGTAATGACTCAGTAGACTTGTCAAATATATTAGCACCTGATGAGGGAGATGATCTGTGGAGATGTTTCCTCTTGATGAGTTAATAGAGCAAATGCGTTGGTAAAGTTATAATGATAGAATTTCCAATTAATTTGTATAAAGCTGTGTAGATTCCCTTTTTTCGTTGATACTGTAAAAGCTTTTTACGGTCCAAAAAACAAAACGCACAACTATTGCTGTCTAACGAACCTTGTTCAACAGAGTTTCGTCAAATCTCCAAATTTCATCGGGTGCATAGAGATTTATTTTACAATTTAAAATAATTAACATTAAGCAGTAACTTTAATACGTAACTAGTTTATTGACACATATTCATGTAGGTTGTGTCCAATTCACATTGTACCACATTCGCCATTTGCACAATATTCCTTCTAATAGAAATTGTTAGTGCTTAATGGAAATCTGATAAGGAACATTTCTTTTATTTTTAAATAATAGCAAACATTAACTGGAGTTATCGCTACAAATCCTCCTCCCCCCCCCCCTAAGTTTCATCGAAGATGAAACGAAATAGAAAATTATTGTGCTACAGCACGAAGGAAGCGAGTAAGGCTACGAGTGATCCTGTCTACTCGCGGAGCCATAAGGAGAAGAATAGAAAGTAACCGAAGAAGGAAATCAAATTAGTACTCGAATTAGGTGAGTTTTTAGCTAAGTCATCTTCAGATTATTCCCTAAGGCAAGATTTTAATTTGTCGATGGAAACTCGAACAAAATTTTTATCATCGCGGCTAATAACTGGGAAGGAAACTTCGTATGGAGCTTGGAGCGATTAGTACTAAGGCCGACGTAAGAAGACATGTGAACAAGACACGAGAGCTTTAAAAAGGAACACTTTAGGAGATTTATGTCTTGAGGCATTTGAAGGACGAAGGTGATCATAATGTTGTTTCAGTTGTGAAAAGAAATCGGATTGAGGAGTGGAATTATAATTTTGGCTGAAAAATTATCAGTAGAGATTGTAATGGAGAGCTGCTTCGTTGAAAATCAACGAAGTGGTATAGCAGGCCGCGTGGTAGTGAGATTGTTTTAATAGCCCCAAGCTAGCTGTAGTCCATGGGGACGAGTAGGAAGCTCTGCTGCTCCAGCACAAATAACTGTATAGTACGCGAGAAACATGGTAAAAACGGAAAAACGAAAAGGCAAGTGCATTAATTAGACTCTGGCGACCCCCATAGGCGAAAGAACCACGATCAACACATCCAACCCCTTCACTTTCAGCACACAGTCACACGCTCTCACTCCACATATACTCACACATACACACACATACTCACACACTCACACACATACACACGAACATACATTCATAGACCCAATCTTACATGTGAAATATAATAAAAATACAAATTATTGTAAAAATTAAAACAATATAGTAATCTGTAATCAAAGAAAGATTTAAGCTTTAGGAGTTAAAATAATTCTGTTCAAAGTTGGATTACTATAGTTACATAGCCATTAATAAAAGGAAAGCTGCATCATCATTCACTTTTTCAGCAGTTTGTCTCATTGAAAATTACAGAAAAAACGGATTCTGTTTCGATTCTGATAAGACACCAAAATTAAAATTATTTGTTGAACCAACTTTCGTTAGTATTTTCAAATCTAATGTTCCTTCATTTTTCGTATACGAAGTAACAACATCGGAACATTATTATATTGACTGATCTGTTTTAGAGCAAGATACCATGGAATACGATTATTTAAAGGCATAACTTCATAGAATCCACAATTAAACGAAACGATGAAATCTGGGGGTGAATAAAGACAGCTCTTATTACGAAAATTTTCTATTATTTTGGATAAATTCAAAGAATATTTTCATTATTTGTGCTAGTAGGAACCTTGGAACCATTAGCTATTATTTTGGGTTTTCCATCATATTTTCCAACAATAAATTATTGATATTAAATGACTAAATCACATAAAACAATGTACTAATTAAATCCCGTGCATACGTGCACTCACGCACCCATGCATACATACATACACACACTCATACATATATATTTAAAATGACTCACCCCATGGTTTATCCAGATCCTACTTCAAGAGTTCAATTAATTCATCTTCATCACGTTTAGGTAAGTTCAGCAAACAGAAATCAGTCAATAATGGAAAATTGTTGTAATAAAATTTTAGGCGGTGGGCGGCGATTGGAGATATTCAGGAAGTACGTCCAAAAAAATCAGCAGTCAGGTTGATCAGAATGGTGAAAAATTGTTATAATCAAAGCCGGAAGTGTGTTGAAATATTATAACCAAAACAAAATGGTTGCTCCGGAAATGCAACAAAATCATCAGCATACAGGACGTACTCGGAGCACGCGGTAAAATAATCAATGTAAATTACCTGCAAAAAACAAATTTCTCCGGACGTAATCAAGGGATAAGTTCACTTTACAAAAACTTTAGCTATCACAGAAATTATCACAGTCTTATCACAGAATTACATAACACAGTCTGCACATCACAGCATAAAAACATTAGTAACAAATATAGTAATTTAACTATTTATTTTAACCCATTTCGATCCTCTGTTCGTTTCATCGAACAGTGAAATTGCTTTTTTTCTAAAATTTTTTTATCTATGATGGTAATAGTAATTAATGGTGAGCTTAGTATGGTTAGCTCCTTTAATGTGTTGTGTATTCGACAGAGAAATTCTATGGTGGCTCAAGACTCCCCTTCCTACCACAACCCCTCTTGCAAAACACCCTTGTTTTAGACATATTTTTGAATAATTATATAAAATACTAAACGAACAAAAATCGAAAAACTAATGATGACGAATTTGGGCCAATGGATGAGATTACTCATAGAAACAGTTTTCATATTTATTGGAAACATTGGGGTGCTTCCAGATGTACGTTAAGTTAAGTGTTCGTTTCATCGAACACTGGCACGAACCCTAGAATAATCAAATTTTGTACTAAAATTGCTTTTCATCATTTTTATGAAATTTTTCTCATTTGTTATCGCTATTTTGAAGAAAATAGACGTTTATTAATTCGTGTGATTTTGTTTTGTTAAAATTGAGTATACATAAAAAAGGGTAAGTAGAGATTTTATACAGAACATTTGTTTTAACGTTCATTCTTTGCATCGTATGTTTATTATTTGTAGTTATATAATGTCGCGTCGAAAGCTTTTGACAATGCGTGAATTGCAACAAATTATTGATAACTGGAGTGACGGAGATGAAGAAGTTGATAATATTTCTAATATTAACATTCTTCCACCTGATCGGGTTGATGAATTAAGCGATGAAGAAGATATTGATGATCATTTTATACTTTTGAATCCTGATGTTAATTGTAATATTTTTGGCGATGTGGCTGGTGTGTTGAAGTTGAAACTCCAAAAAATTCTGTTGAAGATACTGAAGAAAGTGAGTTCATCGTTGAAGAACCCCAACCTGGACCATCTAATCATCAAGAACCAAGAAAAAAGAAAGCAAAGTATGATTATAAACCATTAACTTCTTTTGGTAAACCAAAATGGTTCAGAAACCGAAACCGAAAATAATTTAAATATAATATAGCACCTAACTCTGCACCTTTAGCTGATATGAAAACCGAACTAGGTGAAAAATTAAAAGATTTATCCCCTATTGAATTATTCAACAAGTTTTATGATGATGAAGTTTTGCTGCCCAGCAAACCAATTCTTTTTGGCTACAAGCTATGGTGTCCTGGCTCTGCTGAAAGCTACCTATTCAGCTTTATACCTTGTTGTGGACAAAGTGACAAATATAATACTTATGTTGGACTTGGTGCGGATGTTGTGTTGAGATTACTTCAAAACGTAGAGTTTCCTGAGAATCACGAGGTGTTTTTTGACAATTACTTCACAAGCTATCATTTGCTATGTTTATTGGCTTAAAAAGGAATATGTGCCACTGGAACTGTTCGTAGTAATCATGTTGCAGTTGGAGGAAATAACTTAAAAACTGGAACAGCTTTACCTCGTGGTAAACATGACTATAGGTTTGATTCGACTAATAAAATTAATTTGTGTCGATGGCAGGACAACAAAGAGGTCACAATGGCTACAAATTATTACCAAATATTACCTCTACGTTCTGTTATCCGCTGAAAAAAACCAGAGACAAAAAAATCAAATGAGAAGTCAAAACAAATACACTACGATCAACCGGCAATGCTCTATAACTATCATAAAGGTATGAGAGGAGTGAGCCTGCATGATTTTGGTGTCCAAAACTACCGTGTAAACATTTGTGGTAAGAAGGGGTCTTGGCCGCTATTGATCTCTACACTTAATTCTTCAATGGCAAATGCTTGGAAGTTGCACTGTCTCATCGTAAAATTTAAAAAGGAAAAAACATTAAGTCAAATTGACTTCAAGGTAATGGTCACACAAAGCCTTTTATTAACAAATGACTATATGGAAAATATGGACGATGACCAGGAGTTTGAGAGACCACGTCATTTACCAGACGTTTCTGGTGACCACATTATTGTGCGTCAACGTGAAAATAAGCCTCGTAGGTGTCAACTAAAAGGATGTGGCAAACCCACAATTTTCATGTGGCAAACCCACAATTTTCATGTGTGAAAAATGCAATAAGCATATACATGTACATTGTTTTAATAAATACCACTTTATCTAAATCTAATATAAATAAAAATCTAAATTAAATCATAAAATTATTTAAAACAAAAATTTTTGGTGTGTTTTTATATATGTAGACTCAGCGCCAGCGTTCGATGAAACGAACAGTAATCTTTTCCATTTTCCAGGAAAACGGTAAGATATTATTTATTTTATATCTCAGATTCGGGCTTGGGAGCATCAAATTACTATAAAAAAGCATTTGGTTTTGTTCGAGAAAATAGTTTCTGCAACTCGGTTCGAAATGGGTTAACAAGTTGTACATCGTTCTTTACACAGATTACATTTGAACAAAAAATATTGTTTAATTTATCTTAATAAGTTGTATATCGTTCTTTACACAAATTACAATTGAGCAAAAAAAACAACTATTTATGACTAGGGAAACATTCCCGTTAGTTTGAATTTTTTTGTTTTAGTTTTTTTACATGAATATGAAACATCACATGTTTTGATTGTTTATCATTACACATTTATAGTAAATTTCCATTAACCTTATATCCACAAATTACTTATTTTTTTGTTCCATTTTTTGTATTCTTTTCATTATATTATTTTGTTTTAGGTTTAACTTAATTTTAGCTTTCAATTAAATTATATTTATTATTTTATTTTAAATTAATTAAAATTTAATAAAATCGACACGGAAGAAAATCCAACAAAATAAACATTTACCTTGTAAATGTCAAACAACACAACAGCTGTTTAACTTATTAGACAATAAGTCGAATTAAGAGAGAATTTATGTCTTCAACCATTTATAGTTAAAGTCACGCCGAATTTACTTAACAACAAATCGATAAACACGATAAGTTTGTTTATTCGATATTCTCTTTCGCTGAATACGTGTACCCACTAAAAGAGTCTTCGCTAGTAGCCTGTACTAAAATTTGGACGGGAATTATAAACAGAAACATCCATTACGAAACGATTGCTGGAAATTACATCCTATAAAATAAAGCAAAAACATTCAAAAAAGTCACGACACCACGATAAACGAGACGTAATCCATTGATTGATTTCTCCTATCCTTTGAGCAAACAGAGCGGAGTCAAATTAGGGAAATTTTGTTTTTTTGCTTTATTGTACCCACTAAGGAATTCTTACAACCAACGGGTATTACAATCGGAAACTAAAAAAATTATTGAATAATAATGATTGCAAGATTTATATATGAACATAGCGCGACTACGCATCAATAATACTGCACAACCGTTTTATTATAATTTTATAGCGATTAATGATTACAAATTGAATATAGGAAATTACATTGGGAAATAGCACACAACTGTTTTAGGGTAATTTTTAAACGGACACTATTGTAGATGATGATCATGGATTGAGTACAAGAAATGACGTTTAAAGGAAAAACGAAAACAACAATGAAAACTTCTGTCAATGCAAATTTAATTCATGTGGGAAAGCGGTTCGACTCTCAATCACGAAGTCTGAATCACACTTCATAACAAGATCCGGATCACAGTCGTAAGTTGACGGATAAAATCTAAGTGTTTGCATGGCCGGGGACTTGCTTTGTTAGGATTCTGCTGCAGAGAGGAGCTTTGTTAGGATTCTGCTGCTTGTGATCATTAGCGCTGTATTTCTATTGTTACTCGTTAAGTCGCACGAAGAAGAAACTAGGAGGTGTTAAACAACGGCGCCAAGTAAGTGGCTTGTTAGAAGCGTCGATTATTACGGCTCGTTAGGCAGAGTTTTAGGGATGAGAAAGACTTATTGCCTTATTAAGTTACCACTTTCAAAGATCGAAAACTTGTATGGCTTCTTCGGACCATTGAATATCACGTTTTTTATTCTTTTTGGAACCTTTGAATCGATGAGGGTGTCTTAATTGCCACCAGCGTGAGAAATGAATCTACGATAGAAGTTTATCATTCTGAAAAACGACTATGTTGCATAACCGTTTGACGTTCTTAATGAGTGATTGCATCGACACGTTCCGAAGGAGGTTTGATTCCAGTTGAATCATTGGAATGTCCGAGAAAAACAACGTTGGTTTTAGCAAAGTTGCTTTTATCAACGGTGATAATGAGATCAGCGTCAGAAAGACGCCTGAGAACAGTCCCAAGGTGTTTGAGGTGTTCCTCAAATGTTTCAAAATCAATAAGATGGTTATGTATGTAGATGAAACAGAAATTAAGGTTTTGGAGACGGGGTTGCATGAACCTTTGGAGAACTGCGCAGCGCTTCGCAACCCGAAAGAAATTCGAATGAATCGAAGAGTCCGGACGAAGTAGAAATTTCAGTTTTAGTAATATCGTTCTCATCAATAGGAATTTGATGATATGCAAGAACTGGCTTCATCGTTGAAAAAAATTTGCATCCATGTTGTTGATGCGAAAATCCTGAATATGAGGAATTAGATATTTGTCGGGAAGAGTGACATTATTGGGAGAGCAATAGTCACCGCTAAGTTATTAAAAATTTTAAGAATATCGAGAAAATCAATATTCACAAAATCGTTGATTAAAGTAAGCGATGGTGCTTCAGTAGCTAATAATTAGTGCAAATTGTATGCTCACGACCATTAAAAAATTTTTGTGAAGAGAAAGCTAATGGCTAGTATTAAAATATTGTTGTTACACTAAACTGTTTACCCTGATTAGTACATCTGTGCACTTTTTACTTTGGTAAAGGTAGATATAAAACATTCGGGTCAAGTGCACGGACAAGTGTATGTGAATAACAGATTAGCTAGCAGTTTGGAATAAATTGATGATTGACAGTTCCGACGAACTGTTGAATTTTTGTGACAGAAGCTGGTTCTAAAAAATTAGTAATGATCGAGATGGTGTAATTTTTATGGTACAAGCATAATTTTCCATTGCTAGAAAAATGAGACTGGAAAGTTTAAATTTGTATAGCACAAGTACACCCTGTAAATTGTATCAAAAACATTTTCGAGATTGATGAGAATCGCAATCCTTTTTCCTAGTTTTTAAAAGGAAGCCTCCAAAATAAATCTTGGATAGCTAAATTTTTTGTAGTCTGTTTTACTAGTCCTATTTCTTCTACAGATCTTCATTTTCCAGCATTGTCTGTCCTTCCAGCCCTAAGATGTGGCGACTACGTATATTGTACTGTTATCTTGACCGTCTCGTCAAAGATTGTGTTTGATATCCCCTGATACCTCACTTAATATGGCTTGCTGAGAAGAGATACAACGGATGTATGTTTCCAAAACAAAACAGATTTATGTTTGCAAATAGTTGACCTAAACGCAAGCGTCTTGATGAAAGTTTGCCTTATGAATCGGAACATTTTAAAATGAAGATCTATCTTCTTTTTAAAATTGAAAAAGAGGTCGTGCGGAAGAGTGAGAGATGAAAGGATTAATAACTGCAATGAACACAAGTTTTCAAGTGTAGTTTGCCCTCTTTCAGGGACAATCGTGGACGGTCGCCATATTTCTTGAAATAACAATTCGATTTAATGAGCCTCGTTCATAATCTTTTTAATATCTTATAAGGTCTTTATCCTCACTACAAACTACAAGTATGAAGTCATTTTGATGGAAATTGGGGTACTTGTGTCAGTCCGCATATGATGAAATTTATTGGATTTTGTCGAAAGTGAGAATCGTGTAACAGAAACACTACTCCCAATAGCTGTGTGTCTCCTAAGTCTATTACTTCAACAACAAACAGGAATAGTAGCAACACAAAACAATAAAACTGTTCTTTTATTTTTCGTAAAACTACGTCATGCATAAAAATCATAACCATAAAAAGTATACAAGTAAATTATACTGGATCCAAAAAAATAGCAATAATCACTCAACCCAAACATCACAAACCCACATATCACTAGAAAAAAAATGAAATCCTTCGAAAAACTTTTATTTATTCTTCATCCTGTTTTTTTGTATTTATCTATTTTTTTATTATGTTTTTTTTTTCGGGAAAAAGCAGAATAAAATCACATAAAAATATATCCTGAAAAATGTAAAAAAGGAAAACAAAGAGACGCGAATAGAAAGGATTTTATTTTGCTATTTAAATTTATATTTTGGTTTGCCATTTTTTTTCTATTTACCTACTACTTACAGTTTACAATAAAAAACCGGAAAGAAAATTTATGTTGATATTTGATTTTGACCATGCGTGAATATATGTATTCCTTTTATCCTGGTTTTTGTATGATGAATCCCGAGGTTATGTCATTATATAGAAAGGAGGAGATATTGTTTGTTTATTCAAATTTAAAAAAATTGTGTTGTTGAGTATGAAGTGTGGGTAAAATGATACCTAAAGTAATTATATTAATTGTTCGTCGATAATTATTTGGTTTTAGTTTTTGTTGTTGTCGGTATTGATGATCAACTAAGAGCCGGCGATTATGGATTAAATAACAGATAGAAAATGAAACACGTTATTTCTTAAGACCCATAACATGGGTACAAAAGCCCAATAGCCCACAGAAATCTGCATTGTAACCACAACTTTTCTTGTTAATAAAAAAAAACACATGGTGGTCGACTGTGATGATGAACAGTTACTCAACTGATTTGAGGTTGGCCCCTCTTGAAGATGGCATGCAAAAGTTTCCCAAAAATACATACTTCTGTCATACAACTGATGAACAGACTATCAAAAATGTATCGTAAAATTAAACGCACAAGTACACCATAAGAAGTGAAAAATCCTAATAGTTTTGCATGTTGGCCAAGTTCTATTTTTAATTCTAGGAATTATAACAAAATCAAAAGAGGCTATATCCACCAGCAGATAATATCCTCGGTTGCCAATTTGGTAAGTCACCATTATTTGGAAGCTATAAGCCGGCAACTAGGAAATGTGAATAGATTTATACCCAACACCACAACTGCCCTAGCTTCACTGGAAGAGTTCAAATATTGAAATCCATTTTCAAATCCTTTTCCTAAAAGGTACGTAAAAGGCTGGTTTAGTTCCAAACGAATGTCTCGATATCGACATTAGCATGAAACCCGTAACAAAAAAATTCGATTCCAAATCGCTTGGAACCTTTAAATCTTCTGGAGTGATGATATCTTGCAGATATGCCTGCAAACTAATCTAACCATCATTTCTCCATATCTTGAATGTGGGCTTAAAGAAAGTTTTAGACTTGCGTACATTCATCAGATATAAAGAGAAATAAGGGTCGTCTTGATTTCAAAACCATGAAAGAAAATAAATGAAGCCATATTATACAGGCCATTACATCTTTGTCCAATACGTCCGATACTAGCCTACTATATTTGGCTTAATATATCTGACTTAAACAAACTGTCTAAATACCAGCATGCCTGTTTGCCATTCAAAATTGGTAACAGGAACAAAACAGGCAACAATAAAGAAGACGGGACGGTCTACCTCAAAACATTTTCTTTACAGTAAATCAGTTTTTCTTTTCTTCTTACTAATCATGGTATTGCACAATAAGGTTCTTAAGGTTTCAATGCAACTTAAATCTGATCTGCTTAACATTTTTCAAAGAACGGCACCCTAACTCAAAATCTTCCTTTCAATTTCACAGATCTAAAAATTTTTATATAAATCATTTAAATTCTTCCATTCATTTCATCTCCCTTACATTTAACCATATCTGAATTTCAAAAAACCTGTTTTTGATTTCTTTCATTACTTTAAAAATCTGCCTTTTTATGTTTTGATCTTAAACTACTCGTACCAATATGAAACCCTTTGCTACATATCCGTAAGTACAGAAATAACTGAAATCAAATGATTTTTCCACCTGAATAGTTTTTACCTTACATTTTTTCAATTAATTTTAATACAAATTTGCATTTTCAAAAATACAAAAAAAAAGACATCTTGAAATGAAAATTTTACGAATCACTGCATTAAAGTTCAAAAGTTTTGATTCATTTTCTTAGATCAATAGATTGTATTAATCGAATGGAATCTTATTCCCTGGGGATATTCTCAATTTTTTGAAATTTAAAAAAAAAATTGAACATAATATATTTATGATAAAATTCTAAACTTTAAATTTTAAATCTCAACATGATTTTAAAATGTAGCTTATTAAATTTCCCAAAGGGTTTAGTATACCTTCCAAAAACTAACACCTACCCCAATTTTATGTGAACACAAAAAATAAATCTTATCTCATCTAATTTTTTTTTTGCTGTTTCTTTCGAATATGAATACAAATGTATCATATGTCATTGTAATAAAAGAAAATTTCACTAAACACCTATATAAATATTACACAGCAAAAAAAAAATAAAGAAAATGAGAATCTACGTTTGAAATACAGAAGATTTTGGCAAGAAAATGACATCATCATTTTTTTTAATACTCGCGATGTGTCACAAGCACTTGTTTAAATGATGAAAAATGGAAAAACTGGAAAACATAATGTTATTTTCGTTTTCTTTATGTAATTTTCATTTTAAATTTTTTTTCAATAAATCATTTCGTGTTACAGGATTTCGTTTGTTTGTGTGTTTTGGAGCGATATGCATCAGGTATTTGGGATGATGAATGCATTTTTTTGGAAATTGATATAAATATTTAGATTATGTAATAAAGGGTGTGATGAATAAATTGATCATTAAATCTAATTAAATTGCAAATTAAATATTGTTGGGTTATGTTGTAGCATATATTTAGTCGAATAATGTTATATAATCTTAGGTTGCTACAGAATGTTTGCTGTCATGCCAGTAATATCTGAGTAACATCTAAGAACACAAAACGATGACGTCAATGTGTTAAAGACATTGCAAAAGAAATGCTTAGAAACATTAACCAGAAATACTTAGAACCATTATTATAGCTTATTTATAGCTTCACGTGTTTACGGTCTGCTGTAGCACAAGCTATTGAAGCAGATAAGCAGCAAAAGATAACAAAGGAAACTTGTTTAAAATGCGAATTTTGTAAACGAACAGGTCATAGTGCTAGCAATTGTTTTAGAAAAAATAAAACACGTTTAGAAAACCATGCCAAGTACAATTTAGAAAACAAGAAACAATCCATGTCAGAAATTGAAGTTCCTATTTATTCCTACTGCAAAGCAAAGGATTATATTTTTCCAAATGTTAATAGAAAATATAACAATTCAAACATTAATCCAAATTCAGATTCTTCTAATTCTCAAACCATAATATTAATTTTATAAATGAACCTAAAACTTGGTTCATACTAGGGTTTCTCATTTCCCGTAGAAATTCAAATCCCGGGAAGCCGGGACAAATAATATTAAATTCCCGGGATCCCAGGAAATCCCGGGAAACGCCAAAAGCTAGATTTTTCTGGGGGTAGAAAAATGGGTGGTAGAAAAATGTGTAAAGTTAAAACAGCACAAAAAATGCGCTATTGATTTTTAAATTTAAGTTATTTTTAATTAAAAAAACTTCAAAAATTAAATAAAAAAGAATACATAAAAACAAAACAAAAATAAATTCATAATACTAATTTTTAAATATTTTTTCAAAAAACTAGGTTGTCAATGGCGCCATCACTCAATTTTGTCCGAATTTTCGTGACGAAACGTCCATTGAACCATCCAAGAGAACCATTAAACATAAATTAAGAGAAATAAAGCGCAAGTTTTAGGTAGATTTCTCAGAAAATCTACCTATTTTAAGTTCATTGGTTTTAATTGGTTGTTGTGTTTATATGTGTCAAAAAACCCAAACAAAAAAACCATGATACCAAATGTGTCAAAAAAAAACATTTTCCTAATTTTGAACGAAATTAATTACTACAGAGGGAAAAGAGTTAAAAACTACTCGAAAAAAGTACAAAAAAATGTTAATAAAAATTAGCGGGATAAAAATTTACCCCTGGCATCTCGGGGAAAACGGGATCCCTGGATCCCGTTTGAGAAACCCTAGTTCATACCCAACAGAAAATTTGCACGCCTGTTGATGAAAAACGTGATCTACACCGGGGAAAAAGTTGAAATTTGAAGTTAATCATTTTTGATTTTTCTGAAACTTGCCTAATGGACAGTAGTATGGACAAAATAAAAAGTACAACTTATTTTACAATTTTTTTAAAGTGCATAGTTTCAGCATAAGGGCGCCCCAACATGCATGAAAAATGAAAATTCTGCCAATCCGATATAGCTTTGAAATCAAATTGCTCAAGAACGGCTAAACCGATTTCATCAAACTTTGTTTTGTTTTATATGTTATGTTTGATATGTTATGTATGATATTTTATATGTTTTTGTAATTAATTTTAAAATTAAAATATTAAAAACTTTTTTAAAAATTGCACTAGGGTCGAAGATCAATTGGAATTTAATAAATTTTTTTTATTGTTGTCCATCGTTCATTAGCGCAATAATTAAGACGCTAGGTTACGCAATATCTAGCGCGCTAACAAATTATGGTGCTATTGTTATTAGGCTTCAAATTAAGACACTGAAATTATCACGATAACAAATTATTGCGCTAAAATTTTATAGTGCTAATAAATTTGTTTAGTTGTGGCTACACCTGTGTTTGAGATGTGTGTAATAAATATTGTATTTTTTAATAAACCTATTAAAAGATAGAGTTTGCGGTCGCTACACTGGTGTACTATGCTATTTTTATTTTATTATTTGATCAAGTAACTTTATTATAACCAGATGGAACATAAAACAAGGTTTAAAAGATAATGTTAGTGGTAAAAATGCTTACAATATTTTGGCTAGACCGAGCAATTAAAGACTAACTTTGAAATCCTTTTTATAAATATGGAGCCTATAAAAACCCAAAAAGCTTTGGTTTAAATTCGATTTAATTTAACTTTTTGTTATTGAATCATTGATTTAAATCAATCAATGGGATTTGGGGTCAAGGTAGTAAGTATTAAGCTAAGTTTGAATTGTTTGTTTATTACGATATTTGTTCAACAGCCCTCGGCGGGAACTGAAACTTGCTCAATACACATCCTCGTTGGTGCCTACTGTCTATTGCAACTTAAAAACAAACTGTGAAATTCTGAATATGTAGAGACTATAGAAAAATTTTGAGACTAGGAAAATCTAAGAACAAAAAAAAAAAATAAACAGAACAAAACTGTCATGCCCGCAAAACAAATAAAAATAGTTGTTGAACGGGAAAACGGACCAAACCACCGGATTGTAACGTGAGCAGTTTGAGAGTCTTTATGATTTTAAGAATCTAGAAACGAGGGGAAGCTGGCTATAGAATAATTAATTATCTTCGTTCTGCAAGAAATTAGAAAGTCATTTATGGGAAAGAAAGATCTGGATAGTCACTTTTTATTTTGTCCTTAAAGATGCTTTCTACATAGCAATGTAAGAGGTTGTTATTTGTTAAATCAACATCTTTACGCAACTTCATGGTGAGATATTGAATGAGATATCATTATGTAATCATTAAAGAATTGACAGTACATTTTTGGCAGCGATCGATTCAAAAAGCAGAATTGGGTCTCACCGAATGGAAACACTTTAAATCAAATGCTAGTAATAGCAAGTTTATTTCCAAACATTCTAAGTATGCGAACCTTTCAAAGTGCTTTCACTGGAAGCTGTCACTTCCTTGTATGTGCTAGAATAAATTCAACTCTTCAAACTGAGGTAATCAAAAATTTAATTAATGGAAACGTTTTCAAATCTCATCACTGAAATGGAAGAGAAGTTTCAAAACCGTACTTACAAAACATTTAGAAATCCTGTCTCAAAAGTTCTTTTTGGTCGTCTACATAGCTCTGTAACGCGAAAGGGGAAGAGAAAGAATGATCTGTTTCGAAGCTTTAATAATGTAAAAATCATCTTTTGGTTTTTAATTCATTGCAACAAATTTATAAACTGTATCAACTGCCATTTCAAACAATTATGACGCTTTAAGTAAACCTTAAAATGCTTTAGATAATTGGGCCACTATTTTGAGAATGTTCTTATCAAAAGTGATCAGCAGCAAATCAGAAGTGGAGTGCGGATTATCGCAAGGAGGTCGCGAGGTTGACTATAACTACAAATAAATACTGACGTAATAAATGACCTTGAAAACTGGTTGTCTACAAAAATATGATTACCCTTTTAAGGTATGCGCTATTTGTCTTAATGTGAACCCAATTGCATTTGAATAATTTTGTTTTGGTTGCTCTTCATTAGAGTGATATCGATTTAAGATATACATAGTTTGCGTAATATCATATGTTCTTTATTTATCGCTTCTTGGCTTAAGACTATGATAATAGCGTCAGCGTTATGACAAAAATATAAAATTAGAATAATAAAAAAAAGCATTTTATTGAACATTTTGTATTTGAACTGTTCCTGATCCGTTACCAGTTACGAACAATCCGGTTGCGGCAGTAGTAAGAAAAGATGTAGCCGATCCAAATCTGAGCCCTAACATAATGTTAGTCGGGTATCTAGGTTGTATTAATTTTCAAATATATCAGATAATTATGTGCTGGCCTTAAAGCAGTGCATGAGTGTATCGTGCATAGTTACCTTATATGCTTTTTCCAACAGCAACAATTATTAGTGAAACACAAGAAAAATTATATTTTTAAATAAACTGATAGGCTGATAAGTCAGATAATGAGCTTTATACGGATTTGACCATGATTTGATCATTATTTCATTAAATTACATTACTTCTTATATCACTAATTTATTTCAATATCTCAGAGCGAATAAGATAAAAAAAAATATAACATTTCCAAATACAAGAGCAAAAATAACAAATATCGTTTCAACTCCTAATACAAAACAATAGTAAGCTATTGCGTAAGTGTTTAATGCCATCTTTTATTTCTCGAGTAAAAGTTTACACGAAGCCAATATTTTTTCCTTCTGACAGAGTGACGTGTATCAATTTAAATTTAATTATTTTAAAATATTGCTAAAACAAGTAATATGAATAAAAAAAACAATGCATTTTATTTTATTGTTTTGTACCAATTGATTGTTTTGTTCCAAACAATTTAATAAATTTTATTCCATTTCGGTACCAATTTAATTGTTTGGTATTTTAAAAATGAAAAGACCTACAATGAAAGACATCAAAGTTTTAACTACTAATACTAATGAAAATTGAGAAACCAAAAAACAAGCATAAAAATACTAATTTTTTCACAATGGAAGTTAATTTCAACTGATCATATAGTAGCCTTTATCTTTTTCATTAATTGGGAGAGGGGTATCCGTATTAGTTTAAATATATTTCTTTTTTCAAATTCAATAAAAAATAAAATAAATTGTTTTATCCTTCCGGTAACTATAAATATAGGTTTATTTTTGTTTCTTTTAGAACCATAATTGTGTGCGTTATTAGTCTTAATAGAATAAAATAAACAGCTGTTATTTCTGTTGCAATAATGTTGCGGCAATTTTATATCTTTCATTGTAGTTCATTTCATTTTTAAAATAATTAAATAGGTGTTAAAATGGAATAAAATATTTAATTGTTTGGAATTAATGATGCAAAAAAATAAAATAAAATTCATTGTTTTTTATTCTTTTACTTGTTTTACCAATAAATTAATACATGTTACTCTGTCGGAAGAATAAAACGTTGTATTGAATTCGTGTTTAATGAATTTTATTCTCTCGCGAAATTGTAAGCCTTTGCTTGAAAAAAAAAATATCATATTTAATGATTACTTAATAAAATACTAATATTGTGTTCTGCAGCAATCACGCAAAAGAATAAAATTAACAGCATTTTATTTTATTCTACTAAGACCAATAACGCAGACAAATATGGTTGTAAAAAAACTCAAATAAACCTATATTCGTGGTTTCCGCATAGGCCAATAGAATAACGGAAAAATATATGACTTACGTGTTGTTGCTCGTAAAAGGTCAGAAATTTTTTTAATCTCTGGGGTAGGGTACTCACATAATGGACATGCCGAGTCCACTCGTCCGGCTCCTGGGGACTGGAGTTATGCAACTAAGTGTGCTGGAAATTTTTTTTTGCTTCCTTGTAAGCGATATAACTCGTAAATGGTGTACTTTAGGATGCTGGTACCATGGAACTTTTTTGCTCCTTAAATGTTTTTCTATAACTTAAAATAAAAAAAAAACAAAACAATTTGTTTTGTAGCAAATTTTTGCGAAAAATTACGAAAAAATTTCTAAAAAACGATATTTTTCAATTGAATTTAGTTGTTTGCAAATAATTGTTTATAACGTAATTGACACCTTTATCTTGTAGCAGAAACCTCAACAAAAAAATTAAGCTTCAGAACGTTTCATTCGGCCTGATAGTTTTTGCACAATTCCATTTTGCACTTAAGGACCCTAAAAAAGTTGTTAACTTTGGGCAGGCCGCAAGGTCTGAGTTTTTATCCGATCGCAATCTGCTTAGCGGGAATTGAAAGGGTGTAGTGTCAGCTTTAAATAACATCTGTGTTGTCTACACCCGTATTCAATATTTACAACAACTACAGTGGTTTGAAAAACCCACGAAAATTCCTTAGTTGCAAAATAAAATTTCTCAACGAATTTTCCACTTAACCCGTTAAGGACGACATTTTATTTTTGAATAAAACTTTATTTATTTATTAACATTTCATATATAAAACAAGAAAAAAATAATGAAAACATTTTTTTTTGGAAAATTCATAATGAAAACTTCGGAAAACTGTGTTGCTTTTAAGCAACGTTCGGCCTACAATCATTTTTTTTCTCACTTTCATTTTTTGGTATGATAAGATGAAAAACATTTAACACAAAGACCTACATCACATTTTGGACAAAATGTTGAGAAAATTGATTTACATTGACTGCCGGCACATCTTCTTCTCTTTTTATTAGCTATGGTTTGGATCAAGTGCTTCCCACCATCAAAACGGTAATAAAATTCCTTTGATACTCGACCTAAATTTTTCTTTGCGTTTCCATAAGTTGTCAAATATTCGCCAACAATAGATCTTCCAAACTAAAGATTTGAAATAGAATTACCAGAATTTTTGAATTGAATCCACCACGCGTTATTCATTGCTACGTCAAACATCCAAGTCAAAAGTGGCCAATACCATTTTTTGCTTCGAATTCCAATCCGGTAATGATTTACACCTTTATCCATTCGATCGGTTCCCCCCATGTTTTTATTGTATTGAACAATAGCATTTGGGCATTTGACATTCAATATTTTCTTTTCAGATGAACCATAACGCTTGACGTATATTGCAGGTTCATATCCGTATGCATTTGAAATAATTGTTACTACAGAACTATCCTTCCACTGCATAATGTTTATTGAGTCTTCTGAACTTTTTCTTGTTGAATATTTTCCGCGCTCCAACTTATTATATTCCGATTTGTTGAAAACATTGCAATTTTTTTGGGATTCGATTTTTTCTCATGGTCCCAGTCCCACGATATCCTTTGTTATTCAAATGTGACACAAGGTTCACGCTTGAAAATAAATTGTCGAAAAAAAATGAGTAATTTAATTCAGGATTTTTAATTTGATCAACCATTTTCACAAAAACTGCAGCTGGTTTCCCAAAAGTTTTCTCATAAATTGTGTATGTTTTGTTAGATTTGCCTGTGTAGATTTCAAAGTTTACTAAGTATCCTGAGGTTTCATTTAAACACCACGCCTTATAACCAAAACGAATAGGTTTTCCTTTAATAAATTGTTTACAACTATGTCGTCCAAAATATTTAATCATGGATTCGTCATATGATAAATTTTCTTGAGGAATAAAATTTTCAGAGAAATTTCTTTGAAGTTTTTTAATAAGCGGACGTAATTTCCATAATTTGTCGGTTGAATCAGGACAACTTACATCACAGCAGTGTATACTTCTAATGATTGAGAGAAAACGATCTCGACGCATTGAGTTTACAACTAACAAGTTCTGTAAAGCCATTTCAGAGCTCCAATATAATTTTCGAGATGGTAAAATATTATAGCCTGTTAAAAACAAAATTTCAATTGCGCATTTTAATTCATTGATTGACAAGTTCAACTGCTCATTGTATTTGTATATTGCATAGCGATTTGTTTGATCTACGAATTCTTCAAATATGTCATTTGTCATAAACATTTCAAAAATGTGATAGGGTTGCATATTCCTAAACTTTTCAAAAATTGGTTGTGGAAAATCATTTTGCACATTAATTATGGTTCCATCTTCCCATATTCTATTTATATTACTATGAAACGGTTTCTCAAAATTTCCAATTGATACAGGTTCTAGGGATGGACCGTTATCAATTACCTCGATTTCCACAGGTTCACTCATAGATTTATTATCTTCAAATTGAATACCCGAGTAATCACTAAATCGAACTTCAGTATTAGCAAAAAGCTGATTTTTTTAGAGGTTGTCAATTTTTCCTGGACCATCTTCTTCTCCCGAATCTTCATCTGAAAAAATATTTACATCTGGCGGCTGAATTATAATTTCGCTTACATTTCCTATATCTTCTTCCTCCAAAAAAGCAATAACTTCTTCAAGTGTGAGGTTTCCGCTAAACTTAATTTGTTTTAAATCTTCAATTAATATAAAATTGCTGAAAAAATAGTCCAAAAAGAATATATATTATAAATTTGTCAAATAGGCCGAACGTTGCATTTATGCAATTGCCAAAAAATCAAAAAACACACTATTGACCGAACGTTGCTTTGACGCAACGCAAACTTAAATCATGTTTTTTTAATTATTTAGCACTGATCACTTGTTTTAAGTTCACAAAATTAAAATTTTATGCTTTTTAATTAGTTTTATAAAAAAAATTCACATTTTTCAGATCGTTTTATCACTTAAAATTAAAAAATTACCTCATCATTTTTTTTATGTCATCAACAAATATTCACCTGTACTTGTATTAGTAATTTTTCTAAATACTTTAGCACTTTTTCTAATAAGAAATTAATTTCTAAAGGAAATAACCATATTTTCAAAATATTTCATAGCAGTTTGTGAAAATTACGAATATTTATTGTAGTGTTGCGTGTACGTAACGTTAGTCCGAAATGGGTTAACGAGATGTGGTTTTAAAATTTGCAAATTCGTTAGAAAACCGAAGATTTAAAAAGAAACCTCTCTAACATGATTTGGACCGAGTTATGGCCCAGTTTGTTTTTGAAACCACGATTGTGACATTGATTTTGCATGCCATATATCGACAGGAACCGAGAATTTCCCTCCAAAATGATACTGTTGTGCTCACAAGATGCTGGGTCTGTGCCTACCCAACACGCGATTGGTTACTCTGACTACTGCTTGTAACGTACTCTATGAAAAAATAAAACGTCCTGTATAGTATACGTAAAACGTACGTAGCGACACGATGTATAATTGAGTATTATTGTAATGACAAATAAATTTAATGAAAAAGTAATGAACTACTTATGTGTAATCATGTCCCAAATCATGTTAGAAAGGTCTATTTTCTAAAATTTGAGGTTTGCTAAGCACTTTGCAAATTTTAAAAACGCATCTCGTTAAGTTGAAAATCCGTTGAGAAATTTAATTTTGCATCTAAGGAATTTTCGCGGTTTTTTGAACCACTGTGTAATTGTTGTTAATATTCAATATGGGTATAGACAACACCGATGTTATTTAAAGCTGACACTACACCCTTTCAAGACTCAGACCTTGCGGCCTGCTCAAAATTAATAACTTTTTTAGGGGCATTAAGTGCAAAATGGAATTGCGCAAAAACTATCAAGCCGAATGAAACGTTCTGAAACTTACTTTTTTTGTTGAGGTTTCTGCTACAAGATAAAGGGGTCAATTATGTTATAAATAATTATTTGCAAATAACTAAATTCAATTAAAAAGTATCGATTTTTAGGCATTTTTTCGCAATTTTTCGCAAAAATTTGCTACAAAACAAATTATTTTTGTTTTGTTTTTATTTTAAGTTATAGGAAAACATTTAAGGAGCAAAAAAGTTCCATGGTACCAGCATCCTAAAGTGCACCATTTACGAGTTATATCGCTTACAAGGAAGCAAAAAAAAATTTCCAGCACACTTTGTTGTATAACTCCAGTCCCCAGGTGCCGGGTGAGTGGACTCGGCATGTGCATTATGTGAGTACCCTACCCCAGAGATTAAAAAAATTTCTGACCTGTTACCGACAACAACACGTACAATCCGTAATTCTATTGGCCTAGCAAGCATAATTTTTTTTCAAAAACTTACGCATTTAATTTTTAGTTCAGATTTGATACTTTTCATGGTATTAGAAATAAAAATAGATTGATTTTTCAGAATGGTTTGTCGAATTATGCAAGTATTGTTATTAAAATAAATAGCAAATATGACGAAAAAGCACTAATGAGCAATTTCACGAAGATTCAACAACGTTTTGACTTGACCCCTTTTAATTTTGATTATTTTTTGTTTATAGATAGTCTTTGATAAATAAAAAATAAAAGTTCTCTTCTCGTGCCCCTCAATTTTTGTTATTTTGTGATGTGAGTGCATTTTGACGAGCCCCTTTTTAATTTGGTTTATTTTGGTCTATATTTAAAAAATTCTACTTGAAGCCGTATTTTTCATTTATCAAAAGCTATCTATAAACTAAAAATAAACCAAATTAAAAAGGGTCGAGTCAAAATGTCGCAAAATTTTGCTGAACTTGACTGAAATTGCTTTTTAAAAAGTTCATTTAATAATAAAATATTTGATATTTAACATAAAAAAAAAATCTGAATCTAAAAATCGCCATTTTTATAATTTCCTTCAGAACAAAAAAAACTGATTCCCGACAGTCATATGCACAACGAATTTTATCTCTAAAACAAAAAATAAAGCTAGTCCTAAACTTTCACAAGTGGTTAGATATAAAATAAGCTTCAATTTAGTTTAAAAAAAAAAAAAAAAGGCTATGCCATCTTTTTTTCAATTACACCATTTTTTTCTTATGTTACACCGTTAAAAATTATTTCAAAAATTAACAGTGTACATTTTTAGAAACTCTGTTATAATACCTATTCAACGACATATCATTTATGAAAATCGATTGAGTAGTTTTTCTACAATCGCTCGTCAAAATGCACTCACATCACAAAATAACAAAAATTGAGGGGCACCCTGTGAAGACCCCTGGTCGAAAAAAAAAATTCTAAGAGAACTTCTATTTTTTATTTATCAAAGACTATCTTTAAACAAAAAATAATCAAAATTAAAAGGGGTCAAGTCAAAACGTTGTTGAATCTTCGTGAAATTGCTCTAATATACTTTTCTGCATGTAATGAAAAAAATAATAAAATCAACTTCAAAGAAGAAGGAATTACATGGAAATATCATAGCAACAACTATTTGTTATTTAGCGAAAATGATTCACACTAGTGGAAAAAACATTTTTACAAGGGATTAACCCTGCAAGAAAATAAATTTTTTATATGCTATCGTAGAAAAAAATTTTAATTTGTGAAATAGTATTTACATTTGACATTTCCGACCCTGATTTGGTTTTTCGTATTGGAACCCTAGATGAAAAATCTAGGATAAGGATAAGATATACCTTGCTTGGGTTTGCCCTATTTATTGTATATGGCGAACTTGATCAGGGTGTGATTAAACTATCCCAATCAGAAAATGATAGGGCAAAAGCGTTACACTAAAGATCAGAGCTCAATCGAACTAGGACAAACCTGATCAGGGTCCTGTTTGAGCCCTGAAAAATTTATTTTAGGTATTTTCTTATCATAAACTGCATTACTCACGTCAATCCGAAATTGATATTGAATATATAATTTTACCCGTCAAAAATTTATTTATTTCTTCTTCCAAAGTCAAAATCAAAGTATATAGGCATTCGATCCTTGGCTGTAATTTTCATTTAAACTTGACAAACCTTTCTGTGATTGTGAATTTTTACAAATTTTTCGATTATTCAGCTCGGAATTAAGTTTGTTTTCAATCATATACCTCCCTACCGACCACCGAGAGGGCGGTAGGTACATGGTTAAAAACGAACATTTGGCCATATATCAAAAGATGGGCGATGTAAGATTATATAAAATATTACTCTAATTATTTTTCAAAATAAAACCCAACTGTAGTTGGTTGTTTCATTAGTATAAGACCTAAAGATCGAGAAAAACATTAAAAAGAGCACATACATAAAATTATAAAAAAACTGTGTGGGTGTGGTCTAAGCATCGCAAATAAATTATAAAGGAATTCCTAATTAGCATCATTGTAAATGATACACTACTTGATTCAGAAAAAGTAATTTTTAAAGACCTCATACCAAGTAATCTCAAACAAATAGAAGAAACTTTATAATTTAAACCTCACTATCTTGTTTGGGTAAGGCCGTTTTACTCGCATTTAAAATTATAGGTCCGTATAAAAACTGTTGTTTACGAGATCATAAACAATATGGTACAATCCGACACAGTACTCCCATAAGGTTAATTTTTGTGTAACAGACGCTGAATGTAAAATTGAATTTCGTTACATTCACTATAATTATCACGCTAACTTTATATTATCGGGTCTGGAGGTACTATCGTCTAAATTAGCGCGTTAATCAATCATCACGCCAAAATTATCAGGTTAAAATTATTTCAGTAAAATTAACACAATAAAATTAAAACGCTGAAATTGTGGTCATAAAATTAACGCGCTAACATATAAATGCGATAAATTGTGGCTTCAGCTGCGTAAATTTTTAATTATCGCGTTAATTATTGCGATTACACGCAGGTGTGGCCCCAACACTGCTTTAAAATATTCCAAATTTGCAAAGAGGCGTTAATTTGTTTTCTTGAGAAATTAAATTTTAAAGATTTTTAGTCCAACTATAATTCGAAATTTTCATCATATTTTCGAACTTTAGTGGTTAAAATTCCGTACTTTTTCCGTAGATTTTCTGTACTTTTTTCGTACCTTTTTCGTACTTTTTTCGTACTTTTTAGTGCTTTTGTCGAGCTTTTTTCGTGGTTTTTTCGTGGTTTTTTCGTGCTTTTTTCGTACTTTTTCATACCTTTTCAGTACTTTTTCTGTACTTTTCCCGTACTCTTTTCGTACATTTTTTGTACTTTTTTTGTATCTTTTCCGTATTTTTCCGTGCTTTTTTTGTGCTTTGTTCGTGCTTTTTTCGAACTTTTTCCGTGCTTTTTTCGTCCTTTTTTCGTGATTTTTCGTGCTTTTTTCGTGCTTTATTCGTGCTTTTTCAGTACTTTTCAGTACTTTTGTAACTTAACGATGTAAGCCATCTTTGTAACGTTTTCCCCAGTGTATGATAAATACCCTGTTGACTAGAGCAGGTCACACCCCATAGCGGCTCGGGATATACTTGTTTCCATAGCTAAATTTTTTCTGCTTTTGAACGCGTTATCAAATAAAAGAAAATTATGGGTGTGCATGAAGATATTCCTAGAAAAGTAGGCCCTTACTTTTTTCGTACTTTTTCCGTATTTTTTTCGTACTTTTTCCGTACTTTTTCCGAACATTTTCGTACCCTTTTCGTACTTTTTCCGTACTTTTTCCGTACCTTTTCCGTATTTTATCCGTACATTTTCGTATTTTTTTCGTACTTTTTTCGTACTTTTTCCGCACTTTTTCCATACTTTTTTCGTACCTTTTCCGTACTTTTTTCGTATTTTTTTCGTACTTTTTCCGTACTTTTTCGTACTTTTTGCTTACTTTTTTCGTATTTTTTCCGTACTTTTTTCGTATTTTTTTCGTACTTTTTCCGTACCTTTTCCGTATTTTATCCGTACATTTTCGTGCTTTTTTCGTACTTTTTCCATACTTATTTCGTACTTTTTACTTTTTCGTACTTTTCCCGTTTTTTCCGTACTTTTTCCACACTTTTACCGTACTTTTTTCGTACGTTTTTCGTACTTTTTCCTTTCTTTTTTCGTACTTGTTCCAAACCGTTTCCTTACTTTTTTCCTTTTTTCGTACATTTTTCTTACTTTTTCCGTACTTTTCCCATACTTTTTCCGTACTTTTTCCGTTCTGTTCACTTCACCCTTTTCATATATCACGTGTATTATTTACACGTAAATTTTAAATTGCATTTTCACCGAAATATTTTTAATTAGGTCAAACTTTTAGTTACAACAAAACTGTCCTAGTCATCATATTTTGTGTACATATTTAATACAAAATAACCCTTTCTCTTAACAAAGTTAGATCCATTCAAATTTAATTTCTTTTCTTTTTCCAAACGAGACAATTTTTCAAATATCTTTTTTGTGCTAACTCAGAAAGTAATATAAAGTTGTATCGCAATAGTTAGGGTTACAATAAATGTAAAAATGATAAATTGATCTCCCTTATGCGTTCAGCTTATCTGAAATTTACAATTTTCACTGTGATTTACTTCACAACACAATTTTTTAACAATTTGATTTAATGTTGTTGAAAAATCATCACATTGTTATCGTCTTACATATATATATCGAACAAAATAACTAAGGTGAATGAATGAGTTTAATATCCCACTGTGATTTAGGTTCAAAATTTTCCAGTAGACTTTAGTTTGTATTCACGAAATAAATAAAATTTTCGAAATATTCAATTTAAATTTTGAAATTTGAACCTCATACTCAACTCGAAATTCGTCAATATATTCGTCAACAAAATACAATATACGCGCAAATTGATTGAATTTTTTTTTAATATTTAATTTGAATAGAAACGCGAATTCGATCCCAAATAATAATAAATAGTGTTCGTCTCCACCCTCATATAGTGTTTGATTTTTAAGGATAAACATGTCACGTACATTACAGAATCGTCACACAATATGTGACAATGGTATGATAAAAAAAATACTGTTTTTATGGCAATTTCGAGAGATTTCATATACACAAATGAGATTTTCATAAAAAATCATTTTTCATTTATTGTGGAATGAAATTGTTCTTTTGATTTTCGAAAGATGAAATGCATTATTAATCAAAGGTTCATCGACTACTCTTGTGTTAGAGTTTATCAAACATATTAGCCTGACGTTTTTTTCATGTTTCAGAATCACAGAATCGCTGAAGTGACAATAAAAGATATGGTCACACTCACATCGTTCCAATATTGTTCAAGAAGAATTGGTCCGAGTGCTGCATGTTAACATTCCTTACTCTTAGATTAGATTCTTTTAACAGTTATATATGTACTGAGTCACCTTTTTAAAAAAAAAGTCAGGCAAGTTCGAATATAATACGCTCGCTGAGGGTTCCGTGTGTATAATATTTGAGAAAACACAAGTTTTTGTTTGCATTGTTTCACGTTGGGTTGCATTTTATCCAAAGCTGTTTATGGTGGCAAAAGAAAGCTTCAACAACGCCAGCTTATAAACTATTTATATTGAAAAATATATTATCAATTATTGTAGCTTCATCTGTTGTTGATTAATGAATTTTTCTTTATAAATTTTTTGTAGAAAATAGTTTGAGAGCCAGTTTTGAGGATTTTTATTGAAACCAACGGGAAAAACGAAGAAAAAGTGTCGTCAAATTATTGCCAACGAGTGCATTGTTAACACAGTCGAGTGATTTATCTACTGAACATAGGGGAGATCAGCATAGTATACCAACTGGATTTGTACTTCACCTAGTTGAATATTCACAATGACTGCCGGCAGAGCTAAACTCAAAGTGATGGTGGCTACTATTTTTCTGCACTGGTGGTACTGTATCAGACTTAACGAAAAGAACAGATCCGCAACCTCGATTAACTTGACTGTAACAATTTTCTAGTTCAACAGTAGTTTAATAGTTCAAACATTTCAAAAACGTTTTGTAATTAGTGATCAACTTCACAGAGATCATTTGCAATGCAACCATATTGAATGATAATCTATCGAATAGCAAACAGGTATCAGGTATGTTATCGCATAATTTTTCAACCTAACGCCTTTTGCCTGAAGTTTAGTTCATCTTACTTGTTAAACTGTGTTGATCTAATCTGATCTTGTTTGTTCATTTCTATACTTCGTTTCACTCAATATTTACTATAATATACATTTCCTACAACGTAGTAAAATTTATCCTCTTCTACGATTATTTTACGTGAATAGTCCTTCACAAAACACAATTTTAGAATTTTAATCAAATGAATCAAAAACGGTGTTTTCAAAAACTACCAAAAAAATTGTTTTGAACTAGAAAAAAATTCACCTTTCATATGACACCCCACTCGACATAGTCAAAAATAATTTTTTGTCAAAATTTGAACTCTCAACCCCATCAAAATAACATTTGAAATGATGAGCCGACCGCTATAGTTTTCATTCAATTTTTACAACATTTCCCATAACCATGAGTTTTTTCAAATTTTTTCTCTTGTAATGTTCGAATTTAAGGGGGGTGGACAGGAAATTTTTTCACATTTTTTAACATAACTCAAAAATTGCGCTTTTGAAAATTGCAAAAAATAAATTGATTTGGACTAGAAAACAAATCACCGAAAACTACAAAAAAATTGTTTTGGATTAGAAAAAAATTCACCTTTCATATGACACCCCACTCGACATAGTCAAAAATAATTTTTTGTCAAAATTTCCACTCTCAACCCCCTAAAAATAACATTTGAAATGATGAGCCGACCGCTATAGTTTTCATTCAATCCTTACAACATTTCCCATAACCATGAATTTTTCCAAATTTTTTTTTTGTAATGTTCGAAGTTGGGTGGGGAACAGGAAATTTTTTTCACATTTTTTAACATAACTCAAAAATAGCGCTTTTTAAAATTACATAAAAAATTGTTTTGGATTAGAAAAAGATCAATCTTTAATATGACACCCCACTTGACTTGGTCAAAAATATTTTTTTTCAAAATTTCTACCCTCAACCCTCTCAAAATAACATTTTAAATGATGAGCCGACCGCTATAGTTTTCATTCAATCTTTGCAACATTGCCCATAATCATGAATTTTTTCAAATTTTTTCTTTTGTATTGTTCGAAGTTAAGGGGGGGGACAGGAAATGTTTGTCACATTTTTTAACATAACTCAAAAACTGCGTTTTTGAAAATTGCAAAAAAAATGGCTTGGACTAGAAACAAATCACCTTTTACACCCCACTCAAGAAGGTCAAAAATAATTTTTTTTTTCAAAATTTCCACTCTCAACCCCTTCAGAATCACATTTGAAATGATGAGCCGACCGCTATAGTTTTCGTTTAATCAAGTTACAACATTGCCCATAACCATAAATTTTTTCAAATTGTTTCTTTTGTAATGTTCGAAGTTAAGGGGGGTGGGGGGGACAGGAAAAACAACACTCGTTTTCGGCAATATCCAAACAACTAAGCTGTCGAAAAATCATTGAAATTTTGTTTTTTAATATTTTGAACTTATTCGATTTTTCTAGACCAAACTCGATTCCTTACAAAAACTTTTGTTTTACTATCTCCTTATCTATGTTCATAAAATATAAATAAAAACAAATATTTTAATATTTTTTGAAAAAAAAAAAAATAAAAAATAAATACAATTTAATTTCCAGTAACTATAATTCATCCTAAAAATAATAGAATCATTTTTCTTCGAAATTAATATAAGGATTCCAGCAGTCCCATCATTGTATTTTTGTTACATTTTAATTTGATTAAAATATGTTTACCTTGCATATGTTTACGTTAAATTCCATTTTAAGAATGGACAAAAGGAATACATAAATATTTTTATGATGTAGTTTCAAAGGGATAGTAGAACATACGAGGGTAGAATTTTAATGTGTAGATCTTGTATCTTAAACTGTTAATCTGAGGAACACAGACTTCATCATTATATGAAAAAGTTCAACAACTGTGAGACCTATTACTTAAAGGCAACCCTTTATATATATCCTAGAGTTTTGGTTGCTATCCAAATTAAGCCTCTTTTGATTTAATTAAACAAAAAATTTCTTGATTAAAAATTTTGCATGAGTTGTGGTCAGATAAGGAATTTTTCATACATATCCCAAATATACGTATAAGAAAATATTCTCATACCTTAATAATCTTAACATCATATATAAGTCTTAATATAATAATAAAGATTGAAATATGATTGAATAAAAAAAATTAAATCTTACATAATTTAGGGAAGAAACAAAAATAAAAGATGAATCGAACAAGTTTTAGGGTTTTGCTTATTTTGATTTTGACCGCGATAAAAAAAGGGGAGATTACGTCATATGAGTGTAGATATGAATTCCTATTTTATTTTGTTATCTACATATTTATATTTCTTCTTGTAATTTGATAATTTTCTTTTATTCGGTTTCTTAATTAAAAAAAAATTCGTTTTTATGAAATGTGAAACCACCAAAAATTTTATGATATAGAAAAATATAGAAAAAAATATAATATGTATAACGATGAAACTGGACTTTCACTAATTGGACAGGTAAAGGGATAATCTTAATTGTAGAAAACGAATAAATGAACTGTTAGAATAAAACCTGTTATAATATCGCGAGTTCATGTGAAATAATGTAATTATGAAAATTATGTTTATGTGATAGTTGACGGATATTTAGGGATCTGAGAAATTCAATGGTTAAACCAGTTATTTCGTTTCAGGTCAAGGATTATTTTACTCTTATATCTTTACAAGTGGTAAATTTTATAAATGATAAAATTGAGCTAAATCTATTAATATTAACTAAACATTGACTTCTTCCTCATCACTCTTTCCTAATTTTAGGTTTTACTTAGATATCTTGTAATCATTTTATTAGTGAAATCATCCATGATTAGTTTGCTAAATCAGCTGAATTTTTTTTGCCTATTTATCGTATTGAAACCATATTATTTGATTAACTAAATTAAGGGGATTATCATTTTTGTATTCACCAACTGAAGTAGAAAAATGTTTGAAACTTTCATTTATATTCATTTGGTCATTTATTTTAATTCTATATCTACTTCAAATAATTGCATTAAATGAATTATTGGAGTATATTCGAACATTGAAAAAATTCTTGTATTTTATGTTGGAAAATTAATTTGCTTTCAATGGTTGTTTAAAAATGAGGTTTGAGAGATAAATGAAATAAATATATTAGACTGTATGTGATTTGAATTCAAACTTTTGCAACAAGGCTTGGAACTTTTACAATTATTTTCATATTCAAAAGTTTAATAATTTTTAGACCTGCTATTGTGTTATTCATTTGATCCCTGTTGAATTATCTAGCCTATCGTCTTTTCGACTCTCAATATTAATAAAACACTTTGAAAACTTGTCTGGAATTTACAGCGGCTAAAGATAGATGTCAAAGTTGATTCATTTAGATAAGAAATAAAGACAAATATTTTATAGCGGAAATCTAAACAAAATTAAATAGTTTATACGTGCTTGATCACTCAAGTGTCTTTCAGGTTCAACTGTCAGCTATAAAAAAGGAACTGACTGATTGGTTGAGGTATAAATGTAATATCTGTAGGTTATAATGGAATATTTATGGAATGTCATGGTGCAATCTTGGTTCTAAAACCAAGCCTTGTCTTGTCAAAAAGAGCCTGGTACTATCTGACATCTCTTAATGAGATGGTTGATCAGTTTAACTTTAATCTTATTTGGGTGCTTTTACATTTTGGTATAACGGGCAAGTTGAAATCCGACGAACTCGCTCGGTATGGTAACTAATTGTTATATAATTACTCAGCTAGCAATTTGTTCAGGCATTCCCTATTATGAAGCGGTCCGGATCAGAGTGTAATAAGGTAAATCCTACATCCAGTCCCTATCAGAACTCATACCTGATTTCACTACTAGGGCGTGTTGTATTGGTCCTGATTCAGCATGGAGTTCAAAAACCTATCTCATCCCTAGTAGTAAATGCCGGACCAGGACTGGAATAGAATCATTTCTGATTTTCCAATTACGGTATGCCCTTTATTTGTCCTGATCTGACACCTATTCATTTTAATAAATTTGATTTGGTTAACCTTCGCGTGAACAGTATCTACCCGGGTAGATATCACGGCTTTTGTGATTCAATAACTTTATGAGTTTTTAACCAATCATCATGCCTGTTCAGCTAAGTGATTAATTTTTAAATTGATTTCGCAAAATCTGAAAAAAAAATATTTTGGACTTTCTTTTAACACTTATTTTTGATTTTTATGTTTTTTTTACGTAAGAAAACAATATCTACACGGGTAGATGTTTTTTTTCCTTGGGTTTTATATGAATATGTCTTAAATGTATCTGGTATATAGTATCTGGTTTCTGGTATCTTGTTTCCGGTATCTGGTATATGGTTTCTGGTATCTTGTTATTGGTATCAGGTATCTGGTATCTGGTTTCTGGTTTCTGGTATCTTGTTATTGGTATCAGGTATCTGGTATCTAGTATCTGGTATCTGGTATCTTGTTATTGGTATCAGGTATCTGGTATCTGGTATTTTTTATCTAACATCTTATATCTGGTATCTGGTAACTGGTATCTGGTATCTGGTATATGGTATCTGGTATCGGGTATGTGGTATCTCGTATTTGGTATCTGGTATCTGATATCTGGTATCTGGTATCTGATATCTGGTATCTGGAATCTGGTATCTGTTATCTGGTATCTGATATTTGGTATCTGGTATCTGGTATCTGTTATCTGGTATCTTGTATCTGGTATCTGGTATCTGGTATCTGGAATCTGGTATTTGCTATCCGTTATCTGGTTTCTGGTATCTTGTTATTGGTGTCTGGTATCTGGTATCTAGTATCTGAAATCAGGTATCTGGTATCTGGTATTTTTTATTTGGTATCTGGAATCTTGTATCTGGTATCTGGTTTCTGGTATCTTTTTAGTGGTATCTGGTATCTGGTATCTGTCATCTGGCATCTTGTATCAGGTATCTGGTTTCTGGTATTTGGTATTTGGTATTTGGTATCTGGTATCTGGTATCTGGTATCTGGTATCTGGTATCTGGTATCTGGTATCTGGTATCTGGTCTCTGGTTTATGGTATCTGGTATCTGTTATCTGGTATCTTGAATCTGGGATCTGGTTTCTGGTATCTGGTATCTGGTTTCTGGTATCTGGTATCTGGTATTTGGTACTTGGTATCTGGTATCTGGTATCTAGTATCTTGTATCTGGTATCTGGTATCCCATATTTGGTATCTGGTAAAAGGATGGGCTGCAATGGATGCTCTGGTGTAATGCGCAAAGTTTGCAGGTTCAGGTAAAATCGATTTGATCTCCGCAGACGCCCGTTCATCCATAATGTATTTGTAAAATACCGTCAAATCAGCAACATTTCTTCTATGTTGCAAGGAATCAAGCTCGTTAGTAAGGTTTAAATTGCCGATCAATTTAACAGCTCTCCGCTGTATGGAATCAAGACATTTCAAACTACTTACATAGGCTCCACCCCAAATGTGAGAACAATACTCCATGCAGGAACGAATAAATGACTTATATATTAAAAGAAGCTTCTCACTATTAAAAACCTTACGACAATTACCCAAAAATCCTAATTTTCGAACAGCGTTCTTAGCTAGGCTGAAAATATGAGAATTTCATTTCATATTATTTTTAATCTCAACCCCTAGAAGTCTAACAGATATTTTCTCTTCAAGATCATTTGAATCAAACTTTAATGAAAACGGATTAGGTGTTGATGACCTAGAAAAATAGCAAACTTGAGTTTTACTCGTGTTGAATTCAACACTGTTAGCAACACCCCAATTCAAGATTGTTTTTAAATCAATGTTTATTGACTCTATCAAATTTGATCTAGTGACATTAAGTGTTTCTGGTGCATAAAGATTTGGCATTTCATGAGACGCGTGAAGTGTACTACCATCAGCAAAACTATGGATGGGATTAAATGTTGAATCCAGCAAGTCATTGATATATAGAAGAAAACGAGTAGGTAATAACGCGAAACCTTGTGGAACACCAGCATTTGTTGAAAATGTGTCTGAATATAAAATTCTATATTCTTATAGAATTCTATATCCTAAAAGAATATAGAATTCTAGAAATGTCTAGAAAAAAGACAAATCATTTGAAGAAAATTTTAAATCGCAAAGATGGGTCTGAAGTTATTTCGAATAATCTACGGAAAACCTTTTTTTGTAGCTCAGAATTATAAAAGGTTGGGGTTGGATTTTCATATGATTTTAAAACTTCGATCCTAACGAATCGCAACAAAAATTGGAAAAATAATTGTTTGAAAGGAGTAGCAAATAATTATTAGCATTAATCTAAAGGTGAGTATATTGGCTTTTGATTGTGCATTTTGATTTTTTTAAATAGTGGACGGTATTAAAATAATTTTGTGTCAAATAAAAAATCGCGTAGCTGGTGCGATAGTAACAAAATATGTGGGGACGATTGTAGCATGATACAAACGTCCCCAACAAATTTTTTAAGAGCGAAAATATAATTGTGCTCAGGTTTTTTCTTATAGAAATGCCAAGAACGCGCGTACGCAAAACAACCAGAGGTTTACACTCTCTTGAAACCATGGAATCAGCATCGAATACATAAAAAGATTCAAAGCGATCGCTAAGAGATATTGCTAATGAATTTTCAATTTGCCATGTTTCTTTAATGCGGTTTATAAAAAAGCAGGAAAGCTGTACTAAATTAGAAATTGGTTATAAGCCACATAATAAAGTTTTTACTCAGCAGCAAGAAATAGAATTTACAAAATATATACATCGGTGCGCTGACTTATATTACGGTCTGTCTCCATTAGATATCAAGAAAATGGCATATTCTTGGGCTATCAAATTTGATTTAAAAATACTTGCCAGCTGGAAGACGAACAAAGTGGCCGGCAAAGATTGGTTTTCGTCTTTCATTAAAAGAAATAAAAAATTTTCAATAAGAAAACCAGAAGCCACTAGTTTGAGTCGTGCAATGAATTTCAAAAAAGAGAACGTTCAAAAATTTTTGTACTAATTATTCATCAGTGTTGGAAAAATATAAATTTCTACCACATAAAATATATAATGTTGATGAAACAGGTTGCCTGAACGGTCAGGAGCCTCAAAAAATAGTTGGAAAAAAAGAAAAAAAATCAAATAGGCACAGTAGCTTCAGCAGAAAGAGGAACCTTAGTAACTGTTTGCGTTGCTGTAAATGCTATAGGGAACGCACTTCCTCCAATGTTTATATTTCTAAGATTGAAATATGCTAACCATTTTATAACAGGTGCTCCAGCTGGCAGCATTGGAGCTGGCAATAATTCGGGCTGGATGCAGAGCGATCAGTTTCTTCCATTTATAAAACACTTTCATTTGCATGTACGATCCACAAAAGATGATCCTGTGTTACTACTGATGGCAATCGTGAATCATATTTGTTTATTGACGTGATTAATTTTTGTGGCGAAAATGGAATAGTGCTATTATCTTTCCCACCACACTGCTCCCACAAATTACAGCCACTGGATCGTTCAGTTTATGGTCCTTTCAAACGATACTACGATCAAAGCATGGAGAACTAGATTAAAAATATATTGGGACAGAGAGTATCAGTTTATAATATTCCCACAATAGTTCAGCATTCGTTGGAATCAGCTACAACACCAACAAATATAATTGCTGGATTTCAAGTATCTGGTATCTGGCCTTTTAGTCCACAAATATTTGATGAGACAGAATTCGTACCTTACGAAGTTACAGATATCCCCTTATCTTCAAACAGAACTGAAAATACCATAGTTGCAGCAGCATCAATATCAACTGGAACCATCAATTCCTTAGTTGAAATCGACAAAGAATTGCCGTCAACCTCAACGGGTATCACCGAAGCAGTATTTTTAGTTGAATCTGTTCGTCCATATCCATGATCTATATTAATTGATAATCCACAAGCTACAAGAAAAAAGGGCAAGTCAGTTATTTTGACAGACACACCAGAAAAAAATGCCATTGAAGAAGCACATAATTCCAGACAATTAAAAAAAAGTTGCCTACATAATCAACTGTAAAAACATCAAAAAAACAAAATTTTAAGAACAAGAAGTGCCAAGATAAGTTAGAATCAGAGTCATCAGATGATGCAGATGATCATTGCATAATTTGAATATGATTTTATTCTGATTCTGCGCTTTTATCGTATGATTGGATTCTCCGCATGGAGGGATCAGTTTTTATTGTTTTGAATATTTTTTTATTTTTGATCTACGGGTGTGACAACCCCGCGTACTCCAGTCCCTGCTATTGACATACGAGTTAACGTGAGATATCACATACCACTGGCAATAGCAGTGAGATATCACTAGCCAAGGTGACATCTTAGGGGTAGTGGCGGATGAACTGTATTCAGTCAACGGTAGCACCCTCAGTCTTAGCTGTGAAATAATCCTTGATGATGAGACGCTATTGCTTCCTTGAGGAACGAGCCTTCATATAACTATGTGTGGGTTTTAATATTCAAGAAAGATAGAGCGTCACAGGATGAAGGAATATGCAACCGGCTGGATTATTGGCAACTACAGTTTTGTTTTGTTTCAGCAAATTTTTGTAAAAATTTGCTATTTACTTTTTAATTTACTTTATATTTTTTCTATTCTATCATAAAATATTGGACTATTTCATATTTTGTCAGTGATAGGATTTTTTGTTTAGTTATTCTTTAACCAAAAATATAAAAAAAAACAAAAAAAGAAAGATTTACGTCCATCAACATCTTTGAACGTATGTTGTTGTGGGACCTTGGTCTAAAAAGGTTTTTATGTGTTATTGTGACACATATTGTAATTCCTACTACACAACACATTTTATAAAAAAAAAAATGCAGCACGTGTAAAAGGTGGACGCACACGAAATGTGCTAAAGTAAAAAAATCTACTCTTTTTTACGAATGTGTTAGTTGTCAGTCAGATAATGATATATAATATAATTAAAACACTAAATATTTGGTTAACGAACATTTTGCTGTGAATATATATACCATTATTATTTTTTTGTTTTATAATTTTTTTGTTATTTTCTTATTATTTTTTTATTATTCTAGTCACGAGTGAGTTAAAAAATATGTGATTTTTATTGTATTATTTAAAATATGTAAATTTATAAAAATTAAAAATTTGTTTATGCTAATTACTATTTAGAATAATATTCTATTAATACTTTTGACCCTTATATATGTTACAATTGACATATTTGCAAAATATTTGTTTAACTATACCTGAGAAAGGTTTGTGCATGTTATATTTGAGTCAATAAAACTGTAAAGACCGATTACGACTACGATTTTGATATCGATCAGACTTTTAGTTTTTTTTCTAAAAATACATTTGCTAAAACTGGTTACTATTGACCCCGTTCTCGCCTACAATCAGCAAACTACTCAAAAACCTCACCATTTAGCGTTTCGAGAAAATATTTCAAAATCACAAATTCATATTTCTTTCAATATTTCAAAAATATTGTAAAAATTAAACAAAATCAAAAATTGAAACTTTTTTCAAAATTCTAAATAAAAATTCTATTTTTTTTTTCAAAATTCTAAAAATATTCCAAAAATTCTTACAAAATCAAAAATACAAACTTTTTCAAAATTCCAAAAATATTTCAAAAACTTTAACAAATTCAAAAATATCCATGTTCAATTATATTTACGTAAACAAACAGCTAAATTTTATCAAAAAAAATCCTTTTTATGGACACACTTGACAATATTTTTTTGACAAAAACTTATAATGCAAGTATCTAAATTTTGTTCTCACATACCGATCCCGACCATCAAGATTTCTCCAAATTCAATGTTCCTACTCGTAATCACTTAAAATGAAAGTGTTTTAAGCAAAAAATATGCAAATTTCCTTGTTTTGACACACTTGAAGAATCTTTTGACACACTTCCGGTACAGTTATCGAACACATCGTCCTTTCGGCTCTTACCATTAAGTAAACCTATTTTTAGAAAAAAAAATTGAAATCCGTCCAGTGGTTTTCTAGATTTCGTAGGTTGTGACGGCCAGCCGGACGCACGCCGACAGACTGACATACATTTTTTTTTCGCTGTTTTAGAATCAGTAGGTCCTAAAACGTCGAGAAATGCCAAAAAAAGTGGGGGTAAGAATTACCCTTTCAGCTCATGAATGTAATACTTAGGTCTTTCAGACCGAAGTAAAATTAAATAAAGCAGTAGTATCCCAAGAAACATAAATTCTGTTACGAGAAAAAGTAAAAACCAATTTTGGCCGGAAGTGACAAACCGGAAATTCGGATGCAGGAACTGTTGTGAACCGTACTTAATGCTTATGTACCAAGTTTCATCCAATTATCGATTATCAGGTTTTCTTTAAATAAAACAGGTGCTCGGGTGTCAGCTGTGGGTCTCGAACATACACTTGAGGACTTTTGTTGCCAATCTTCAGAATAACGTCTTTTGTGAGTTTGCAGGATGTTATTACGGTTTCCTTTTCTGAATTTATTTGTGATAGAAATGTCGCTTCTAAGACTACAAAAAAGGTTGCAACTCCTACAAACTACTATGATCTGCAAAACAGGTCAGTAAGACCAACACGTTTGACATCTGTGGCCCAACTGTCCTCAAAATTTTGAATCAAAAATAATGCTACAAATAATGTTCTAGCATCTGGCATTATCTTGAACTTAGAACTAGCATGTCAATGGGATAGATGTCAGGACATGGTAAGCATCTTATTTACAAAAAGGTTAACGAATTGGAAAAGAGTTTGTACAAGGCTTAATTACTACTTAAATGTAATGAATTAAATTATTTTATTTAAAAAATATACTGTTGCGAATTTTAAATTAAGAGTAATAATGTGTTTCAATATTGAAAAAAAGACCACACTACCAGTTTAATTTTCTTTCCCGTTCTTGATAATTTGGTTCGATTATTTTCTATGTTTCCATCTTTTTCTCAACTACTAAAACAATCCGTGCAACTTTAATTTCCACCGGAAATGCATCCGTAAGAATAATTTTTGAAGTGTTTTGACTAAAACCCCATCGTTAGTCACCGATGGTAGTTTTAGCAAAAAACAATTAGTCAACCAAATACAACATTGGTGAGTAAAATACTCATTTGCCTGGTACACAAAGGCTGATTGAGTGTCGTCTTCCAACGTATATTAGAATCTGCATAAAAGCCACGTATCTATATCAACATCTTTCTTGAAGATGAAATTTATGTGTACACCAATCGATTTTCAGATTACCTACAGTAGTAAACTTACTGTTTCAATTATTCATCCCTTCGTCAAATAATCCAAATCAGTAAAGCGAATATTCTATTGTTTGTCGCTTTCATTATGATATAATTTTTATAATTCGCTAAATATTTACAATAAACTTATTAATTTTTTTTACCGTGAAATGGAGAATCAGTATCAAGATAATTTTATATAACAAAAAAAAATGTTTCTTGTTAAAATAAATTCTATGATGAGATGAAATAAATAAGAGACAAGGAAATGATGAAGGATACAAAAAACGGAAGAAATACTTTGTTTGTTGTATTTGTAAATAATTCTTTATTCTTTTCACTGACAACCATTTCTCTAGAGACAGATCTGAATTGAGTTGTAACGGAGGAATATATATTTATTAATCTATATTTTATTTATGATTTGTTTGATTTCTGGATTTAAATTTTAATTGTGTGTTTGTTGAGAGTTTGGGAAAATATGACGAGCTCGTTTGTAATGGAATTAGTATAATAGGTTTTGGTTTTAAATCAAACATAAATAAACAAAAAAATATTTTTGAGACTGTTTCTTGGACTTCGTTTTCTATGTTAGTATTTTCTGTGTTCTATGTACTATGTCTCTGCAAGGGAAAAAACCACATCAAAAACTTGTTTAGAACGGCATATTTGTTTTATTTCAATAGTACATAATGATGCTAGGACGTAAAACTAAAGATTTTGGACGGATGTGGAGTTTGCAAATCGAGGTGCTAGCCGAGATTTGCACCCACATTAAGTCCAAAATAGCTTACGTCAGTGCATCATATACTATATTTTATTCGCCGCAAGCAAAATATTTTAAGAAAAGTTGTTTATTCTTAATTAAAATTATAAATTTTCATAAATTTTAAAATAAAAATATGTGGAACAAGTAACCTTTGACAAAATATTTATTATTTTTTCCAAATTATTGTGTAGCTATGACAACAAATGATAACAACTATTTTAATTGGATAATGGAATTTTGAATTTGAGGGTTGCTTTGATAAAAATTTTTATTTTTCATAGAATTTAAACAAATACAAATGCTTTTTACTTTTTTGGACCTAGCTATGACAACAAAATAAATAGTTGAAAAGTGATACTTTAAAGCCGCAAATCACAGTAATAAAGTAACACTTTAATATGTAGGCGAATAAAAAATATTTTTGAACTAAGACACAAATTTATATATTCGGGAACTCCAGCCACGAAAAGTGGTTCGAAGGAAGATTGAAGGCAAGTGCTGCTTTGTTACATTTAATAAAACTGGCGGAGCACACGTACTTGATCGGAAAAATTATTTTTTTTTTGTTTTCTTTTACTCTCTGAGATCCCAAAATCTCTTTCCGTAGGCTTATGTAGCTTTTTTATTTCACTCAAAAGTGTATAGTTATTGTGACTTTTTTTTATATCTATAAGAAAAAATCTTACCACAAAAAAGTACTTTTTTCTTCCTTCCTGAGATTGCGAAAAAATAATTTGGTTTTTCTTATAAGCAAACATTGTTTATTGAAATTTCATCAATGAAAAATAAATTTGTCAATGATTAAAGTGAGTGAGTAAGTTTTCATAATAAACTCTAACAAGAATTACACAACGAAAAGGATTTATTTCATGTTGATAGAAAATATCGCTTGTCCATATTTGACCTAACCACTGAAAATAGCTCTCGTAATTATTGTCATTCATTTTTTAAAAATTAGCACAACTACGAAGAAAAAATTTGATATTTTTTGTCATTTTAAATTTAGAATTGTTTTAAATTTATGATTTAACAAAAAAATTTGTTCTAGGAAATATATACATTGGAAAATAAATCAAAATTGAAAAAAGAGAAATTGAATTTAACAAATTTGCGATCACGATTTTGTATACCTCTCTTCATACATTTAGGTACTTGCGTTCTCTCTTTATTTGTGTATGCTCTAAGATAATACACAATAAATTTAAAACTACCGTTAATCTCTCAGGTCGACGGTCAAACTCTTTAATAATGAATCGGAAGTGAAATAAATATTCGTCTTGACGATTGCCTCTTCTAACATATAATTTATGACAGGTTTACTAGCATAATCAATAAACGCTGGTCACCACCTAGAGGTACTAGGTCCTGGAACAGGACCGTTTTGAAGCATTCAAACAGCATTAATAAGGTGGCATACTAGAATGTTTGTATCAGTCTTAAGATGAAAAGACAAAGGAAAGAGTATTCATCTCTTCTGTACATATCGTGCACTGTTCCATAGATGGCAAATTTATTTTGGAACACACAAATTAAAACTCACTGGGGTAGAGATTCATGGAATCAGAAAGGATCTATTCTGGTCTATGTGTGTCATACTTAATGTGTGCTATAATCACAGCCACTGTAACCAGAAACTTAAATTTAACTTTTGTAAATGGTTCATTATGGTAAAAAAAACTGATTAGCTTTTGAGGTACATTGAACAAAGTGGTGGGTGATTACCATACATATGCTGTTTTTTTTCATTCTGTGTTTTATACCTGTTGGAACACTACATTTAAGGAAACTTAAATGCAAGGGCTGGTATTAGGGCGATAATGTCAAACCAATTCCTTTTGAGTCGTCTCTCGGGGATTACTTTATATAAACTTTCGAAAACTTCTTGTACTAAATTGAAGAAACTTGGTACATGACCTTACATAATGCCGCATCCCAACTTCTGGCCTATTACTTCCGGTAGAAATATTTTTGTCACTTTTTGTATTTCACAACATGATATTTATTTGATCGGATACCTTTCTGGCGTCATTGAACACAGTCACTTTTTATACACTGAAAACCTATGTTAACAAAAGTAGATAAATAAAATCTTGTTTGACCTAATGTCTAGTATGTCTAGTATTTATTCGATAAGCGCATTTTTCAAAAACGGTAATCAAGTCAGCAAATAAACGTCAATAAATTCCAAAGAATCCTGAATATCTGGCTAAAATATCTACCAAAACTGCAGAACGTTAGAATCTTTAACAAAAACATGATAGTCCCTGTCCTTGAGGAGTCCGAAAACTTTTGTTGTGGCATTATCCTCGACTCGGCTGCTTTTTCATTCGGCAAGCTCCGAAAAATGGCGATTGCCCGCGATTTGTCTTCTATTGTTGAGTCCGACAACCCAAACATGCCAAAATGTCAACTGTCGGACTCGACAATAACAGACACACTTTTGTCGGATAAAGCTGCCTACCTTCGTGTTTTAAAACAAATTTCTACCCCCATAGCGCCTTACGAAGTATAAAATATGTGGTAATCATCAAATGAAATCGGTGTGGGCTTAGAAACTATAAGATAAATACAACAACTTCTACGTTTCAAATTACATTTTACGTCCTTAAAGTTAAGACAAATTCTGAGTTATTTAATAATAAAAATTTCGTCCATGCTTGAGATCACAATCATGAAAAATCATAAAAATGTCAAATGTATCTATTATTGACAAAAATGTCAAATGACATAACAACAACAATAAGAAGCCAAATCGTTTTATTTCCGGTTGATTTTCTAATACAAAATTGATAAAAATTTTCACTATTGAGTAACAACAGTAGTGAGTGTGTGTATACATTTGTACTGTTGTTGGTCCATTTATTGTCCATATTCATCAATTCACAATATAATCATCTATATTATAATAATAATAATATGAAAATAATAGTACGAGTACGGGAATTGAAAATGGACCATCGAAATTATTTGATGCGGAACAATGATGGTTGGTTGTTTGGTGAATGTATGGATTCAGTAATTTTATTTTCTATAGATCATATATTGAGGGTTGATTGATTATTTTTTTTATGGAATTTTTTTAATGGAGGTGGATGATGAGGAGATGAATAAAGAAGGGCTACGAGGGTTCAATGATTGAGATAATGAAGGTTGAAGTATTATTTTTTTTACAATGTAATTTTTTATAGAATTTTTTTAACCGTATATGTTATATGTTTGGATTTAGGAAAACTAAATTAAATTGATATGTTTTTATTTTATTTGTTGATTAAAATTGGGGATGATTATTTTATGAATTAATAACCATTGTACGAGCCTGTAGGAAAATTAGACTATTTACTTCTATTTTAAATTAAAAATTGTTCTTTGTAAAACTATTGCTAACGTTAAAAAATCACCTGTGTAATGCACAACAATTAATACTGCAATTAAGATTTGGGTTAAAGTGTAATTGAATCATCGAATCGATTTTTTTATTTAGGTTACATACCTGTAATTAGATATTATAGGAATCCCCTGATAATGTTGTAAAAAGTGCAACAATTTATGTACGAGGTTCAGCTGATAATAAACTAACTCTTTATAAGGAAACTTACAGACGACGCTAGCAACTATTCAAACGGTCATCGTTTTGAATTTTCTTTCCCATTTCTCAATTTTTTGAGTAATTTGCAATATTAATTCTATTTCAATCGTTATCTTATTCCGCTAATAAGGTCAATAATTTTTTTATCTATATAAATATAGATGGATTTTGTTTAACGATATCAATTAAGTTTTATCGTTAACCGATTTACACTAATAATAAATCAATTTTAATTTAATTTAAATTAATTCAATTTATAATCAATATGAATTTCAATAAACTTTTAATCATCTTTGCGGTAATTATGATGGCATTGTTCGGACAAAACGATGCAAAGCCCGACTTTTGGAAAAAATTTGGGAAAAAATTGGTTTGTCATATAAATTATGTAAAAAAGTAAGAAACGTTTCAATTATATTTGAGTTTACAGGAAGGGGCTGGTCAACGAACTTTTGCCGCATCTGAAAAAGTTGCAGATTTGGTTGTTGGGGTTGCTGGTGCAGTAGAGGCTGTTAATGGTGCCGGAAATCAAAATCCAAATAACCAATAAACTATTAATTTTTACTGTATTAATACATATTTTTGAATTATTAAATAAACAATTTTATTTGTTTTTGGTTGATAACCTAAAAATGATTTGAAATTTCTAAGATATTTTTATAACCAGATTTGTTTGTCGGTTTCCCAACTCTATAAAAAAAATTTGAAGATAAAATTCGATTTCAATAACATCATATTTGTGTTTTTTTATAATTAGGAATAAAACAGCAACATTAAACTGCTAAACCTTGACTCTGTCTGTACCTACCTATGGAACAAAATTACTATATCGTAAAAATGCGATTGGTTTTATATATTACTTGAATATTAACATCAAAACACACTAAATCTGTTTTTGTATTATCATTTGCTGTATTTTGGTCCCGCATATATGCACTTCTAAGGAATGAAAAGGAGTCAACTGGTTCTACCAAATCAATAGACTGTCACTTTATCTCACTGACAGTCTGTGTAGATTTAGTGTATTTGTGCTTCTAAGGGTTTCTGTAACCAACCAAGTTCTTTAAAAAAATGACTGAATAAATAGTGAATTTATTCTCATAAATTAAGACAAGATACCTGTGCCGAGGACTGCTTGTCCAAGAAGAGTTTGGTCGTTTCCATGAAACTTTAAATACCGCGTGCATTTGTGGGGCAATCAATACCTTACTACACATCATGAATTTACTTTTGTGGATTCCCTATTTCATTATACCTAAATCAAATGATATATTACTTGATAATGGCACGTTATTGCTTGTTCGAAGAAAAACCCCTACACATAATTTAAAGTGTCAACTTTAATCGTTAAGAAAGGCGTCACAGTATCAAAGAATATGCCACTAGATGGATTAATGGCAACCCCATTTTAATTGTGTTTAGTTGTTAACTCTATTTTCTCTATCAACATAAATCCATCCTTCGCAAGTACCAACATGACTACAGAAGTGGCTTAGTTTTTGCACTTCATGGTGGATAATAAAATAAAGCACCCTCAGAACTGAAAAAATAATGCTTCCAAATTTGTATTAGCGCATGACGCTGATCAGAGTGTGAGAAAAGCAGGAACATCAACTCAAAAGCTGAGCATAATCTTAAATTTTGAACACAAATTCATCAAACATTATGTTGTATTTGTAAACACATTTTTCAAAATTACAAGTGTTCTAACAAATTTGGTGACAGCGGTGAAATCTTAAAAAAAATAAAAGGGTAAAGAGTTTATCCGACACAATTTGAGAAACAACTTTTCAGATCTAAAAGGTACGGTTGCTTCCATAGAAGAAGAAAACAATTCTTGTTTAGACCTTTCCATTCTGCACCCCATTTTTTTGGTGCCATAGATGCTCCACATTGGAACGTAGGCTTTCAACAAGTGTCTTTCACCTGTGTTAATTTCATCAATTAATTTATGGTCAAGTTTCACTTGAAGACTTTGCCTAAAAACACTTTGACCTAGATGCGATTCGAACTCGAGTCATTCTAGTTGAATGCTACCACTAGGCCACTCAACACACAATTCTGCACCCCTAGTTGAGAAAAATTGTAGTTCAAATCAAAATTTAAAGTTTTCTTTTATATCTAATGTCAAACACACATTCGTATAAAAACGTTCAAATTTCTATTTAAATAATAAATAAATGAAATACGCAACTAATCACGCTGGGGTCACCACTTTAGAAATAATGTACATATTTATAATTGTACGCTACACATTTTGGATCAAATACTCAAATAATTCGTTATAAATTATATAGTTGATTATTTTGATGATTGATAAATTTAATAATTTGATACTTCAACGATTTAGTTATTTAATAATTTTTTCAGAGACCGATTAAATAAGATCTGCAAACAAAATTAGGTCTGCAAATTGGATCTGCAAAGGTTGGGTATCACTATATCATTACATCACCTTCACCTTTCGAATCGAAAAATTATTTTTGTCCAACTTAGAGAAATCATCAGTTTTTATGATATATCATCGAATATCGAAAATTCGATAATTCAAACATTTTGCTATAGTTCTTTTATACGCGTAAGGTTTGCTGAACTCAGTAGATTCTAAATTTCGACTGTCTAGTAAGCAGGCTTGAGTTGAGCTATAAAGTTTAATGTTAATTTGCGAAAACGCTCAAGTAGTTTTATGACGCCTCATATGGTTCACTGAGTTCAGTTTAACCCTGTCAACTCCTACAAAAATGTAGTCAAATTCGAAAAGATTTATCGGAATGGAATGATGTCTTAAGCCCGTAAAACAATTTTGGAAAAAATGCATGAAATGCGCACTAATTGTGCATGACACAATATGTCCGTGCACGAAATTGTTTACAGCACATGTGCACCATACTATGCACATGTCGTAAAACGCCTTCGCACATAAATGCACAGACATTTCAGACTCATGTGCATCAAATGTGCACTAAAATGTTCACAATATGTTCATTCATAGCTTTGCAGCAATGTATACATTTTTCAGACACATGTTGACGGCATGTGCATCACCAGATTTACAGAAAAATCGTATTTTGTTCAGGAAATTTTCAGGTTCATTTTAGACACAAATGCACCACTTGTGCATTTACATGTTCACGATGAGTTTACATAAAAGATACATAAATTTACTGTATACTTCTTAGAAATATGTTTATGACATATTACAAAATATCAAATAAATTCCTTAATAGAAATATCATAATCTTATACTAACCAATGTGTAGTCATAACACAGCCACTGTTATTACTGTTAAGCCGAGAAGCGATCACTAAAGTATATAATTTTGTAAGCTATGTATATCTTAAATGGATAGAACTCTAGTGAATTTTACCCAAATGAAATTTATGAGCAATTTCACACAAGTTCAGCAATTTTTTGGGAAATTTTGACTTGACCCCTTCTAATTTTCATTATTTTTTGTTAATAGATAGTCTTTCATAAATAAAAAATACAAGTTCTCTTAGGTTTTTTTTTCGACCAGGGGTCTTCACAGGATGCCCCTCAATTTTTTGTTATTTTGTGATGTGAGTGCATTTTGACGAGCGATTGTAGAAAAACTACTCCATCGATTTTCATAAATGATATATCGTTGAGTAGGTATTAGAACAAAGTTTTTAAAAATGTACACGGTAATTTTTTGAAATAATTTTTAACGAAATAATAATAAGAAAAGATGGCGCTTCACCTTTCTTTTTTTTAAACTGAATTGAAGTTTATTTTATATCTAACTACTTGTGAAAGTTTAGTACTAGTGCTATTTTTTGTTTTAAAGATAAAATTCGTTGTGCATATGACTGTCGGGAATCAGTTTTTTTTTGTTCTGAAGGAGAATTATAAAAATGGCGTTTTAAACTAAGAGATTTTTTTTTATGTTAAATATCAAATATTTTATTATTAAATGAACTTTTAAAATATTATACAAATTATATATGTACAATAAAGAAAATATGAGCAATTTCAGTCAAGTTCAGCAAAATTTTGCGACATTTTGACTCGACTCTTTTTAATTTGGTTTATTTTTTGTTTATAGATAGCCTTTGATAAATGAAAAATACGACTTCTCGTAGAATTTTTTTTTTCCACCAGGGGCCTTCACCGGGTGCCCTTGAATTTTGTAAGTTTATCATGTAGAGTTCATTTTGACGAACGACTGTAGAACAACTGCTTAATTGATTTTCATAAATGATATGTCATTGTATAGGTGATAAAAAGAAATTTTTGAAATTGTACATTGTCAGTTTTTACTTCAAAAACTGGAAGAAAGATTACTAAATGATTTTGAAGTTAAAGGAATCCTTCAAGTCAAATATCAACAATGTAATGGTCGATGCAATTATAATAATTTAATAGAAACTGTAGAAGAATTTATGAAAAAATTTGTTTACAGTTTACAAATTTTAATACCACACAACTTTACAGCAAACAGCAATCTACATTCATTGAGGAAAAAAAAAAATTAGAACCAGGAGAGTGCTTCGTTCAAGGGGATTTTTCTGAAAACTACGCTTTCATAATTCAGGATTTGGCTCAAGGCAATCATTATAATAATTCACAAGCTACTATTCATCCATTTGTCATTTATTTTAAAAGTGCCGCAAGTGAATATATACAGCATCGAAGTTTTATACTCATTTCGGATATAAACGATCACAACAGTACTACAGTCTATCTTTTCAAAACAAAACTTATTGAATTCATGAGAACGCATATAAATTCTAATATTAGGAAAATAATTTATAGCACCGACGGTGCACCTACTCAATACAAAAATAAACATAACCTAATTATCTTATGCCACCATAAAAAAGATTTTATGGTTGACGCAGAATAGCATCTTCATGCTACCAGCCATGGAAAGGGACCTTGCAATGGGATTGGTGAGCAAAGATATTATTGATACACCAAAAAAATTTTCGAATGAGCTTTAAAATGGGAATCTACCATGAACTTTGGATACGCCGATAAAAATGAATATCAATTAACAAAAAAAAAATTACAAAATCAATATAAAAATGCGATTACTATAAGTGGAACTCAAAAATTTCATTCTTTTGTACCAAAAGAAACTTTTGAATGTAATATAAGTAAATAATTTTAAATAACTATATTTATTTTCTTTAACCTACATATATAATTTGTATGGCATTTTAAAAAGTTTATTCAATAATAAAATATTTGTAATTTAATGTTAAAATACAATCTTTTACTTTATGATTCCCTAATAACATAATACGAACATAATACTTCTCCAGTCAAAAGTTCCTAAATATATTTAGTTATTTATACGGCTTTTTTGTTTGCAGTCGAGACTGTCAAATTATTTTTTATAAGAGTGATTACTAAAAGTGGTAAATAAACATTTCATTTTTTTCCATCTAATACAAAGAAAATAATTGCAGAAGTGTTTTCTTATTCAAAAGAAAGTTCTGTTTGTAAAATAAGTAAATCATTTTTAACAATTGTATTCATTTCATTTATTGTACTACATGTATAATTTTTATAATATTTTAAAAGTTCATCTAATAATAAAATATTTCATATTTAACATAAAAAAAATCTCTTAGTTTATAACGCCATTTTTATAATTTTCCTTCAGAACAAAAAAAACTGATTCACGACAGTCATATCCACAACGAATTTTATCTTTAAAACAAAAAATAATGCATCTCCTAAACTTTCACAAGTAGTTAGATACAAAATAAACTTCAATTTAGTTAAAAAAAAAAGGTGAAGCGCCATCTTTTCTTATGTTACTCCATTTTTTTCTTATGTTACACCGTTAAAAATTATTTCAAAAAATTAACAATGTGCATTTTTAAAAACTTTGTTCTAATACCTATTCAACCACATATCATTTATGAAAATCGATTGAGTAGTTTTTCTACAATCGCTCATCAAAATGCACTCACATCACAAAATAACAAAAAATTGAGGGGCACCCTGTGAAGACCCCTGGTCGAAAAAAAAAGTCTAAGAGAACTTGTATTTTTTATTTATAAAAGTCTATCTATAAACAAAAAATAATCAAAATTAAAAGGGGTCAAGTCAAAGCGTTGTTGAATCTTCATGAAATTGCTCTTATATATTTCGTACACAAGTATTTGCGCGATTTCCTCTATATTCATATAGGTCATTTCGTAAACATGTTTCATGCGAATTTTATAAACAAATGCACAAATATAAAATTACACGGTGAACATTTGTTTAATGTTAATATGTATACATGTATACAAAATGTGCATAAAACATTTTGTTTAAAGTTCTATGCACATTTTGTATGCATGTTTACATGATTTAGAAATGTTAAATTAAAACAAATTTGTATGACGGTAGTACTCAAATACATTTACACTTCAACTAAATTTTAAATATACACTAGAATATTTCCAAAAAAGTACAAAATTAGTCAAAATAAAATGTGCATGAAATTTGCACCTACTCGTGCGCTATGCACATGATGTTTGTCGGGAAGGGAGTTTTCGTGTTTCTTTTTGAATCAGGGTTCGCAAGTCCAACAAGAATCTGCCACTGTCCGTAGAATCGTTCCGAAGTTGACTTTAACTGACGTTCTGATGCCAAGTTAAACTAAAGGGAGTTCTAAACTACAAATGGTGGTATTACGTCTCTTTTAATGAAGCTCTCATTCGCTGATGAAAAGCATTCTACCATTCCGTTCTGCCGTCTTTATTGTCAGAGGTAACTACAAAGATCTTACCCCCTAACCAACACCCTCACTCAGCACTCAATTGTTCTGTTTAGATTGTAGACTCTTCCAAACGATACATGTTGGCAATTTGTGGGCATAACTACAGATGTAAAAGTAATATTACCTATGATAAAATTACCGGTAAAATTGGTAATATTACGTAATATTACTTCGGCTTGGTAAAATTGGTAAAATTGCAATAAAATTTAAATAATTTTTCTTTAATAAAAATTATAGTTTGTGCTTTTTTGTTGATACTCCGTAAAATTGAAAATTGCGTGCACATTGTTGTGATAATATATCAGCTGATCGATCAATTTGCAACGGACACCAATAAGTGTAGGTAATTTTAACATCTCTACGTGTTGCCACAATGTAGAGTACTTTAGAGTAAGCAAGTGAAAAAGTGAGAATAGAGTAAGTGAGTCATTGAATATGTGAAACAGTGAGATAGTAAAACACTGAAAAATTCAAACAGTAAGTTGATAAAACTGTGATACAATGAGATAGGGAGACAGTAAGAAATGAAAAAGTAGAAGTTCATATAATAGTGGGAGAGTGAAAAAACGAGATAGCAAGACAGCCAAACAGTGAGACGTGAGACAGTAAGACCACAAGACAGCGACACATTGAGAGAGTGGGATAGGGAGACAATGAGAACAGTGAGACAGGGAGATATTGAAACAGTGAGACGAGAATACAATGAAACAGTGAGACAGGGAGAGAGTGAGACAGTGAAACAGTGAGGCATTCAATCAGTGAGACTGTAATAGTAAAGTAGGATAACAAGATAGTGAACCGGATAGGCAGGGAGACAATTAAACAATGGAATAGTGAGACTGCGCAACTTGATACCGTGAGACAATGTGATAAGGAGACAGTGTGAAAATGAGATAGTGGATCAGTGAAATAGCCAACATTGAGGTAGTGACATAGTAAGACAATGAGATATTAAGCAAATGTTAATGTGAGACAGGTACATAGTGAGACAGTAAGTCGATGAGACAGTGAAATAGTAAAATAGATTGTAAAACTGTAAAACTGTAATACACATTTAAACCAAATTGAAATCCCATGATGAAAAACTAATTTCAACAAGAAAATTTACAACGTTCTAAAAATATAAATCCTGAAAAGCTACAATTAGAAACCCTAAAGTAATTCATTTTATTTTAGTCAAATTTATTCTCAATCCCATAAATTTTCGTTCATCAGACCGGGGTGTTAACTCTATTCAATAAATATAAATAACAATGCAAGGAGAAGAATATGGCGCCAAATAAAATAAAAATCACAATTTTGTTATGACATAAAAATTGAAGAAAAAAAAACAAAATTCGGAAAAACCAGAACTATGTAGGCTTTAGGGAGCATCCGCGTCACTAAAATTTATAACAAAACTTTATTACAACATCCAACTTTTTTTTTATAAATTTCATTTTAAGCGGAACATGATTTCGATATAATTTTTTTTTTAGAGTAACAAGACATAGCTGTTAAATTGTTGATCATAAAATAACTGTTATGTTATAATTTTCATTTAAGTTATTCTGTATAAGATCTCACCCTCGTTACAAATTACATATCTGAGTTATTTTGAAACATTGTTTCTGATCATAATTTTGTCATTGAAAATATTTTATTTGTTTCATTCAAATCGAATTTTTTGATTTTAGTGTTCTTATCTTTCCTTTTTAGGACAAATACAAAAAAATAAAATGAAAGAAAATAAAAATTTCACGCTTAATATATTTAGTATCAATTTTCTTCGATATCATAGAGAAATTTATTTCGTTTTTTATTACGCAAATTAGAATTTTCTTTGAATAAAATGATAGAAGTCATATATTTCTTTGATGGGCTTACATAATGGGATATCATGGAAATGAGTGATAAATTAATCTAGAATGATCTTTCAGCAATATACTTTGAGAATACTTAGATATAAATTTGGATGATTGGAGTAGCCGTTGTTTATGAAAATTGCATTTAAAAGCAACTGATGGCTGTATTTAGAAAATTAAAGAATATTAGTCTGGCACGACCAAATTTTAAAAATAATCGGCAATGTGACAGTTGTTACACACACAATCCATTTTTTTGCTAAACTTTTCATCTGCTACCAACTAGAGTTTTTTCCAGTTGAATCGTTTAAGCACGGATGAATGTTTCAAAACTCGTTTCAACTGGTTCCTTGTATGAAGAATGGTTTCAGAAATCCAACTAAAAATAATAATAATAATAAATCAATTCAAGCAACTATACAATCCAAATTAAACTTATGTATATTGAATAGTGTATCCAATAAAAATAAATTGTTCAACACATTTATCATTCAAGAATATATGAAACATTTTTTTATCAATAAACTATTATTGTGTCTTAAATATTTATTTTTGCTTTCTCGTGATCAAGAGCACAATCAATATTCAATGGGACTAGACTGTCGTGTAACATTTTATATAAAATCGTTTTTGAATCCTTTTTAATTGAAAGTCTTACTACTGCAACAAAAGATAGAAATAAAAAGGAAATAATAATAAATTATTGGAAATTTTATTTTGTAGTTTTGCCCAGACCAAATAAATCTTACTAAACTCTTGAATTGGAATGGTATAATGTGACATTATTGAATTGGTATACAATTTTTATAAAATAAGATTGTGCCGGATGTGTGGGCAAGATGAAATAATATGATATTATTATTGTTTTGCGTTTTTTTCGTTTAGAAGAATCTGACCTAGATATTCTTTGAAAATAGAAGGACATATATAAGTTGTTCTCTTCATATCTAGACGTTTTTACTTATGTTCGTGCTAGCGGTGGAAATATTTGAAAAAAAAAGCTGCAAGACGTTGTGACGAAGGGAACCCAGACACACTACCTTCGTGTCAAAAACTTATTATATTCCTATTATAATAAGTTTATTTATTACTACATTCCCTTCGTTGCAAGTTTTTGTTTATTCCAGAAAATTTTAATTTGTTAATTTCGATGTCTTATGACATCCTATCTATTTTCAACACATTTTCCCATGTTTCGGTCTAGCAAATTATGCAAACATATTTAATGTTAAAATACTCACTAACTTTAAGTGTTAATCAAATTTCACTTAAGTTAATTCTTGGTGTTTTTAGGGTTCCGTTTTTTATACGGAGCACTATTGGTGAGAGTAAAACGAGTTTTTCACATTATATCGATTATCTCGTAAACTATAAATGCTATGGACTTGAAATTTAAGGTGCGTATAGAACTAATCTGCTCACATGAAATGACGGATACAAATAAAACTAAAGTGGTTTTCGTTTCGTAGAAAACATAGCAATTTTTTTTAGAATTTTGCGATGCACAGTTTTTGAGTTATTTTCAAAAAAGTGCAAATTTCAGACAGTCCCCCCCCCCTACGTTTCGACACTGATTGACAGAAAAATTTGTAAAAATTCACAGAGTTAGGAAATTTGGTAAATTTTGTATGAAAATTATAGCGAGGTCTCAAATAATTATATTTCTGTCTGTTTAGGGGACCGGTGTAAAGAGGGTAAAAAAATTTTTTTTTGACCCAAGCGAGTAGGGTGTCATTTGAAAGAACACTTAATTTAAAATTTGTTGCATTTTTTTTTAGAATTTTGCGGTGCACAGTTTTTGAGTTATGGACAAAAAAGTGCAAAATTCAGACCGTTACCCCCCCCCCCCCCCCCCCCCCCCCCCCTCCCCGTTACCCCCCTAATCACAGGAAATTGATGATGGTACGGACTTTTTTGTTAAGTGCACGTAAGAATATTCTGTCTTCACCATCAGAACATTAGAACATGTTTTGGTAATTTTTGTATTAAATTTCTAGAAATACTTTTTCAGTCATAAACTGACATGCATACTGCCTTTCAATAGCTGAAGACTATTTAAAAAAAATCCATTTTTTGGTTTCACCGCTGAAGAAGACTGCACCATTTTAAATGAGTGATCCATCTGTGTAAATGTAAAACGTGTTGGTCCCAGTGCCAAATAGGAAATCAGTAACAAAACGGTCCTCTATCGTTGGAATTAAAACTCTATACTGCTTTCGAAAGGCGGTTAAAGGTACTGTGTCATCATTAGACATGCAAAAAAATTTAGTAGGAGTTTTTTCAGATTTCTTTATAGCGCTTGATGACTATTTTTAAGACCCTGTTAGTTCCCAGGAGAACGAAATTTCTTGTAGCCTTAAGGCTCTTACGAATACATGAGGAGAAGGGCGTCCTGATAAGACCTGCAGACTCGTTGTCGTTGTCGACCTAGAAGCGCTTGTGGTACATAAACAAACAAGTCCTTATACCCCAGGTTTTTAATCGTATTCCCAACAAAATTTCTCGAGAAGCAAAGAACCCATATCTGACAATGGGGCTGACATCTAGTTTATTCAGTTAGTACACTATTTTCAGGTTTGCTACCAAAAACTCTGGGTCTGCTGACCCAAGTCCTCCATCATTGCTACAGAATTCGAGTTGAATTAACGTATTTAGTGCCATGAATAGTTAGGCTGAGCCAATTGTCGACAGTAACACCGAGATACTTTACACTTTATTGCAGTGTTGATGTGATATTATCAATTGAAGGAAGAGTGCAGATGTTTAATATTCTTCTGTTCGTAAACGCGCTGATCTGTGTCTTAGAAGGATTGATTGTGAAACCATTCATCCGATACCAACTGTTTTGGTCATCGTCATAGCAGTCTGTGTTTAGCCCTTCATCATTTAATTCAATTATAGGAGTTGGTCTCTATTATGTTACACATGGAACATTATCTCCTCACACCTACCTATCTAGACATCGGTCTTCCAATGTTCCCTGTATTCACTTTATTAGGTTTTTATTTACACCGTACATAGCCGTTCTTTTATGTAGTGATTCCAAATTGGTTGTTGTCGAAAAGCAATTCTATGTCACGAAAACACCAAGAGCTATTGCCTTTTTGGAGGTAATTTCTTCAATATCAGAGACTACCTCTGTGAGGATTGTGTCCGTAAACTTTCCCACTTGATAAGCGTACTGTTTATTGCTTAGTGGAGCTTGATAGACATTTCTGTAATATTCCTGCTGATCAGCCTTTCCATAGACTGAAGAATTACTGCAAGACGAAAGGTTATTTTTCCTGGTTTTAGGATAAAGACGACTCTTACGATTCTGCATGCTTGTGGTAATAGCCAAGAACTATGCAGGCCACAAAGTTCTTTAAGAACCTATAGCCTATTATGTCCTAACACTGACAGAACCTTGAGATCTTTATGGCTCACAGGAGCAGTTTTGGGCGATACAAGTTTTGGCCAAACAGATTCTTGGGCGATACATATCATTTTGCGTTTCTGTTTTAGTTCTTAAGGATTCTTCCAAAATAAACGGTGTTGAAAATGGTGCTGAAGGAGTGTTGTTTGTCTCTTCCTTTGAAAAAGTGTGAGTTTTGTTGAATAAACTTAGATTATGCCGTTTCGCAAAATGATCCTTTTCAGTCTTTGGAATAGTTTCCTTGCTTCATTGTACTGAGTCCACTCTACTTAATCACGAAATTTCAGGGCAATGATTAGAAGTTTCTAGGATATTTTTCTTAACAAAGGGTTTTATTCCACCAGACTGCCTTGTGAGCTGATAAATGGCCTGATCTTTAGCCTAGACTTAAAAAATTCTTCATCTCACCCGTCCCCCCTCTACAAAGACCCTGAAGACGAATCACAACTGAGATTTTCTTTACTAGAAAATCAATATATTTGTGATCGTTCATAGACATTTCCACAAAACACTCTCGTGTTCTTAAGTATTCTAGAAGATATCTGTAGCATATAGGTATCATGCCTATGGTTTCTTGGGCATCGGGAGTTAACAAAAGTGTGCTCTCCTCTAGAATTTAGAATTTCCAAAATAGTGGTAACCAAATACTAAAGAAGAGACTGATCTTTACCGTGGGTATTAATGTTTGTGCCAGGTACTATTCCAGTCAAAGTCATGTGATTGACGTCACACCCGACTATGATATCCAAATTTGTATTCTTGAAATATTCAGCCATGCGCACTAATTCCGGTATTGATGGACAACTAATGGAGTCTTTAAAAAGATATGCAGGCACACTAGGTATCTGCTTTTTCTCCGCAGCTTTTCCGTATCCGATTTTCCATCGACCAAGGTTTTACCCGTAGCCAATTTCTTCTTCTCGTATGCCGAGATCCCCCATTTGGAATTGTTCAAGCCATTTTGACATAGGAAACCACCCAACAAAGACGTCTCAGATTGTTTATGACCTAGCATCCATATTTTGACCAAATGGATCTTAGAGAGATCACAGAACTTCATAGCTGAAATTCTTGCTTTTTTCAATGGGATTCAACCTAAAATGGCCGTCACCAACAAGCTTAATGAGAAGTGATTTCAACATCGGCTTTCAACCCCTTCAAACGTAAGCAACGTTTCTGTTTATTTCAACATATCTTTAAACAGGTATTGTTGTATCAAATTGCTTTGGTCATGGATTATTTTTCCATCAAAGATTCTCCAACTCCGAAACACACAGAAGTTTTTACACGTTTTGAGGCGTCACAATACAAAGGAATTATGGAAGGGAGAGTAGTATTGTTTTAGGTGCCATATTTTCTTATTTCAGGTTAACCTCTTAATCTCAGGGTCGTTGGTTCGAGACCCACTTTGGGCGCCAAATGAACAAACTAGCGGTACAGTAAATAAGTTATATTTAAAATGAGTGCGATACATGGTAGTAATTATGTGACAGTCATAATAAATAAACTCTTGTAACTGGCATTCGTTACATTGTGATAAGTTTATCTACTTTGAGGCTTTAGATGTGGTTATCACTGGTCAGCTAGGCTCAGCTGGGTGTAGGTAATTTTTAAAGCATAAGTAGATCTAGATTTACCTAAAAAAACAGAACAACATAATATTAGGAAGAGTGGGAAGACAATAAACCTAAATTTATTATTTTAGCTACGCCACCGGTTTATTTTTCTTCATTAACGCGGAATTTAATCAATTCCAAAAAAATTATATTGACTTTAATAAAAAAATATGATGTTTTTGAGGAGAAAAAAAATATTGTAATAGGACTATTATTTTGAAAACGTAAATCGAAAATAAATCGACTATTTTTAAAATTCTGAAATTTTGATTCATTGTTGGTATTGACGGAAGAAAAACAGTAATTTCTGGTTTTATTTTTTGAGTACTTTAAATCGGCGGTTGAATTTTTGAGGCTTTTTCACGTAGTTTTGGTAATGGTGTCAATGTTTTGTTAATAGATGCCACAAATTTCATGCGATTTACGTTTATTTTTGCAAATAAAGAGAAAAATGGTGGAATAATCGAAATTTGTAAGCTAAAAATTAATAATCTTTTTTTTTTCGCTAGACGATGCGTTGAACCTTGGTTTACTTCAAAACTCATATCGCAAAAATAGTCCTTTTTTTTGTTTTTTACAAATTTTAAAGTAAATACATGCAGCTATGAAATAAAAAAATAAAAAGTTAGAGATTCCATATGGATTTTTTATACGATTTTTTAAAGTTTAGTGTATGAAAAATTCAGATGTGTTTTTACATCAAATTAGTTATGCTTTACTAAATGTGAATCTAATATATTGAAAATTTTATATTTTAACATCTGTACTAAATATTGAAACATATTCTATGAATTACTCATTGAAAACAGGTTTTTATTGAGAATAAGAATTGAAGATTTCGACGACCGAAGATTGTGATTTACTTTCAACATCTTAACACTAACATAAGCATGAGACTATTATTAATAAATATTTTTTCTATAAAAATCATAATTTAATGAAACAATAATAATATTACAAAAAATACAGAAACACATTTATTTATAAACTTTTCTTGCCTTTAAATTGAAATACTTCTGATTATCGGAAAAGGAAAACATTTTGGCAATTATTTTATCGACTATGTAATGTTGAGGAATCAACGGAGTCAACTTTAGCTTTCCTCTTTTCAACTTTAGCTTTCCTTCTTTTAATACTCACCAAACCACAGACATTTTCACCTTCCTATCTTTTCAAGCTGTTATATGATCTCAAAAGCCAGCGTCGCCGCAGATTTCCTTCCGGTTCCGGTCATACCAGATGAAAACTTGCCTTAAATTAGCTAGATGTGTGAACGAATTAACCAAATTTCAAAAATATAAAGTAAGAGTTAATTTGTCATTCGAAAATTTTAGATTTTTTCGCCTTATGATTAACTTGTTTTATTTATCATAAAATGCGATTTCGTGATGCAACACTACACTGAAAAAAATTTCTGGGTAATTGTAACCAAAAAACATACTTAACTTAACCAAGAATATCGGTTGTTTTTCAACCAGCTAAGCGCAAGTTTAATATTATTAATTTTGCATGGGTTACTTTAACACTTGCTTTTGCTTAGTAAATTAGAACTTTGCATCTGGTCAATTTTAACTATAAATGGCATCAGTAATTGCTTAGTTATTTTTACCTTTGCCAATCATTTAACTTAACAAATTTTTTAGTCAATTTCACTTATGTATAGTTAAAAAATGTTAGTTTGTATTGAACTATTTTTAACGAATTTTAAAAATGTGGCCTGTTTAAACTAACCATTCTTAAACTATGCGTTATAGTTCATTTAAACCAAATGTTAACCTATTTCTTAGTTAAGTTAACGCATGTTTATTATATTTTAACACACGTTTGAACTTTTTTTTTACTAAGTTAAAATAACTTTATAATTAATTATATACTAAACAAAGAAATACTTGATTTTTAGCTCATTTTTTAGAAATTAATATAAGAATACATTAAATAAAAATTAAACACTAAATACATTAAAAACAAAATAAATTTAAACAGGTATGAAATAATTGCATGATTGGACATAGAATAATATGTTTTTTTTTTACTATTAAACTTTGGTTGATACTGCGTTGAGTGGAGGATAGATTTTAATATATTGAGATTGGCTGCTAGTGACGTTGAATTTGAGTTGCCTGAGACCAATATATGTGGAAATGCGTACCATAGGTTAAAAAGTTCGTTTAAAATACGAGAAGCAGAAAAGTAACGTCGGTGATGCTGAATGTTTGACAGAACAAAGTTGACTGAGACAATACTAACATGTACAAACGTGAATATTAGTTAATTTTTCGAAAAGTAGCTGTTAAAAGCAAGAATAAGCAGAAATTTAGAGTAAGCAAAGGAGTGCATATGGTAACACAAGTTTGGTAAAGTCTGACAGTACAAAGTTGACTGAGACCAATGTTTACCTTGGAGACGTGTACCATAGAAAAAGATCGCTTTAAGAAGAAATATCTGATTAACGACGAAATGTCGTTTTAAATATCCATAAGAACCATACCTGTTCGTCAACAGATAAATGGTTAACGTCAGAAGATGTTCATGTTGTAAAAACATATGGGTAACGTTGGGGATATTCCTTTAAGATCAGGTATTTGGAAGTTCTGCTTAATTAGATGAAATCTGATTTTTATATCCATAAGGACCATACCTGTTTTGTCCACAGATAGAATAACGGGTAACGTTAGGGATAGAAATTAAAAATCAGAAAATTCGAAAAGTTTGTTTCGGCCCAAAAGTTAAGGAGAGTGGAGTGGGTCTTACGAAGGAAAGAATTGTGAAGCTTCGGCCCAATAATTTAAGGAGAGTGTAAAGGGTCTTACGAAGGAAGGAGATCTTAAACTTCGGCCCATAGTATCGACTTAAAAACAAAAAGAAAATTTTAAAAAATTAATCGCACTACAAGAAGTTGGCTGAAACCGAAAAATAAAAATTTGGAGAAAAAAGAAAAAAGAATTGTGTCACTAGGAGGAAACAAGATTAAGCTAAACAGCAGGAATGACTATCAGGAAGAATATGTGATCACTGTGACTGATCACTACGAGAAGAGTGTTGTGTTGCTGTGAAAAAAAGAATATTATAATAAAATTAAATTTTTTACAATAAAATGAAGCAAGCACTAATTTAAATTAAGAAGGAGAAAAAAAATTGAATTGAATTATAAAATTACTTATACTTCTTACAGTTGACTCCATTGGAAGGTTTGTTCATTGTCGGGGTTACCAGTTTTGGTTGTTACTGCGTTGAGTGGAGGATAGATTTAATATATTGAGATTGGCTGCTAGTGGCGTTGAATTTTCCAGGAGATGAAAATGATGATCGAAATGTTGTTGGAGATGTTGTATCCAATATAAGGAGAATTTGTTGTTTAGCACTATTTGATATCCTGATTCACTAAATGTTGCATTGTCCGGCATTTTTCAATATTATCTTCAACAGTTATCGAATCACTTAATTTATTATCTTTTTCTAAAGTATCTTAAATAATGGCAGAATCTATGTAATGAGAATTGTATAAAAGAATCTGATGAAATGGTTGAAGTTAAAGATATTGGAGAACGTGAATATTTGACATCATCAATGGTTTTGTTTTCTCATTATAATTAATTAATGACTTGTCTTGATTTGATTTCCATAAATTTATTTTATTACATTTTGACTTAACATGTTAACAGTAAAACATTTATTATAATATTTAAAATTTGGAATAGTGAAAAATAAGATTTAAAACAAATTTATTACACAAACATTTTTTTACATTACGAAAATCAAGAATTTTATCAAAACTAATTGGAAAAAACAAAATCCGAATAATAAAAATATATTTTTTTGTTTTTTTCATAAATATTAAGGAAATCATCGCCTGCTAATTTTTTAAAATTTTTAATTATAATGTTCGCCACAAAACTAACGATATCATGGGTATTTATACCACAAAAAAGTATTATATATTCACTGAAAATAAAATTCAATAAAATTGTCGTTAAATAAAAAACATTAATGAGTATTGAACTCCTTTCGTTGGTTCAATAAACAACATCGTTGGTTCGATAAATAATTTGTTAATATAACGAATAGTTTCGAATAACGAATGATAAATTGTTTATAGATCCAATGAAAAGTAGCTCATTAATTACTGTTTATTAATACAACGAACAATTTTATTGGAGTTTAGTAAATTTTTTTTTCAGGGTTCTATCTGTGGTATAAACGCTCGGAATAATTTTGAGAGGTAGAATGCGGTAGCCATATTTCTAATTCGTCATGCTACCTGGGCAACGCTAACAGAATTAGATTGGTGTATTTGAGAGGGGCAGGGTAAATACTGCTTATACTCAATGACTCTGCACCATGGCGAGTCATTGGCGTCATATATCCAATGCAACTCAAGAGTCTGTTCTCCATGTTAGGGGCGGCTTGGAGCGGGCGTCTGTCTTGGATCAAGCGGCTCGCTATATAAACGTGTAAAAAGTTTGTTTCTGGTGACCTTAAGATGCAGAACGAACCCACTCACGTAAATTTGGGTTGGGTGATGGGTTAACACTCCATTTCCGTAAAAAATTATTGGTCATGAATTCTGTACACTGGCCTTGGATTATCTCGGATTCATCACAAGAACGTTCTCGGAAACAGTACCCAAACTAGGATTTAAAAATGAGAACCTGGAACGTGCTAAGCCTTAGAATACCAGGAGATCTACTAAAACTTACAAACCAAGGCGGTAGCTACACACTAGATATAGCGGAATTACAAGAACTAAGATAGCCAGGTAGTGAAATCTATGAAACAGCCAAAGGATACACTCTCTACTATTGCGTCATCAACAGGAGGAGAATTTGGAGTTGGCTTTCTCATACATCGTCGCGTGAATCAACATATTATCGACTTTTGCCCAATTAATATGCAATTTGTGCATTATTGCATTATTATTAGTAACGATCGTCAATGTTCATGCACCTATTGAAGACAGAGCAGATGATATTAAAGACCTGTTTTTTCTAGAACTCGAAGAAGTCATTAATAACATATCGCGGCACGATATAAAAATCGTGGTACGTGACTTGAATGCTCAAATTTGAAGAAGTACAGAACTTTAAACACATATCGGCCCTAACAGCTTGCATCATACCGGTAACAAAAACGGCTTTCGTGCAGGTGAACTGGCTATGGTGTATGATCTAGTAATATCTAGTACATTCTGTCCTCATAAGAGAATCCACAAAGCAACGTGGAAATCAAGTGATGGAATAACTGACAATCAAATCGATCATGTCATGATTTCTAAGAGACACTCTACAAGTGTGACTGACGTTCGATCAATATAGAGGTGTTGATATCATATCAATGATATGGACACCGCAAGTTGTCATCTACGTTTAATAGACAAGCAAAAACGACGGTACGCTGGAATGTCGAAGCATTTAAACATCAGGAAACGCTGAATAGAGATGTGATGTTCCATTAATGTGAGGTGCTGTCTGAGATGCCACTAAACATACCAGAAGAATGGCAAACGCTTCAATCAAACATTATATCCTTAGCACAAACTACAATTGCAAAACGACCACCAAAATCACCTAATGAATGCTTTGATGACGAGTGCCGCGATAGCTTTGAGCACAAACAAAAAGAATTGACAGATTTATAAAATTCATCATAAACCCCAAATTAATGTGAAATCAAACGTCAAACTCATAGGGTCTTGCGTTACCGAAAAGTTTAAAGTAATGTTAAGGATAAGTTTAACGACTAGAATTCGGACATTATAAAATAGATCAAAATCATAAATATCAAATAACTATCTGTTATAGTAAAAAAGTATTATTATATCAGTTAATATCGTAATAGTTTAGTAGCTATTTGCTATTATTCTATTATTGTGTAAACTCTACCGAGGCACTCTACCGAAAATACAAGTTTCAAGAGTTGCCATCAATTTGTAGTTAATTTTTTTTAAATTCCTTCTCAAATAATGCGTTTTTGCACCAAAATTTTAAGACATAAACGTGTTAAACCCGAAACCTGGATTTAAAAAGAAAAAAAAGAAGAAGACAGTCTTGAGGACTGCCGACAGAAGTGAAAACTTAAAACTGTGAGATAACTGTGTTTTTATCGGCTAAATAGAACTAAATCTTTACTTATTTTACCACACTTACACACTGTTATTAACTAAGAAATCATCAGAATATTTAATAAAAAGAAAGAACCAAAATATAAACCAAAAGAACGAGAATAAAATTATTTATTATATATGCAATTGCATTTTCTATATTAAAAAGTATAAAGAAAAACACACAAATCAAATATGACATAAACAATTTTTTCTATATAGCTTAAATTACAACAAAATCCTTGCTTATTATACCACACGTACATACTGTTATTAAAAATAAAAAATTTAATTCAATAAAAAAGAAAAAGAAACAAATTATAAATCAAGCAAATAAGAATATAACAAATAATTACAATTTATTTAACTCTCAATATTTATTTTAAATTTAATATTTATTTAGTGTGACTATAACTCGAATATATAAATTTTTCCCCATACAAAATCGCACAACTCGCCTAAAGAAGTTTTTACTCAAAAAAATCAAAAATCGTTGCGATGCTAATACGAATGAAATGCTTGAAACTCGTTTTGCAGCATTTTCCAAAATAATTGTTTTCATATGAATGGCTTTGCAAATATTTTTATCTCCAAATAATTTTGTAATAAATATATAATCTAATATTGTACTTAATTGCATTCAGTATATTTTGTCTGTTTAATATTGTTTTTAGAAATTCACTGTTTAGTTAGACAGAAAATTTGAAAAAATGCTTAAAATAACAGAACTTTGAATAACATAACTTTGAACTTAAAATAACAGAACCTCCGAATCTGTTTTGTTTTTGAGTAAAAGATGTAAGTAAAAATAAAATAAATAAAGTAAAAATAAATAAATGTTATACATATTGGAAAAAATATTAATAATATTTTGTTTGGCAACTTTTTATTAATGTTACTGAAAGCAATGAACCGTTTTTAAAAATTTAGCTCAAATTCTGAAAGTTTGTACTAAAAAAGTTAGGAAATCACAAAACAACCTCCTAACTTTAAATCTGAAAAATAAAAATAGCAAATAGTACATGTATTAAATTTTGAACTTTAAACGATTTTTATTTATTTTACAAAATATTCGCGTAACTTTGATGTACATAATTAGTAAGGTTATAACTTGTATGTTTCCTTAGATGATTTTATATAAAGATAACAATTTTGAAGAAATATAATTTACCTTTATAGACGACATCTTGTAAGACAAAATTGTTGATTCACTGTCAATATATTTTTTAGTTTGACATTAAGCTTTTAAACTATTTAATTGGTAAAAACTATAATTTCACACATTTTACGCATTTTGATTGAAACAAACAGAAACTTTTTAAACTATTGTTTAAAATCTATGTTTATATTTCACAAATCGCACTTTTACTGTATTTACATTAAGTCCACTAAATTTCAAACCATTCGCCTTCAAATTTTTATTATAATTTTAGTTTTCATTTATTTTATTTAACAACAGAAATCAACGAACAGCTTGTAAGCATTGTTAAAAGAAACATGTTTTGTTAATACACTCAAATTCAAACCACATGTCCATTGAAAAACAGACAACTGTTTGTTGAATTTTACATACAATTTTCAATGCATGTCTTTATAATCAATGCATATCTTCCTCCCCGGGCGTACCTATATACCTTAGTTCTTTTGTTTGTATTATATATTTTTACTAAAGTAAAGTAGTATAATGTCGTTTTCTTTTTACCAAAAAAATTGCTCTAAACACGCCCATTTTCGATCTAGATCGATTTTTTTGACATTACGTATTCTATTTGACAAAAAAAGCACTATTTTTGCTCTAAAAATAAATCTAGATTTTTTCGTAGAGCAAGTTGTTGCACAGAGTTGCACAAATACATTTACACATCTCTCAAAATTTGTAGACAAACAAAACGCCATTTAGTTATTATTATTTTTTTTAAGTGAAATATTATTGTTTAAATAAATCTTATGTTTAAATCGTGTTTTAAATTAAAAACTAATACAAATTATTTAATTAAATACAATTAATTACTAAAACATTAAATGACAGTTTCACAAACACAACTACAAAACTAGATCGAATTCTGTCATATTCTTTTTATGAAAAAAAAATAACTCTTTCTGCTCTGGCAAAAAGAAAACGACATAAGATATCACATAGAATAATATACCACATTTGCAGTAATATTAACTGTTTAAATTATTAAATATATCATTATTTACTATAAAAAAGATTTAACAAACTCTCGCTGAAACCATTTTAAAAAAGTTTTGCTTTTCAGTTGCAAAATCATTACTAAATAAACTAAAACAAAAAATAAAAAATAAATAATACGGTGAAATGAACCTAAAAATTTAGTGGTGCATAAGTAGATTTTACTTTGCATCATTTAAATTAGCCAGTTCATTGTTATATTGCATAGTAATGTCAACCGTTCGCACATGTTAAATTTAAAAAAAAAGTTATAATATCCTAATATATGAACATTTTTATTTACATATGTAAAACCATATATTTACATTTAATAATACTACAGAAAATTCCACTATCATTTGCCTCACATATGGTCTAACAGTTTTCAGACTTGAGTTTTAAAATCACACTTCAGTTTTGCATTCAATGTTATCTTAAAAAATCACAACATTGATTAACTTAGCTAGTTTTGTTATATGAAACACGCATAGTTTAAATTAAACATAGCCTATTTTGAACAAATTAACCAAAAACAGGGTAGTTATAACTTAAACGCTTTAAACTAGCTTAAGTTTAACTTTATTTTTTTCAGTGTAACGTAAGGATATTAAACGACAACATTCGCTACAAAAATAATTGTCAAATGAATTATTTATTCATCTATATAGATACAAATAAATTATAATAAACATATTAATTCTAAGTAATAGCTATAAATATTTTTATTTCACATTAGCGTCTACAAGACAATTTTAGTTAATCATAAATGAGATATTTTCTTGAACGGCAGAACATAAACTACCATTTAATGCTAATAGAGAAACATAAATAAGAAATTTTATCGTCTGCTGTAATAATGGATTATATTACAAATCCCTTTTCAAGAAAACCAATTTTGTAGTATTTAATTTATATTTTATCGTTTATTCAAAACAAAACAGAGTGTTTAAGAAATTGAGATTCAAGCGTTTTAAAGATTCTAGCGTTTGATCCAGTTTATTTACAAACAGGTGATGTAACCCATGCTATCACTCAATATTTAAATTTCATTTCTAGCTGTGATAATTTTCGAATAGCAAATTATCTTACATTAAAATAATTTATTTATTTATTTTTTTTATTTACTTCTTTCCCTGCAATCCTAGTAATTTATTGTTCATGTTGCTGTTTTTGTATCTAAGATGCTTACAACTTTGTTCAAGCAAATTATTTATTTTTATTTTCGTTCATTTCCTGTAACAATTCAGTGTATTTTTGTAACTATTTTTCGGATCATTATTTCGATATGTTTTCTTTTCTATGGTCGTTATTTAGTTTTGCGTGATGGTTTGTCGTTTAATGTAATTTTTGCTGATATCCACTTAATTTGAGTTATCGAAGTCATTAATAAAATTTCTTAATTTGAAGAACATATTTTTATGTAATGATGAAAAAAGATGAAGATGCATGAAAATGGTTTTAATGTTTTAGGTAGATTTTATATGAATAAGATACTGTTTTTTCAACTATATTTTAATTATTAAAACACAATCAGCATATTAGATTCATTTTATAAATAATTATCAAACTTAAATCAAATGTTGAATTGAACCTTAAATATGCATTTTTTTTATCTCGAATTTTGCCACATATTTTATTATTTATTTAATTTTTATAATTTTATTATTAAAATATAATCGAGCTTTGCTTTTAAGTATCAGTTCAGAGTCTACCAGCTGCAGCTCGACTCTAAAACGTGCTTGGGTCTGATCACACAAATCCTCTGGGTTTAATCTGCTGGGTAGACGGTACTGTAGTTCCAATGTTTTACGTACACTACTATGTGATAAAATGTAAAAATGTATTCATTTCCCGGGTTCTACATGCAAGAGCTCGGAAGAGGAAAATAAACCAAACTCTGGCTCGCTGGCTCCTAAAACTAGGAAGGTTCCAGACCAACTAGCTAACAGAATATTCTCCCCCAACAGAACGATTTGGGCAATCAAATCGTTTGGACCGTTCAAATACTCAGCAGGCGACGGAAAATTTCTGAACTTCTTGCAAAGAGGTTTAACTACATTTCTCCCATACCTCGAGTTTTTATAGCAAGTTTTAGTTTTGCATATATAAACTCCTCAGAAATGGAGAGAAGCTATAGAGTAGCATGCGTACCCCAGCCAGGAAAGAAATCTAACGAAGCCAAATCATACCATGCCAATAAGTCTTACATCTTTTCTTCTGAAAACGATGACAAAGGTGAAGGATTACGACTTTTGACATGTCTGTCTTAAGTCAACTCCCTCAACTCATGCCAATATGCATACCAAACTGGAAAAATCTACGGAAACGTCATTACATAAAGCTGTAAAAGAGATTGAGAGAGCCTTTGATAATGTGTATTTTTGAGCGATTGCTGAAATGGCCACTAAGAAAGGTCTAAACTCGCACATTTTGGCATGGCAACATTCTACAGAGTCGGAAAATATGAGCTACACTAAGCACTACATCGGTAGCTGTTAGGGCTTCTAGAAGACTTTCCTAGGGAGGCGGCTACTCTTTCCGTTGCTCTGGTAAATAGTCGCTAATGATCTTCTAAATAGGCTGAAAAATTCCGCCTGCACCACTATAAGCAACGCCGACAATATAGCAGTCATGGTGAGAGGTCAATATTATGACTCTATGGAGACCTCGTGATGGGTTGGTGTACTTAAGTTTAGCTGTCTGTTAATGCATAAAAACTAGTACCGTAGTATTTACTAACAGAAGCAGTTTTAATCCTTCTGAGACTAACAGCGAACGAATGCAAGCAGTCAAAGATAATAAGTATTTGGGTGTTATTCTCGATAGCAAATTCCCTTGAAACTCACACCTAAAATATATATCGGACAAAGCAAATGAGGCTTTCTTCGCGTGTAGAAACTTGTTTGAAAAAACCATGGGAACTAAGCCCCAGAAAGATACTTTGGTTACATTAAAGTATAATAAAATCCATATTGTCTTACGCAGCTTTGGTCTGGTGACAAAAAAACAAAACAAATGTCTGCTCAGACAGTGCTTACAAAAATACAGAGACTTGTGTGCCTCTGTGCTACAGGTGCTTTAAGAACCACACCGACACCTGCAGTGGAGGTACTTCTCATACTTTCTCCCTTGCACCAATACATCAGATCTGCAGCAGCATCTAGTGCTAACAAACTTCAGCTAGTTGAAACACTCAAACCTGGTAGCCTAACCGGCTATCTAACCATGCTTTCGGAACTCCAGAACGAAGTGGAGACTACCACATTTCGAACTCTATACCAAATATAACTAATCTAGATAAGCGGTTTATTGTAAAAATAGGGGCCAGGGAAGGAATCGAGAGCTATTTACAAACACTACCATCCAATACCAGCAAGAATCCTAAAGCAATGAACACCAAACGGGCATTGGAACTGGGTGTCTCGGCAACTGTACTTCAAACCGCAACCTTTACCATCAACAACTGTGCAATGCTGTGTGCCAAAAGAGAATACAGCAACACGAAGTCGACGCGTTTCAATTCAAAGCTATAGTATGGGAATGCTACCATAATCTACAAAAAATTGCAGAAACTAACCGCATTACATTTGTATGGGTACTTGGTTACACAGGAGTATATAGCAATGTTGTAGTAGACTTGCTAGACAAGAAATGCGTCACTGTAAAGTTCATTGGCCCATAACCGAGCATTGAAACAAATATTTGCCATCGAGAATTTGCCGTGCACTATCATTAGTGACAATGAACCACAGTTTATGGCAAAAGAGTTCGATAAGTTTTATTGTTCGAATCCGATTCAACATTTAAAATCAGCTTCATTACATCCCGAGGGCACAAAAAAAGCTAGATATGACACCTGCAATATTTTTAGTGACCTCTCCTCCCGGTGAACACCGAGAGGCACCAACCAATTATCACCAGCTGAAGTTTTGCATGAAAGACAGACCCGTACTCTACTCACTTAAATAGTACCGAAGCAGCAACAACCGTCAACCGAGGGTCAAGAGATGAGCACCAAATTTTAGGTGAACGAAACAGTATTCGCTCGCGTTTTTTCTTCACTCACGGACAGCAAATAGAAAATGTTTTGGCAGAAGAGTATATTTGGTAATCTTAAATCATAGAGTCTGGAAGCGACATCAGAATTAGTTACGGCATCGTGATGCTGGAAAACTGCTCCAGGTTAAATTAGCTCTAAAACTCATGAAAGCCAAAGTTATCAACTCATAGTTGGTAACGCGTCTTACGAACTGGAGTACGTGATTTCACGAAGGTGTGAAATACCATTTCAAACACGTGTTTCAGCAGATATGCACTTTCCTCTTGTTCTTATTTTATCTCTTATTGTCCGGACAGACCCTCGCATTTCATGATATACTGGATTTCCCAACTTTATTAGGTCCTCAACGTTAATTTTTATGTCTATCCTGTTTTATTTGTTGTTTCAGTTCGAGTCGTACCGGACGAATGTAGTTAGCCAGACCTCTTACTTTTATCCTGTTCTGTATTAGGCAAGATATTCTCTGTACCAATCGTCCTTTAATTTCTCGTCATCGTTTCTTATAACAATATATATACTATAGCACTGTTCGTAAATGTTTGCACTTATCAATCCACTTTTGTCCACCACACTTATTTCTTTTCTCTTAATTTGAAGTAGAATGGACACATCCGAGAAGACAATATCATACTCTTTTTATTTCCCATTTATTTTTGGATATTTACGTAAATAGTAAAATCTTGCACGCAGTAGATTAGATTTTGTTATGAGGTTCAAAATTTTTTCATGTGAGCTAACGGCAGAATGTATTTTGCGTGTCACGACTCACTGGTGAACTTTCATGAACCACCATCCTTCTTACTACAGAATCTATCGAGAGTAGCTTTTTGAGATAACATATTTTGCATGTTCAATACAAAATTTGTGCTTGGCCTGACTCATTTGCCTCATTAAACGAATAACGTTAAATGCCTCTAAATTGTTGACTACCTCTAGAAAGATGTAACCAATGTTTTTTGGTTGTCTAGCAGTGCTGTTGTTGTGCTTGAGCATTAACACATGGATTTGACACAAATCGAATTTAAACAACAAATAACTTTGGTTTTGAAAAAAACAAAGTATTGAACGACGAAATCTAAAAAACGGCTGGAGAGATTTCAAAAAATTTTATTTTTAAAATAGGTATGCTCAATGGTAAGTGCCGAACGGACGATGTGTTCGATAGCTGTCCCGGAAGTGTGTCAAAAAAATCGTTAAGCATGTCAAAACAAGGAAATTTACATATTTTTTGATTAATTTTAAGTGATTACGAGTAGGAACATTGAATTTGGAGAAATTTTGATGGTCGAGATTGGTATGTGAGACCAAAATCTAGATTATTGCATTAGAAGGTTGTCAAAAAAATGTTGTCAATGTTGACACACGTCAAAAGAATGATTTTCATTTTTGTTTACACAATTTTTTGAGAAAAAATGAAATTAATTATTTGAATGACATGAAATTTAATCGAACATGAAATTGGACAAGAAAATTTTTGATTTTGTTATAATTTTTGGAATAATTTTAGAATTTTGATAAAAGTTTCAATTTTTGATTTTGTAAGAATTTTCGGAATATTTTTAAAGTTTTGAAAAAGTTTAAATTTTTGATTTTATTATAATTTTAGGAATATTTTTGGAATTCGGAAAAAAAGTTTGTATATTTGATTTTGTTATAATTTTTGCGATATTCTTCGATTTATGAAAAAAAGTTTGTTTTTTTGATTTTGTTATAGTTTTTGCAATAATTTTAAACTTTTGAAAAGAGATGCTTTCGTCTGAATATGAATTTTTGGAATATTTTTAGAATTTTGAAAAAGCTTGAATTTTTGATTTTATTATAATTTTTGGAATTTTGAAAAAAGCTTGAATTTTTGATTTTGTTTAAATTTTTGAAATATTTTTAGAATTTTGGAAAAAGTTTGTAATATTGATTTTTTCATAATTTCTTCAATAATTTAAAATTTGTTAAATAAATTGAAATTTTTGATTTCGTAATAATTTCTGGAATATTGTTAGAATATAGAAAAAAGTTTAAATTTTTCATTTTATTATAATTTTTGGAATATTTTTGGATTTCTGAAAGAAATTATAATTAGTTATAATTTTCCGGCAACGTATTGATGTTTCGTGTTAGTTTTGTAATACATATCTAAACGAGATAAAATACTTGTACTTTTACAAAGAGTTTTATGTTTGATATACATCGCTGCCCAAAACTAAAAACAATGTCCCCATAAAAGTTTTTTTACAAAAACTATATCAAAATCTTTAACCTAGACCGAAGCCTTGATGTCTCAGAGCTGTTAGATTTCAGCCACTTTATATTTTATCTATTTTGCTGGGGCAAATAAAGGGCGCTCTTAGGTCAGCTTAAGAACACCATTGCTATCACGAAACAAATATCTCAACCAAAAAAAAACCAATCAATAATGATAAATAAAAAATTCACCCAATCTCAGTATCAATTACGATTCATAATCTCCTTTTTATTCTATTAAGCTCATTCAATATGCAAATGGACTTTCACCATCAACAAATTTCCAAAAAGGTATATGAATGGTAATAATGAATTCTAGATAACAGATTTATTGGCTTAAAAGTTAACAACAAAAAAATTATCAAATTTATTTCTTATTCACGTTTCGAATTTACATAATCCTGTAAGGAATTTTGATTTGATTTGCATGCGATTTACTTTTTTTTTTTTTTAATTTTCGATGTTCCTTGTTAATAAAAATTAGATTTCGAATATTTCGTTTTTGGGATCTTTTTGTAAGAGAGATTAAGACATTGTTATCAATTTTTTTGTTGTTGTTATGAGAAAATTCTTGAGGAAATACGTTGGAGGTGGGAAAATGTGGAAAAGCACAATTCTTGAGTGTTTGAGGGTTTAATATATGTGGTAGCAACTAAGTTGTTGTCGTTTCGCCTGTTTGTTCTACCTTCTCCCTTCACCTACTCACACTTTAATCTTATCTAACCTTGTTAGAGTATAGTTTTTAGCAACGAGAATATATTTTTGCCGGAAAAGATAGGGTATGGAATTTACGACTCTCAAAAGTATTGTCGGGAAAAAATATCGATGGTTCGAAATATCGATACTTATCTATAAATCGATATATCGATACCAATTGATAAATCAATACACCGATACTTATCGATATATCGATACTTATCGATATATCTATACATATCGATATATCGATACTTATCGATATATTGAAACTTATCGATATATCGACACTTATCGATACTTGACACAGTTTCAGACACCTTTTTTTGCTTTAGTAGATTGGGTGTAAATTATTTCAAAAATATGTTTACGATTTAGATCAAAAGATTCAACTTACTAAATGTGGTAATATGGTGGTATTTTTATTAACACTTTTTTTACACTTTATTAACACTATTTTTTTGCACTTTTTTTTTTAATTTTTTTTCTGAGTAAACAATATGTCGAGAATAATGTGTACAAATTTTAAGTCAATCCGAGTAAAACTAACGGAGTTACAGCGTTTTAAACGATATGGTATGGTTTTTTCATTTTTTTTTTGCATTTTTTTTTATTTTTTTTTTTGAATGAACAATATGTCGAGAATATTGTGTACAAATTTTAAGTCGATCCGAGTAAAACTAACGGAGTTACAGCATTTGAAACGATATGGTATGGTTTTGAAATTATTTTTTTTGCATTTTTTTTATATTGTTTTTTATTATTATTCTAAATGAACAATATGTCGAGAATATGGTGTACAAATTTTAAATCCGAGTAAAACTAACGGAGCTACAGTGTTTCAAATGACCGGCCGTGATACCTGATTTTCCCGAAAACGTCATTTTTGAAGTTCGTGAACATTAGAACTCAAAATCTACTGAACCAATCCTTTTGAAAATTTGAAGATTACTTCTTCACATAAATCAACAGGTAATCAGGAAGAGTTTTTTTTTATTTTTTTCAATTTTTTAATAACAAATTAACCGCGATTTTCTTTAGCTAAAATCGCGTTTTTCACTTCCAAGTGCTGCAAAAAATAGAAAAAAAAAAAACTCTTCCTGATTACCTCGAGAAATACATCACCTTTAAAATGCATATCAATTTTGTTGATTCAGATGATCCGGTAACGAGTTATGATGTTCACCGCAAAACCACTTTTTTTCAAGGTGCCTCTGGAGATTCAACGTCATCGGCTTATTTTTCAATATTTTTCATTGAAAATTTTTTCTGAAATACTTCAAAAGTTGTACAATAATATGTAACTAAATTTAATAAAATTTTATTACTCATGTCACCGCAAAAAACTCTCAAAAATGTGCTTTTTTTTCGTCTTTAAAACCATACCTCCCCCCTCCCCCCCTTAAAATCACCACCAGCAAAAATTGGTCGGTTTACATTTTCATGTAGAAACTACTACCTTAACGTAATTTGTTTCTACAATGTATGCGATAACGACTTGCTACGATTCGTTTCAAGTTCTGGGAAATAAAATCGATAAATTGTAAATGAGAACTGGTTCCATTGGAAGACCAATGGAATCGGTATGGCAGGCCGTGCACCTAGTTCGATTTTGAACCCTAAGCTAGTTTCAGCCTGCGGGAGCGAGAGATTATACCTACCGCCCAGTACAAATTACCTCAATCGTACGCGTGAATTGTTTATCTACTAGATCGGAGTTCAAAAGAAAAAATGAAAAAAGAAGACTCTGGCGGCCCTACATGGCGAATAAGCCACGACCGTCACGAACCCCATAATTTATTTATTAAAAAATTAAGGAAAGTAAAAAAACAAAATCATTTACTTTAAGCAAACTCATCCCGTTTTAAGAATGCATTCAAAACCAGAATAAAACCTATAAATAGAGATAGTAGAAGTAAATATGAACTCAACCCAGGCTAGTAATTGATCCCATTCCTCCTTCCTTGTCGGATTAGCCGTTCATCTCTCCCGGGTCAATCATACAAATTAATTTATAAAAAACTGCTGAATCAGGCGGTTGCGGATGAAAATTGAACGAATTGTTCATCTGAACGAATTGTACAAAAATTATAACAAACGGTTGAATAACGCGGTTGTGGTTAAAAGATGATCGAATAGTACGTAAAAATTATAAAAACGGTTGAGTAATGCGGTTGTGGATGAATGATGAGCAATTAAATCAATATAAAATTATTGAATCATGTAATAGTGGATGAATGTTGAACCAATTGTAGCAATATAAACTCGTTGATTTATGTGATTGTGGATAAATGTTGAACCAATTGTAGCAATATAAAATCGTTGAAATATGGGATTGTGGATAAATGTTGAGCAAATTGTAGCAATATAAAACTGTGGAATTTATGTGATTGCGGATGAATGATGAGTATTTGTATCAATGCAAAACTATTGAATCATGCGATGGTGGATGAATGTTGAACCAATTGTAGTAATGTAAACTCTTTGAAATATGTGATTGTGGATAAATGTTAAACAATTTGTAGCAGTATAAAGCTGTGGAACTTATGTGATTGCGGATGAATGATGAACAAATTGTATGAAAAAAATTATAAAAACTGCTGAATCATACGATTGTGGATGAATGATGAACGAATTGTATGAAAAAATATACAACTGTTGAATTATGTGATGGTGGATGAATGATGAGTAATTGTAACATTATACGCCTATTAAATCATACGCTGGTGGATGAATGTTGAACAACTTGTATGGGAAAAAATTACAAAACTGCTGAATCCTGCGAATTTGGTTGAAGGTTAAATACATGTCGGTACTAAATATCTCGGTTGAGACAAGTTAATGAGGTTACTGGTTGAACCGTATACGTGTAGCTAGGTAACGGTGGATTCAAGCGACGGTGTTTAAAAGTTGATTATTTGTAAAACCATTTGTTGCAATCGACTTTAATTTATTATAGATACTTACGGTATCTATTTTTCAAGGGTATTTTAAATTTTAACTATTAAACGAATGTACGGACTAAAACGCGGACTAATACACGAAAAAGATCTCTAATATAACACTCTAATAATTTAATTTTTAACTAGCACTATCGATAGTACGAACCAAAATTGTCCTAAGAAAAAGTAATAATTTAATAATAATTTAGGACAAATCATGCAAGAACAAAAAAATTATATAAGATAAATAAATTAAAATACATTAAGCTTACATTAGTTTGTTGTTTGAATGTTGATCTGGCTAAAACGTTTACTATACACACATCCTGTTTGGTACACACATGCTGGTTGCTAAAGAACCATGTACCATTTCCAACGGTAATCCAACTAATAGTTGAACAACAAGATTACATCCCAAAATGAAACCAGCTAGCATGCAGGACCATATAAAATTACAAAACGCCACACTTAATAAATTGTTGAAACTGAAACAGCTGGATCTGCTTGTCCCGATGTTAATGGATGGTATTAAAAAAAATTCCAACTCTGTAGGCCTCCACTTTAGATTTTTTTATTCCAGGGTTAGTTCCAATTGCATATCCATAATTACGTGTTATTATATGGAAAGTTGTGAAAGTAATTATCGCTTTCAACAGACCACAATATTAACATTTATTGAACTTTATATACCTGTGCCACAACATGTTATTACGTTCCGATATCGGTTAACGAAGCCTTTATTTATTAAAAGGAAAACGATTCATATAACACATCTATAGAGAATTTTCATTTTTTTATTTTAACCACAGTTGATAAATGGCAAATTTTAATTTCAAAATTCACAACAAAGAATTTATTTACAATTTCCTTTTAAGCACTTGTGGCACGATAACATTTTTCGTTTTATTAAAATTTAACATAATTTAGTTTTAAGTTCTAAACACAATTCCCCAATATTGAAAATTATTTTTCTATTTATGATTTTTAAAATGACTCTAAACAAGAAAGAAGAGTTGGTTGCATGAAATAGATGCTCGTTACTCATATTGTTTGTAATCAACACATTTACCACAAAAAATTTTTTTTATTTACGAAGCCACAGGCTATGCCATCTACCACACAAATATCTTCTTGTTGGTTTTTTTTAATACGTAAAACGCGCACAGAATTTATGAATACCCTTTTCATTATTTAAGAATACCAGCAAAAAGAACTAGATATGTTCATGTATTGAAATATTTCATTTCTATTTATAATATTTCGTTTCATTGTAATAAAATAAAAGAAGAGAAATTTAAACGTAGCAATTTTTTGTTTCATTTTTTTCTTATTTAAACGTTGCAAATAGAGTGCAAGCCAAGTACATATAACAAAAATCATTTTAATCTTGATGTTACAAAAAAGTCAGATGTGCCGATGATTATTAATAGAAATGTTGATAAGAATGTAAATGCAAAATGTTCATTATAGCCGAAGGTGAGGCAAAAGGTCATATGCATGGTGATCTCTTAAATGTAAAATTCCGACAATGCAAAATGTGTAGTTGGGTAGGTCAGGGATGAAAATTATAGGATGAATTAATGAGAATCTAATCTCTGCTGTTAGCGTAACCGGTTTATTTGTTTGAACTGTCAAGCCCTAAATTCCAGTCAATACATCCTATACTGACTCTCTAATCGTAAATGATACATGTTTAATAACACGTAATTTGGCGGGGATAACATATTAACATACAACAATATGCAACAGTTCACCAATATCACCAGAGGGAGTTGCAGAACGAAAGAAATTCCGTTGTTTATACCGTTTATATAATTTCCCAGTTTTTTTTCTGTTTGTTTTAATATCACAACTTCATTTAAAGGAAAAAAATTGTTTAAAGCTTTTTAGCGACAGGATTTATATCCAATTCTATTTATTAAGTCTATTATTCGATTATTATAGTTCAGTTGTGAAAATTTATCACAGTAATTATAATAATAATCAAATAAATTAAGACTTACTTTATTTTAATGTTTGACAGTTCCAGTTCTTGATTATTTCTTCTAAACGGTTTAATTTAAATAACACTATCGCATAAACTTATGAATAAATTATTATTTTATTTAATTTAACATATAATACAAACAAGACCAAATGGTCAACAACCATTTATTGATTAATTGCAACTAAAGTAAACATATAATAAACACATAAAATTGTTTTTTCTTTTGAATTGTACCACAAAAATTAACTTTAAGCCAGAATTAAAACTGAATAACAAAAATAAGAACAAAAATTAATTTTTTTATGCACAAAAAAAAAAGTCAAACATTCTATTTACCAACTAAGAGCGTGTGTAGTAGGATTCATGTCTTTATAGTTGATGGAAACAAAGAACTTGTTTTCATCGATTAAAAAGAAACGCTCGGTTTCTATGTTTCCATCAACTATGTGTACCCACTAAAAACCTTGTGGTTTGTTTAATTTTTGTTTGTTTGGACGCATTTCACCATAACAATTCGATATTGTAATAATATATATCGATACATCGATTTTATCGATATATTTTTTATATCGATATTTTCGATATTTTAATCAACAGAGTTTTATTTGGAATTTATCATAAGCTGTTGTAAAACAAAATTACTTTTATAATCGTTTCCATTAATTAATTGCAAAGGATGGTGATAGAGAGATACATTACACCCAGTCTCTCTTTGAATATTATAATCCACCCTAATTTTGATAATAAATATTTAAAAATATAACTGATGATAATTTTATTTAAACCGTCCACCACTTCAACTGTGTTTTTGTGAATCTGAAGATGACACTTTTTTTATTTCGAAACGTGAAAAATGTCACCTCATTCAAAACACAAAATGTAATAATAAAATAATTTATAAAAAAACGGATGAGAAATCATCTGCAAAATTAAATAAATTTATTTTTTTTTTGTTTCGCCAACTTTTGTCCTTAAACCATTTTTTTTTCTTTATCCTTTGTAATATCGTTTTGTACTCCAAACTAATTACTGAAGATGATTTTTTATCTTTTGATCCTTGTTTTCTTACATCGCGTTTTTTTATTTTGTTGATATAAATTAAAATAATTTCTGCATTTTAAATCTAACAATTAAATGCACATTTTATTAAATAAAACACAAAAAGGAAAAAAAATAAATTTAATAGAATTTTTATTTTTTTTGAAAAGGATCTCACTAGGGTGTTAAGTCCAACATAATAGAATATAAAAAAAAATTTCTTATATTTGATGAAATCTAATTAACTTGTTTGTTTGAGTGTTGGAAATTTATATATAAAAAAAACTAACTTCAATGAAAAGAATTCCGACTTTTGTTTTTCTGTTGCTCTGATGAAAATAGATCTAAATAAAAAATTTCCATATCAAGAAAAAAAAATCCCCTTTGGAATTACTGAATAGAAAAAATTCTTGTAAGAAAAAAAATTCTATGAATTCAAATTTTTTAATTATTAGTCTTGGTTTTATTCAAATTATATTCGGTTTTTAGGTAGAAACATGGGATAAATAGAGGAATTGATATGAAGGAATATTTAACTGTTTTTGGGGTTGATTTTACTAAGCACAATAAAAAATTGCGTTTTAATTTGTTTTAGTTATTCATAAAAATTGTTTCAATAAAACTATGTCCATCACATATATCCCCATTCGACCATCATATACAAATTCTTTTGTCTTATGAGTTTAAACCACAAACATTTATCCTAAAAATTAGAAAAATCCTAATTTAACCTTTTTATTTAATTTACCAACAAAACTAAGGAAATTAATTTTAATTAAATCCGAAAATCCAAGTGTTGGAACAAAAATAGTTTCATTTGATATACGATAGTGTGTAGGGGCTAGCTGGATATGTTATCTATTCACACATCGATGAAAACTTTCAAAATCTATTTAATTAGAAAATTTTTTGGTTTGCAGTCTGCCACAGTTTGACATATTTGTTTTCTGTTTTTATTTTTAAAATGGTTAGACAAGCATTGAAATTAATTTAGAAATCTTAAATTCTTTATAATGTCATCCTGATATCAGTTTTAAAGTTTGATGAGAGCAAACACTAGTGTAAGAGGGTTTCTGGTGACAAATAAAGTCAGACTGTGCAAATGAATTACTGGCCATATACGATGTTTCTATAAGCAGACCACTTGTTAGCTATCTCTTGTTCATTCTTAAAGACTTTTATTGTCAACTTTTAGAATAATGTCTTTTGCGAGTCTAGCGGATGTTATTAGCCATTAGGCATTCCTCACCCAGTTTTTTGTGATAGAGTGGGGGTTGTAAGACTAAAAAAACGATTTGCTCTTGTTACGGAGATACTGTTCTCGTAAAAATTAATTTGTCCGGCAAACTTTCTATTGCATGAATCAACGTGATCAATACAACTTATCGTTTTTTTTATTCATGTCTTTCTCAACCTTTGCAATGATTTCATTTTCATCGATTGCTGTGTATAATTTTTTGTTATATGTAGATTTTTTATTTAAAAGACAGTCGATCGTCGACCATTTAATTAAGGCGTCGGTCGGTATTATTTGTTGGAGTTTTTTGTTGTTATTATTAAAACGCCTAAGTTGATTAATTTTGTTTTTTCTGTTAAAATTCTCCACCCAGTATCATTTTACTGAATATTATAATTTTTTCTTAAAATTTGACTTGGTTTCATTAAATTTTAATGAGTGAATCGAAGGCATAAAAAACTAATTGTTTGTTTTTGTCATTGTGTGATCTTTCTTCAGCCGTTGCGGTCGTTAGAATCCTTGTTTTTTTCGCTTATTAAATTCCGTTTGCACAGTCTCATTTGCGTGCATATCTGATTATTTGTACAGAACTGGACGAAATGACTTCTCAGACACTCATAGTTAAAACTATCTGGAACAAAACCTCGCTAGGCACGCAGTCCTCTGATTGCTTCATGTTAGTGACATATTACTAGCAGGTAAAGCGTTCATTACAAAGTTGACTTTTAAGAACATTGTTATGGTTAAGAAATATTCTTTTTGAAAAAGATCTGTTATGATCGGATAAATAGCGCAGTTATAGGGTGGAGGAGAGAAATGCTTCGACGTCGACATCTCATTCAAATGGTTGGTGGAGACAAAACCCAGTTGGGAATAAGTAGAGCTTCAAAAATGAAGGTCCGTGGTCTTATGATGCATCTGACCTAAATCTGGAAACCAAGATATATACAATTCAAAACATTTTTTATATAGAATCCTGTAGAACGTCAAAATGGCTTAGACACATCCAAGTGGAAAAATCGGATATACAGGAGCAAAAACTCAGGCGAACACGCAAGAAGAAGGTCTAATCCTAATCGAATAGCAAAACTTTTCTTTATGTTCGGTTCAGCAGATGCTACGTCAAATGGTTGTTGGTTTAAGATGTATGCGGCAATCACTGCACGATGACACTGGCCATGCTTGAGTAACAACAAAATAATCTGCCATAAGCCAACTCATAAAATCTCAGGGGTTCACGTGCTTCAAAGTTCCATACAAAAACCGTCATCATTAAATACAGAGTTTGCGCTTAGAGGGATGGGTTTGCGTGGAAGGAATGCCACACAAAATATAGCCAATTAAATAGAGGAAACTGTGATAAGCTTGAAATATGGCAAGGCACCTATTCTTGATCAAATCGAAGTGAAAGTGTGATAATGTGCAGTGGATAAGCATTATGAGCTACCGTAAACCAATAAATTATCCATCAAATCTTTACAGACGGCAATTGCTTATACGAACAAAATGCAATAATCAGGGATGACTTAGGCTCAGCTCAGAAGATTCTAACGAGAGGTGTGTAATGGAGACTGGACCAATCGAGGGACTGCACACCCTGAGATGTTTAAATTCCAGCTAGCAAAAGTCATGTGGATACGAGAATGAACGTCTCCCCATTCCAGCACAAATGAACCAAGAAAAATTACACAGAAGTGACTCTGACGACCCCAGCAGCGAAGGAGCTAAGACCGTCACATCTACACCAATACTATGCTTTAGTTATATAAACAATATTATCAAATCAATGAATGACTCAATGATGGTAGAAGATCAAACTCCTCTCCACCATGTTTAGCCTGAACATATCATTCATGCTTTGTTGCACCCCAAACCTGCACGGGCGAGTGTTGAACGCTAATTATAGAATATCGAACTGATCCAGTTACTTGTTGCGTAACAACACGATTGTTGATAATAAATTGATAAAATATATACTTGATCAAATAAGCCGGTGCGTCACAACAAATGGCCTTTGTTGATAATAAATTGGAAAAAGATATAAAATCAATGTTGAATAATGAAAAAACCAGATTGATGTAGGCAATTGTTGAATTTACAAAATCAATGTTGAATGATGAGAAAACCAAATAGATTTATTCAAAAAACAAATTTTGGAAACGCACAAATTTTAATTAAAATATAATCGCAAATTCAAAACAAAATTATCCTGCTATGGGCATGTCAAGAAAATAAAACAAATTGTTTTATCCACTATTCTATACAAGGAAAATAGCAGATGAAAACCGAGGATAGAACAAAATCCTCGGATACATTTTTTTCTCTATCGTGATTCATACAAAACAGACGATATTATATCCGAGGATATATCTTCTATTTGCGCTTAAACAATCGGCTCCAAATTTTACTTCACCACAATTTTAGATTGTGTGAAGTAATGCAATCTATCGAGAAAAAAAAATCTTACATACCCCAAATTTTTTTTTCTTTTGTTTTGGACTGTCCTCTATCTAAATAGCCAATAAAAATTTTGGTGTACGTCTGTGTGTGGGTGAGTGGGTGGGTGGTTCACTTTTCTGCATAGGATCTTGATGAAACTTTGGCAAATGATACAGGTTCACTTGAAAATGTTAGATCTGGATTCATTCCAAATTTGGATAAAATGGCGGGGGTCTCCCGAACACCTCTAAGTTTAAATCTTAAATAACTTGTAATCCCACCTTATGATCTAATGGAAACTTGGTATATAAGGAGTTACAGTACAATTTCCAAAATTTCTGCATACCTTACTTCCGGTTTGTCACTTCCGGTTAAACAGTTTTTTTTTAGTATTTATCCCTACAGTAGCCTAAAATTACCGATCGATTGTCATGAAACGTTGGCAAAAGCTTTCAAGTAACATGGAAAAGATTTTATCAGCTTTTGCAGTACATTGGATAAAGGGTTTGGAGGTCCACCATACGACAGGTGGTTTTTTCACGATGTTTTAATGTTTCTTGGGAGCATAAAACATTCATTCTTGAATGAATTTTGATGTCACTTTGGAAAACTATGCAAACATGTATGATAAGGAACTGATCAGTTTTTAAGCGATAGTGAACAAAATGGAGTGGGGTCCCTGGAGCACCTGTTTTTTGAAAGCTCTATAACATCTGTACCTGATAATCGAATTGGATGAAACTTGGTACATGAGCATTTAGTAGGGTTCACAATAGTTCTGCTTTCTAACTTCCGATTTTTCACTTCCGGTAAAAAAAATTTTTTGGTACTTTTTGAAGTTTTTTCAGTGTCTTTATGCACACTTCAGCCTACAATAATGAAGTGATTATGATGAAACTTATGGAAAAGGTTTCAATTAGTGTGAGAAGATAATTATCATCATTTGGGACACATTGATCAAAGTGGCGGAGGGTCTACCATACAAATGCTGACTTTTCACACTTTGTTTTTAAAGTTTGTTGGGAGCATACAGACTTCATTCATTAATTTATTTTAATGACACTTTGAGAAAAGACGGAGACTTAAATAACAAAGAACTGATTAGTTTTTGGACAATATTGGGATAAGTGGTAGGGGCCTCCCGAACACCTGTTTGCTGTGTCACATCTTTTTCAATGTTTGTTGGGAGAATACAGCATTCGTTCTGAATGAATTTTGATAACACTTTGGAAAAAGATGCAAATATGTATGGCAAGATACTGATCAGTTTTTGAGCGATAGTGAACAAAGTGGTGGGGGGTGTCCCACACACTTGTTTTTTTTTTAAAGTTCAACAACATCTGTACCTGATACTCAAATTGGATAAAACTTGGTACATATAGTACGGTTTAAAACAGTTTCGCATTCCAACTTCCGGTTTTTCACTTCCGGTAAAATTTTTTTTTTTGTAATTTGTTGAAGTTTTTTCAGTGTCTTTATGCACACTACAGTCTACAATAATGAAGTAATTAAGATGAAACTTTTGGAAAATGTTACAATTAGTGTTGGAAGATAATTATCATCTTATAGCACACATTGATTAAAGTGTCGGGGGGTCTATTATACAAATGCTGACTTTAAACACTTTTTTTTAAAGTATGTTTCGAGCATACAGACTTCATTCAGTAATCAATTTTAGTGAACATTTGAAAAAAGAAGGAGAAGTAAATGACAAAGAATTGATTAGTTTTTGGACAATATTGGGATATGTAAGGGGCCTCCCCAACACCTGTTTTTTGTTCCAATGTTTGTTGGGAGCATACAACATTCGTTCGTGAATAAATTTTTTATGACACTTTACAAAAAGATGCACATATGTATAGCAAGGAACTGATTAGTTTTTTAGCGATCGTGAACAAAGTGGTAGGGGTCCTTCGAGCACCTGTTTTTTTGGAAGCTCAGTAGCATATGTACCTGATAATCAAATTGGACACAACTTGATACGTAAACATTTAGTACGGTTCGCAACAGTTCTGCATCCCATCTTCCGGTTTGTCATTTCCGATTAGTTTTTTTTTTACTTTTTCCCGTACAACAGAATTTATGTTTGTTGGTATACTACTGCTTTCTTCCATATTTTTATAATTAGAACTGCGCGAAATCTTTAACATTAGTTAGCCTTAAATTAAAGTATTTGACTGATATTAGCTCACGTTATGTCCAGAACACTATGTTTCCAGAGTTGTGGTGAAGTCAGCCTATGCATCAGCATCGCAATATTTTATTCTCTTTTTGTGTGCAACCAATTAACAGCTGATTAACACTTTTCAGAAAGTTAACATCTTTAGTAATAAAACTCAACTCAATTCTTTTATTTTGTTTTAAACAATTTATTACACAAAAGCCTCAAACTTCAATTATATGTTTAAAGGAATTAATTTACTAATTCAACTATGATAATTTTTAAGCAAAACAAAATCAAATTTATAAGAGAAATAACATACCATGTATTATTTTTCTGACGATACACGATCGACTGTCCACAAAACAAATATATAATAATTCTTTTTCTTTCAAAACATTTTGATAACACTTGTTTGTTATAATTTTCTACCATACCAAGTGTTTTCGCATTGAAACAAATGAAAATAAAAGGAAAAACTTGAGAAGTATTCCCGATAAATAATTCACATCGACTGCCCATGTTCCAAAATGTACATCTAATTTAAAGCTATCTTCTTGAGTTCCCCTCACAAACTTCAAATCGTTGTATTGCCGTATGTTTCTGACAGACCATATAGAGCAATGATAATTAGAAATCAGCAATTATGATTAAAGTTTGCTTTCAAAAACTTAACAATAATACAAATTTATTAAGAACTATTCAAAGATTATCTGAAACAACCCTGATTTGCAAGAAAGATTAATGTCAAGTTTTATTCTCTTGTGAAAGGAACTATGGCATAAAGAAAATAAAATCGAAGGGAAGCGTGGTTTGAATAATTTCACTACCTACACCGTCTCCAAATAGCAAACGTTTCACCGCATGAAATGTTTGTACCTGTGAAAACAGCGTCGTAACAAGTGACACGTAAGGGAATATCCTTGGTCCAACTTTCTGGAATATGGTTTTCGACACTAGCATGATGAACGGTGTTCTGAAGGTTACTTACGCTTATGATAAAGCAATTAAAAGAACAACATGATGTGACATTATAGTGCAAAACGAACAAACTAAACCAGACGCACCAAACTGTTATGCTTCAGCTGAAGTGACAGTGCGATCATGCGTCAAATGTCTTCTGCAATGCTTTGAGGACGAAAATCTATGGTATGATCTTGGATCGTACCTCAATTGAATTGACACCCTCATCGTACCCTACCGTCACATAACTATAGACTATTTTTAAATTTTCTTCCATAATGCATCACTTTTTGTTTCAGATATCTTTTAGAAGACAGATGCAGAAAAGTGCCTGCTACTTAATCGATTGATGTTCTAGAAAAAAGGTTTCTAATGATGGGTTATGTCTACCAAAATCAGTCGAATTGAATGTCCATTAAGAGATTTTAAGCGGAGAATCATACGAGTAGAAGCATTTTGAAGATAAAAGTCCAACCGTTTATTAGTCAAGGCTTTAAAAGTGTGTGTTTTGATACGGGGTAACATGAAAAAGTGACCTGATGAAGCCTATTTGAAAGGATTCCTCAGAAGATAACTACGAAATCAAAAAACACTTATCTCTCAGAGGTGATCTCTGACATTGAATAGACTTGACCAGTACGGTCGCGTATAATATAATGTAATCGCGTTTTTTTACGTTCAAATAAAATTTAAAAGTAAATTATTATTAAATCAGTTATAAAAAAATAAAAAGTTCCACATAAGTTGCTGTATCCATGTACGAAAATGTGATTTTTTTGAGTAAATAAATGTATCAGTCGTAAGGATTACGATTTTCAGCTAAGCCGTAAGCCTTAAGCCTTACGATCAGTCGTCCACTGTTAAGATTTTCAACTGATCTTAAATTAACATCATCAAATAGAACCACGAATAATATCGATCTCAACATCCACTAGGATGAACCACAGTTTTGGTTTTCAACTTTTTTGGTTTTCGAAAGATTCATCGAGTTCGGTGTACTAGTCTATAAGGTAGCACCATAGAAATTTCGTATTTTTGTCTCCACTTGGAGGAGATTAAAAACATCTCAAACACTTGAAAAATATCTTTTGGATTTTCCAACAATTGTCAAGTAAACTCTAACCTTAATATCCGCCAAGAAAGGACTGAGGGAAAAGTGATTCAACCACAGAAGGAGTAAGGAAACTTTAATTTACTGCAGGTAGCTTAAAATAAAATGACTTGTTAGGTTAAACATTTATTGGAGAGTGGAAACATGGCCGTTGTCCCTCGTTTTGTTGTGTATTCTAAATTTTTTGTCATGAGGTTGGTCACCAGAATTCACCCACCCGATTATCCGTGCAGGATCAACTATATCAGTTATTCATGAATTGATTTTATCAACGCATTCAAGACGATTTTTAATGGCAATAAAATTCATTGAAATTGATCTGCCATAGTTCCTTGACTTTCAATCCCCAGTGCTTCAACCGTATAGAAGAGATGCATTTGTCGAAAAAAAAAATTGCAAACACGAAGCGACAAAGTTTGGACAGTATTCTTTACGAGTTCTGTTTGGCACGTAAGAAGGACGATTATTACAAAATTAAATTTTGAGCATACTAATCAACATACTCTTGTGACCTCTGAGTTGGACTCACATTCAATCTTGCGGTATGTAATAAAACGATTATGATTAAACGATTATTTATCTAAAGATATTTTCATAAAATAATACCTAGGACAAATATATGGTAACCGTTAAATGAACCGACCAAATTCTTCAAATATAAAATATTCTTCAGGATAAAGTAAATTTCGTTTGATAACAAATACCGGTATAACTGGTCGGAGTATAAAATATATACACACAAAGTGATTTTTAGTATGTATATTCGCGATCAATTTATTCCGCTTATGAATACAATAACCTGAAATAAATATTTTTTATTTACTTTCACAACTGCAACAGTTTTTTTTCCTATTCACAGAACAACTAATCATTCAACCCTTAATATTTCCCGTCTTTAGCAAAAGACTTAACAAAAAGTTCACTTGATAAGAAAACATAACTGTACATACACGAATTAGATTTCTATTCATTCAGCGTAACAATCGCACAGTTAGAAAACAATGAATTTTAAAACAGTAAATGACATATTTGGTGGAATAAATATTCTTACAAGAAATCTGGTTTTTAATAGAAAACTTACTCAAATTTAGGGAAACTGAAATTTCCAGTTTTGATATAAAAAAAATTTTTGTTTATTGTTAAAAGAAAACTAATCGAATTTTTTTTTTTAATTTCTAATTCATGCGTGAGCTCTTTTTTCGATTTCGTGGAAAACATGAAATCCAGTTCGCGAAATATTTTATTAGATAATAGAAAAGGGGAGTGAAATTCACATAAAGAATAAAAGAAATGAAATTTAATTTCTTTATATTGTACAAACGTGAAATATAATTATTTGACAATCGTGGAAGAAAAAAAAAATAAATTCGAAGAAAAGAATAATAGATGAAAGTTATCAGTTAGATCTTTTGATTAGAGAAATGAACGATGGAATTTAGAGGAAAATAAAAAGTAATAAATTTAATTCCATAACGATATAAGCTGGTTATCCCTTCAAAAAAAAAATGTTTTTTCTGTTTTTTGTTTTTTTTTTCGGTGGAAAATCCAATTAAAACTTACTTCCTTTACGGTTGACTTACGATTTTTGTTATTTATTTTCAATTTTAAAAATATTTGAGATAAATTTTGTTTTTGTTGGTTGTAATCGTAACAACTTTTTACGATTGAGTTTTTTTCGTTAATTTTTGTATATGTATTTCGCGAGATGTTTGTGGGATTTAATATGTAGATATACCGTCATTTGAAATAAAATTTCTTTTTACCCAATCAACATAACTAGAACAACAAATATCAAACTTTTATTGACTCTAGACTGTAAATACTTAGAGATGCCAGGTAGAGACGGTTTTCATTAACCAAAGTTAGTTTTATTTTTTTTTAATAAAATTTATTGTTGAGTGCGCTACAACTACAATATGTGTCACAACACACATAAAAACCTTTTAAGAATTTAGAATATAAGATCCCACAACAACATGAATTCTGTTATGTTGATGGAAAAACACATTTTTTTTTCTATTTTATGTATTTTTTCTAGAATGGATATTCTCGATTCTTGCTTTGAACGAACTCTTCAGATATGGAAGGTTGGTGGCTCTAACTATTTTGCATTAAGTCCGTTGAAATAGCTCCCATTAAGAACAGTTGTCCGACAGTTGTGATGTGCTGGTTAAATTATCTGGCTCTGGAGAACATTTTTGTTTATTGTCATTAGCTTTCTTGCTATTCCGGTGTGCCCCTACACAAGAGTTTATAGTAGTGAGTGTTTCTAGAGATTCAGTTCAGTTCAAGATACTAGGTTGCAGAGCATTTTCCAGATGTTCCACGTAGATCGTCAATGTTATTTGTTGGTTATTGCCGTTTTATTTTCTACTTACCTGCGATGTTTGTAGTTTTAACTTTTTTGAAATTAATCTGAAAATTTGGATTAATCGTCTGCCTGGTGTTGTTGGGGACATTATTGTAGCAAGGAATACAGGGAATTTTTCTGCATTAAAAGAAGAGGCTGAACTAATATGGAATCGGAACAATCCAATTGTGCATCATAATCCTTTTTTAAATACGAAGAGTATATCAACATCGGTTGGAATTTTTCAATTCGCCAACCACCTAAGTAATGACAATGAATAAACTTCAATGAATGAATTATCTCGTAGAAAGGAGCGTTGGAAACGTAAAATGAATAATCGCGAGTCACGTTCAAGGGATCGCTCTGAAGTCTAGATCATGAGGTAAATTTGTTTCTCGCTCTAGCAATCCAAGATTATGCTGGATATCATTATGCTGGATATTATGTTGGATATTATGAAATTCGGCGATAAAACATAATGTTGTGGTGGTCGTTGTTCTTTGAAAGCAACAAATTCGTGAAACCATGCAGTTCCAACGCTTTCGTGAACAACGTCGAAGTAATTACTATACGTCGAAATAATTTATGAAATGTACCATATATTGTATAATGTTTTTTTACGCCAAACGTTAGACTGTTATTATAGCTTATAATTATTTATTAAATTATTTTTTAGTTTATCATTAGTCATTACATATATGTTAAACAATAATTTCAAAGCAAAATGTACGAAGATGCAGTCCATACAAATATTATAATTTTTAGATTCAAAAATATATTCTATGTAAATGGCAATTAAAATTGCCAATTTGTTAATTAAGGTTCAATGCATTTTAGTCTTAAAAAAAAACCTGTCAGTAAATCAATAATTAAAAAAATAAATTAAAATTGTCAGTCTTTCTAGAACACTCAAAGTAATTAAAGTTAAAAATAAATTGTGTTAAACTTATAAATCAAAAGGGATTTAAAATCTTTTTTCATTATTGTAATATTCTATATTAAATAAATACAACTAAATTATTTGCAACAGTTGCATTTTTGTGTTGGTGGAAATAGTTGCCTGCAAAGTAGCTGAAGAAGAAACAATGTTTTTCGATTAACACTGACGCCAACATATCTGTTGTTTCGAGATCGTGTGTTGAAAACATTATTTTTTACCAATACCTTCTTCTTACAGCTGCTAATGGCATAATTATTTCTACTGAGCAATTTCAATACATGTGCCAGCTAGGTGTATGCCGTACAACATTCTTTTCTGACGCTCTCTGAGCTAATGATTTATACTGTCACATATCTACAACTTTGGCAAAGGCGTATCAGCAAATTTCCCTTGACTAGACATATCTAAACCTTCTATTGTTGCTCCCATTTGGTTTTCCTGAATTTACATGTATAACATTTGATCTACGCAAGGCATCTCAGACATACCAAGTGCTTATAGATCAGATAACAGCTAGGTTTAATTTTATATTCGTAATGTCTATGACATCTTATTAGGGCGTACTTCCGAAACCGAACACCAACAACAATCAAAATTACGGTTTCAAAGGCTCTCTGAGTTCGGAAGAAATATAAAAGCATCAAAACGCATTTTCAGTCTGGATTTTGTTATGCCTACAGATGTAAATTTACCGGTAAAATTTATTTGTGGTAATTTTACCGTAAAATTACCGGTAAGATTGTTAAAATTGGTAATATTGGTAAAATATAAAACTATTTCAAAACATTTAAATATAGTTGCAATTTCATTTAATTCAAAATTATAGTCATCAATTCAATCAATTATAGCAATCAATTACAATCATTTCTAGTTTATAAAAACATAAAATGGAAATCAACTACATATATTATTATCGAATGTAAAATCTTCACTCGCAGAGTATTAAAGACAGGAAGATACATATGCAACAATGACAAAATCTGTCCATACAACCATCCATACATGAAGTTTAGTTGTTGTTCTTTTAGCAGGACATTTAGAAAACAGACTGCCCTCTATTTTCACAGTTGCAAAAATGCAACAAATCTTTCAACGATAACTCCTTTCTTCACTGTTATGTAAAATTATGCGTTTTATGTAAATTATGCGAAAATGTTTAGGTATTACACATCGAATAGAAGTAAAAATGCATTTCAATGGCTCAAATACAAAGAGCAAATTGACAGATAACCTAGCATTTTCAATGAAATTTACTTTATTTAGACCGAACGAAATGGATTCCAACCAAGCTTCTTTCATCGTATGTAGTGTAGGCAAATCAGGAATAATTTAATAAAACACGTGATATTCGAATAAAAATCATTTATTATATTGTATGAATAAAACTGTTCAAACTCTCGACGACGACTAACATCATTCTCCTTTTCATCATCTTCTTTGATCGCGAGGTATCACTCTCACGCTCTCATCTATTTTATATTTCTTGTTTTTTTATCAGGGCCGGACTACAACTCGGCCGTCCTGACAGGTTATCGTCCTCGATAACACTTGATATTAATAAATTTTATTTTTTTTTTATCGGACAACTTAGCTAAAATTGGAATAATGATGCGATTAAACCTCTCGGCCTGCCCATTTGCCTTCGGGGATGCTCGGGCAACTTTAATATGTTGAATATTGTACATTTTAATAAATTCCTGGAATTCTTTTGAAGTAAAAGAAGTTCCTTGATCGGAAATTATCCTTTTGGGACGACAAAATTGAATGAAATATTGTTTCAGGCATGCTATAGATTCTTTTGAATCTGTAGACTTGACTGCAAATAATTTAATGAATTTTGTGAAACCATCCACAATAAAAAATAAATGTTTTTTCGCAGTTTTAGCCTGATTATCGATGGGCCCGCAATGATCGATGTGTATTGTGTCAAAGGGGATAGGGACTTTAGGAATATTATGAAGAAATCCCTCTTTTTTACCACTCGTTGGATTATATGTAATGCATTTAAAACAATTGGCAAGGAAACTCTTAATTTTATTTGTTAGATTGGGGAACCAATAGTTTCTCAATATAATTTCACGAGTTTTGTCTAAAGCACCATGGCCAAACTCCTCATGACTATTGCGAATAACGTTTTCTTCCATTTCGAAAGGAACATAGAATAACAATTTTCCGTCGTTTTTGCGGTAAATCAATCCATTGCGCATTTCATACCATGCGTCTTCAGATTTCTCTAACTTTTCCCTAATAGACTGAATAATTTGATCTCGGGTTTGTGCTATTGATAGTCTTTGTTCGAAAGTATTTTCGGATAAGACTAAAATGTTTGTACATCGACTTAGAGCATCGACGTGACCCATTATTGAGCTCTATGCACAATGGAATAATCATACTCTTGTAATTCAAGTACCCAACGGGCTATTCTTGAATTAATTTCCTTTTTATTAAGTGTTTGAGTAAAAGCATTGCAATCAGTATATATTTTGAATGGAATTCCTTGAAGATAGACTCGAAATCTTCTCAGGGCATAAATGATTGCGAGCGTTTCAAGCTCGTAAGATGAATAACGACTTTCTGGCTCTGTGGTACGTTTCGAAAAATAGAATATCGGATGTAACTTACCATCCTCTTTTTTCTGTAATAGAATTGATCCGGAACCCATAGCACTTGCATCGCAGTGCAATTCAGTTGCGTCATTGGGATTGTAAATTGAAAGAATTGGGGGTGAAACCAACTCACTCTTCAGAGCTTCAAAAGCTGCTAGTTCTTTTTCTTGAAATATGAACTATGCATTTTTTCTTAATAAGTCGAATAATGGTTTTGCTTTTAACGAATAATTAGGAATAAATTTCCGGAAGTAGGAGGTTAATCCTACAAAACTATGTACTTGTTTGATGTTTAAAGGAATTGGGAATTCCACTACCGCTTTTAAACCGGCATTAGTTGGTGAAATCCCATCATGACTCACGGAATACCCTATGTACTCGATTTCGGTTTGCAAAAATTTACATTTTTCCCATTTAAACTCTAAACTATTTGCCGAAGCCGAAATCATAACATTCCTTAGTGTCTCTAAATGAGTAATTAAATCTTTTGTTGCGATTAATATATCGTCTAGACATGTTAACACATTGCCAGTGTCTTGTAATTTCCCATAAATTTTTTGAATAATTCGAGTAAAATTAGCTGGCGCATTTTTCAGGCCAAATGGCATTTTTAAGAACTCGTATTGTCCCAAGAGAGTAATAAATGAGGTATAAGGAATTGATTCTTCATCCATGCGAACATGGTAAAATCCATTCCTTAAATCCAATGAAGTGAAATATCTTTTCCCTTGCAATAATAATAACTGGTCTTCAATTAACGGAATTGGGAAATTATCCCGATTAGTAATTTTATTAAGTTCTCTGTAATCTATGCACATTCTAAGTGCACCGGTTTTCTTCTTAACCAGAACGATTGGTGATGCATATTCAGATTCACTTGGGCGGATAATTCCTTCTGCGCGAAGATCTTCGATAATTTTCTGTAGTTTCCTTTTTTCATTAAATTAGAGTCTACGAGGATTAAAATGAAATGGAATAAGTTTTTTAAGAATAGTTTTCATCGAATGATTAACTATGGGAATAACTGGTTTTTGTTTTAGAAAATAAGAATCCAAGAGTAACTGTTCAACTTGGCGAATAATATCAGGACTAATAATAGGATTAATATTTAAATCCAGAAACTGGTTGTTATCAATTTGAATAAGCATTAAGTTATTGATTTCCTCATTCATGTGGAATAAATCTGGATTAATTAACATTAAATTTGAATTTTCTATAAAATCTCTACCCAAAATTAGATCGTAATTCATCGTGGAATCAGGCACCACAAAACAATTCAAGTTTTGAGTAACATAATGAGTACTTACATGAAAATGTATGCTTCCCAAAATATTTATGGGACTTGCATTTACGCCGACATAATTTGTAATGGTTTCCAGTGGAATAATAATCCCTCCAGCAACCACAGACTCTTTAATCATAGAGATGGGACTGCCAGTATCTAAAAGACAAAAAACATTTATATTTATTTCAGTTTTACAATTATTAATAAATCTTATGTTAGCCTGATCCTCAATTGATTGTCAATCTTGATTCTTCTTTGGACAGCTTTGAATAAAGTGTCCCTTTTCTCCACATGAATAACAGGAACCTCGGTCTCGCTTCGGCTTCTCACATTGACCCAGACCATGACCTTGTCCTCCACAATTGAAACAGGTAACTGGTGTTTTGCCACGGTCTCCTTTAGAATAATATTTTGCGTTTGATCCAAATTTTGAAGTCGGTCCTGAATTGGAATAAAGATTAACTGGTCCTGATTTGGAATAATTAGCACTGTGTCCCGCTTTGGAATAACTAAGACCCTTTTGACTATTGGAACCTTGAGGCCTGGTAAAGCCACTCACTTCACTTCTAAATCTCTCAGTGTACTTATTTGTCCCAAATGTTGGACGACTAACATTTAAAAATGATTCGAGCATCTCCGTACTTGAACCGAATTTGCTCACTCGAGCCATATTAATCAGAGTTTCGTGACCAAGGCCTTCAATTATATACTCGATCAGCTTTTTGTCGTCGAGATTAAGAGGTCCAGCCAAGATGACCTTATCGTTAAAATAGTCGGCAAAGGCCTCATCAGATTTCCATTTCCGGTTTTCAAAGTCACGTTGGACCACCATTCGGCTCGGTCTGGTATCGAATATTTGTTCCATAGATTTAATCAAAGTTTCTGCACTCATTTTGATGTGTTCAGGCCGTGATTGGAACCATTTCAGGGCTCTTCACTTTATCTTTTTTACAATAATAAGCGTGATCTGTTCGTCTGTCAAGCTAGCATGACCTTTGAACATCTTCACGTAACTTATCCAGTGCGCAAAATCATCTTTTTCAGCATGGAAATCAGAGACAAAATCCTCATAATTGATCAGTACTTTATGTGTTCCCTTTAACTTATCGACCTCATTCTCTTGGGATTCCATTTCTTTCTCCCTTTTTAGCAGGTTGAGCTCTCTCTTTAGCAGCTCGATTTCCTTTAATAACGAGTCTGTATTAATTTGTGACTCAGATCCCATAATAACTGAAACAACATTATTACCAACGGGATTCCTTAAATCTTGTTCAGTAATTCCAATCTCAAATAATCGAGTCGCCAACTCGGATTTGTTTCCCTCCGTAGCTAGCCCATTATCCTTACATAATTGAATTAATTTTTCATTGGGATACGTCATTAATGCTTTAGCATTCATTTTTAATAACTTATTATTTATTTTAATGTAATTAGTTAAAATTTTCGAATGTTTATAATTTGAAATTTGGTAAACCGAATAATAGTTTTGATTTATTTGAATAATTTTTATTTTGAGTAATCGAATAACTGTTTTGAATAAAATTTCATTTTTCTTAAGGTTATCACTCAAATCGAAAAATAATTTTGAATCATTTATAAATCAATGATAAATGGTTTTGAAAATATTGAATACATCGATTAATTAGTTGGAATAATTTTAATGAATAAATCGAATAATTGTTCGATATTAATTAAACTCACCAAGCTCGAATTTTACTTTTGGCTGATTAAATAGCACTTAATTTATAAAAATTGTTCATTTTAATTTTATCTAAATTCAAAGTCGAAAAGAATACACTATAGCTTTTCTGTACTCCTCTTTTCATTTATTTTCTCTTCAAACTAATTTATTTTTTTGCATTCTCTCATAACGGTTTTTATTAACAGTTTTTTTTTCTTAACAAGATGGAGCACGTTTAGAACAATAATGCTTTTTTTTTTGGATAATAATAATAAATTTTTTCTTTGAATAATTTTATCTTAATAACTTTCCCGTTGTAGGTAAAATTTGTTTTTCTAGTACTTTTTATTTCACTTTTATTAGGTTTTTTTTTTCACTACTACTTAGAATAATTTTCACTATGACCAAAAATGTAATTATTTTTTATTTAATTTAATTTGCGAATAATATTTTTTTGATAGGACTACCGTTCCTATCCCACTTCTGACGATTGTAGGCAAATCAGGAATAATTTAATAAAACACGTGATATTTGAATAATAATCATTTATTATATTGTATGAATAAAACTGTTCAAACTCTCGACGACGACTAATATCATTCTCCTTTTCATCATCTTCTTTGATCGCAAGGTATCACTCTCACGCTCTCATCTATTTTATATTTCTTGTTTTTTTATCAGGGCCGGACTACATAGTTAGAAAATAAACCCAGTTCAAAGCATTTCCTGCAATTGAAAATTGTCAACGGCGTTACGTATCTCACTTTTCACACTGGAATAATTGCATTAAATTCGCGTACAACACGTCATATCAAAATCTAATTCATGCATTGTTTCATGGTAAAACATCGTTCATGGGAAAACATAAATCGCAAATTGCTGAAGACATTTGCCTTCAAAAACGCAAGGAATATTCACATATGAACGTGCTTTTCGCAGCAAAAATTTGCAACCAAGCATTGATAACGGTTCGTTGCGTTGCGGTTCTGTTGCTGCTGCATCGTTCAATGTAAAATTGGATCGTGAACAAAATTACTATACGAGTGACCTTTGAGGGTGATAAACACAGATTATCAGCAAACTCAATAAAACAGGGTAGGAAAACCCTTCTTCATGGCATTTGGTTCCGAAATGACATAAATTTAGCTTTTGCCTCATAAAAATAGCTGCGTTATTGCTTCCAGGTGAAAAAACTACTCATTTCAACCCACCAATCGACCCCAATAGACAAAGTAAGTGTTTGCTTGAGTCCGAAAAGGAGGTATACCGATTGATTTTAAATAAAAATGTTAATGAAAAATGCAATGAAGTCGTATGATAAATGAAAGATGAAAAAGTGTGGTGGTTGATTAAGAAAATAGTATTTACTGTTAGTGCAGTTTACTAACTGTTAACTACAGAGATCTAATTTCCTGTCAAATCACCTATACACCTAATGTTTGTTCTGGAGTTGATTGTAGATTTTCTTATAAATACTACATGTTAAATATCACTTAATTTGGCGTAATTCCACTAGGAAGGCTCAGAAAGTTCTTCCTAACAGTTTATAAATGGAGGCAGCAGAAAATCAATTGAATTTTACCATGCCAAAGCAGTGTCAAATGTAGTAGGCATTATATTCACTAAGAAACAATTAGGTTTCAAAGTGCTACAAGAATCTTGGTATCACAAAAACAGAATGAAAGCCTGACAAACAGCCAGCCCAAGGTTTAGTATAGGAATAGTGGTAGCATCGGTTTCCTTTGCAGAAGACGAGATGCATATAACATCCAAAGAGGTGCAAGAGATGCTAAATTGACGTTTTCACAAGAATAACCTCTAATCGTCATGTGTAAAACACATGTTGACATCTAGAAATAGGGTGGTACTGATACATATCAAAATGTTGAGTTTCTGTTAGAACACTTAATAAAAGACAGGCTAAGTTGTTTAACGTTGGGAACTTGATGAACTTGAGGTGATGAACTTTACAATGAAAAGCATCATTGTATGTAGATCTCAAAGAACTTGGAAGTCTCAAATGAACGCTTTTGCCGGGTTATAAAACTGTTCTGTTTGAACTAAACTGCATAATATAAAAGAATTTACCCTCAATTTGGTACCCTTGGAACACAAGGTGGAGCTATGTAACAACCAAAAAATCTATTCATTAGACATTTGCTATTAAAATTATACATTCATTTTTTATTATCAAATAATGGGATATTTGGGATTCACTTCATAAATAATATCTGACCGTATATAACGTTCCAGTATATAAATAAATACATATTTTAGTTTATCATGTTACATCTTTTCGTTATTTAATTTTAATGTGTTAAACAGATACCACAATAGAGTAGATTGGAATCTGCACAGGTGTGTTTGTGTTATCTTTAATAAGGTGTTTTTTCTTGCATTGGTACAAATGAAATATGAGCGCAATATTAATAATGGGTTAAATTGTGAAGAACCTTTATTTGATAATATGAGGCTGTTTATGCGAGTAATTTTTCTATGCCCATTTCATTTGTTATTTTTTTGTACACGACAGATTTTCGTATAAAGTTTACTATTTATTTGTTAGAATGAGAAAACCTAATCACAATAACTGAGATAATTAGAAATCTTTTAAAAAATCAAAGCGTTATGTAAAACCACATTTTTGAAAAACTTTAGATATTTTTTGAATTTTCGAGCAATTGGTCTGAAATAATTTTATTTGTGGGTTACTACTTCCACTCTGTCTGGAATAAATTTCTTTTTATATATTGTTAAAAGTTAATCTCTCAATTGGTTTTTTTTTTAATTAAATTCAAAATAAATTAACTAATAAAAAAATTAATTTTAATAGTTGATTGGTTGGCATTGTTTTAATTGTATCGAGTTTGCTCTGTAGTTAAATATGTACAAAAATAACAAATCTGAAATATTTTTGTATGTTATAATCTGTAGTAATTTTTCAAGCATTTTATGAATTGTAATTGAAAAACAGTAGTTCTTGCTTACTTACCGGTTCGAAAAATTAATCTCAACGACCTTAGAAATGGAAATAAAATTTCAGACGCAGCCAGTTAAGGAAACAATCATAAAATACCTTTGTTTTTATTAGCCCAAATTTGAGCTTTCAATCATTAAATAACCTCACTCAATAAATTTCAATTAAAATCCTATCAACTTTCAATTACACTTTCAATTCCATTTAATTTATTTCTATCGAAACAAGTTTTATTTTATTTTTTATGTGAAAATCAATTGAAAATTTTATATTTGCTTCTTATTAAGAATATTAACACTAAATAAGAATTTTCCCATTTTCTCAAGAACAATTTTAATGTGTTTCTGTTATTTTCTTTTTTTTTAAATCCTTTATGTATTTTTCGGTAAATAAAACAATAAAATTAGGAAATTACGGAAAACTTTAAGATTTTTCAATAAAAAATCAAATAAAATTTGAAAAAACCTTTAAGTTCTGGTTCTGAAAGTGATTTATAAAAAGGGTTTATTTTTATAGTTCAATTATTTTAAGTAAACAACAACAAAAAGGATTTATTTTGTGGAAATTTTATGTAATTTGATTTTAGTTAAATGATATATGAATATTGTGAGATTATTGGTTTGTTGTTAATGTGTTGATTGGCTCGGTGCAGAGGATTTTCCCATAACGATCCAATTTGGTATAATTGTAATTCAACACAACAATAATGTAGTTTTTTATAAATAATGCTAGCATAAATCTATTACATAATGTAAAAATATCCTTCACAACATATCAATAAATTCTTTAAAAATTTCATGTTACATTTCAAAATCCCCTTCGTTCTGATATGATATAAGAATCTATTATAAAAACAATAACAAATAAATAGAACAATTTAATATCCTTCAGGATCTTTATATCTTTTTTTTTATTTATATTTTTCCGAAAATGACACTTACAGTAAATCAATTGAACCACGATATTCGAATATTTCATGTTTAAGGGTAGTTTTGTCTTGTTCGATATAAAGACATAATTTGATTTTCTTATGAAATTTAAACCCTAAAAGATGAAAAATTTAACACATAAAACACATTTTTTTCTTCTGGAGCTAGTCTAATGGATGGAGGTGTTTCGTACACTAAATTCTCGCATAATTTTGTAATTTTTGGTTACAGTTTTTTTGCAATTTTCTTATAAAACAAAAACAATTTATCACAGGCAAAATGTGATTTTTATGTGATATCCATGGATTATTATTATTATGTCTGTTTGGGTAAAAAATTTATGGGGTTATGTTAATATCATTATTGGAATATGGGATATCTCAATTGTTATTAGCTCTTAACATGAATCGTTGTAATAAAATAAATTATCTCTGATCAACCATCTATTCCTTTCACGTAATCATCAATAATCTCAACCAACTTTCACTCAATTAAATCTCATTTAATTTAAATTGTATTCCCAATCATCTAACTTTAATCAACATATTAATTTTGTTTCTCAGATTACAAAATTGATCAATTTATTTCCGATTTAAATATTTTTTTTTTCGCAAACGTATTCCAATTCATTTGGGAAATTTATTGTAATTTTATTGAAAATAGCCATAACAATAGGCAGGAGATGCTATTGATTTCCAAATCACAAAAGAAAATCGAAAAAAACTACATACTTGAATTTATGTTTTACCCTAAACTTCATGTTACAATTGATTGTGTATTTGAACGTAAATGTAATTTTTTGGGTTGGTTGTCGTTGATTAAAAAAAACCTAGAACAATTGTCCGGATGATAGGTAATTTGTTGCATAATTTATTATATTTGGGGATGAATTATTTTGGTCAGCAGACCATCACCCATTTTATTTGATGATTACCACATACTTTATACTTCGTAAGGCGCCTGTCCTTGCAGAGCCCGACATGTTTTTTATCTGCCATTTTCCTCGGTTCTACCGCTTTTTCGCTCGAAAAAAACTACGAAACATGGCGATTATCTGGAGTCTTGTAAATTTACTAGCACAATTTTATTTTTTCTTAATGGTGGTGGGAGGGTTGGGGGAGTGAAAATTTGTTTTATAAAATGAGGATCCAACAATTTCCATTCCATGTACAAATTTTCATCCCGTGTAAATAAAAAACAAAATTGGGGTAGTAAATTTACAAGACACCGGACAACCGCCATATTTCGGAGTTTGTCGAACGAAAAAGCAGCCGAATCGAGAAAAATAGCAGATAAAAAGCTGATGGACGCGTCAAGAACTGGCGTCTCACGAAGTATAAAATATTGGGTATTCATCAAATGACGGGGGTGAGAATCTGATGACTATTCTTTTCACTTTGGGAGGTAAATCTGTGCGTCATGGAAAACAATGCGTTACAAAAGTAAATTGTATTGTATATAGCCTTAATGTCGCGCTTGTCGTGGTCTTCACTTTGTTCTAGATGTTACAGTGATGTAAGTGGTTTTTTGTCGGTGTATAAACTAAATTGTTTACCCTTAACGAAGCATTTAAAATCTCTTTTCGATAGATAAATTTCCAAAAGTTCAAAAAGAAATGCTAAATATTTTTTCGGCAAACGGCTGTAAAGTTTAACTTTACTGCCACTAGGGAGTCAGCTAAAGTCTTACTTTTTAGCCTGACAGCAAAAGTAACGTCTAGCGACAGCAAAAGTAACGCCATTTTTATTTTATATTACGGAGGCTGTAAAGTAGCATTTGTTATTTGTTAGTTTGTTATTTTTTCAAACATATTGTATAACCATGACAACAAAAAATAAGTTGATTCTCATATTATAAAATTTTGAAAAGGCTGCTTGGATAAAAAAATTTTATTCATACAAATTTAAATGTCTTTTTCTCTTTTTTGGAAGTAATTATGACGATACAAATTCATATTTATAAAAAGTTTGATGTATTAATTTCATATTTATAAAAAATTTAAACGTTTGCCGAAAAAATAGTGCATTTAATTCGGAGCTAAAGTGACTTTTTGTGTTTCGTCTATAATTGTCGGTCTCACTGCGGTCGGTCGTCAAACTATAGAATCAACACAAAAAGTATCACTTTAGCTCCTAATTAAATAATGTACTATTGCTTGGGGCTTTTTTCAAAAGAGCGCTAAAGGTTTTATTTTCCATCGTTGAACTACTCAAGTGCTACGTTGCTAATAAATGCACAATTCTTCGTGCCAATCTACAATTGTAGTCAGGGGCGCACACAGAAAAAATTTTAGGGGTCCAAAGAATTTTTGTTAATAAGAAGTGTTGTGTTATAGGAATTGCAATATGTGTCACAACCACACATAGATAAGTTATAAGACCAAGGCTCCTCAACAACATGCGTTCTGAGGTGTTGACGCACGTTTTTTTGAATTTGTGTGAATTGAACGTCCCCGAGACTATTGATTCGTGCAAAGCACTCCATTTATACAATGTACGGACAAAGAAACCCCACTGCATTCTGTCACTATAACAAGGAGTAATCGCTACAGTTTGACTATTTGCACAAACCTATTGAGTAGTAAAATGGAAAAAAGAATATGTTTAAGTAATAATGTATCTGATTTCATTCGAGCACTATTGGAGTCAATATTTAAAAAAAAACAACGAGATCGGCAATAGCACGACGGTGTTGTAGGGAATTCAGATTTGATGTTGAATTTCGATCACCCACAGTTCACATAGCATGCTTTTGTACAGAATCAGAAAGAGCCAGGATGGAAACAGATGCAGCGTCCCAAACTGGACAACGATAGTCCATAAAAGGGCAAATATTGGACTAATAAATCTACAGTAATTGATACGGAGTGAAATATTTTTTACATCTATTGAGGAGGCCGAATTTTGATGAGTTGTTTGCAATTGCCATTATATGATCTTTCCAGAGTAGGTCATTGGACATTATGACTCCAAATAAACGAACACTTTCACATTGATTCTGCACCAGCGCAAGCCATTGGCGCCATAAAATCAATGGAACCAAAGCGTCTGTTCTCCATGTTAGGGATGGGTTGGAGCGGACGTCTATTTTAGATCAAGCGGCTCGCTATATAAACGTGTAAAAAGGTTGTTTCTGGTACGAAAATTGAGGTTGGTCGAATGCATAACCCCCATTTCCGTAAAAAAAAATTTATTATGAATTCTGTACACATGGCCACACATTATCTCGGTCTCATTATCTCGGTCAAGAACCACCTTGGAAACTGTACCCGGACTACGATTTAAAAATGGTAACCTGAAACGCACTAAGCCATCGAAGAACAGGAGATTTACTAAAACTTACAAACCAAATCGATAGCTACACAGGAGATATAGAAGCATTACAAGAACTTAAATGGCCAAGGAGTAGAATTCATGAAACAGCAAAAGGCTACACTCTCGGAGTTGAATTTCTCATACATCGTCGCGTGAATCAACATGTTATCGCCTTCTGCCCAATTAATATGCAGATATGCACATTGAGAATCCGCACGCAAAAATTTAATGTAACGATCATCAATGTTCATGCACCGACAGAAGACAAAGCAGATGAGATTAAAGATCTGTTCTTCCTTGAACTCGAAGAAGTCATCAATAACATCCCGCGGCACGATATAAAAATCGTGGTAGGTGGCTTCAATGCTCAAATTGGTAGATGTGGAGAACTTAAAACACAGTTAAAGCCTTAACAGCTTGCATTATACCAGTAACAGTAACGGCTTTCGCACAGCTGAGCTGGCTATGATGTATGATCTAGTAATTTCTAACACTTTTTTTTCTCATAAGAAAATCACAAAGCAGCGTGGAAATCAAACGATGAAAGAACTGCAAATTAGATCGATCATTTCATTATTTCTAAGAGACACTCTACAAGTATAACTGACGTTCGATCAGACAGAGGTTCTGATATGGACATCGATCATATGCTTGTCATCTTTAAGTAAAAGTGCAAGTTGTCATCTACATTTAATAGACAAGTAAAAAAGACCAGGCATAGGAATGTCGACGCATTTAAACACCCGGAAACGGGGAATAGATATCAGGAAATAGAAATGCAAAGCAAAGAAGAGCATAACATCCCTTATAAGATGCCATAAACATACAAAAAGAATGGCAAACGCTTCAATCAACCATTATATACACAGCTCAAACTACAACCGAAAAACGACCACCAAAATCAAGTAACGAATAGTTTGAGGACGATTGCCCCGAAAGCGTTGAGCACAAACAAAAACTGCGAGAAAAATGGTTAACAAGGAATGCCAGAAGCTCCCAAACTGATTACCTATGCGCCAAAAAAGCCTCAGCAATACTTCTACGGAAAAACAAAGGCTAACACCTGAAGAGTTGTATCGGAAACATCAACCAACAGGCGGCTAGTGGAAATTCGAAAGAGTGCTTTGCCAATGCACGGAATCTGACAAGAAATTTCCACCCAAGATCTTCAGCCCATATTTTTATGTTTTTTAAAAGCTAAGTTTTCACTAGTTCTATTTTTATTTTTTACATCAAATTAAAAAATTTTGGCATATGTCATATTTTAATATTTGATAAAAGTTTTTGTTTGGTCATCCATTTTATGAAAAAACTCTGATCACTATGACAAAAAAACATTGCATATATATTTGAATCGAAGTTTAACCTTCAAATAAAAAATATTTGTGAATTGAACACCAACCGTGCCGCCGTGCAACATCATCTTGAGCATAATAAAATGCAAATTCTTTTTCTAGCAGAAAATATTGTGAAAGCTATCCCCCAGACGTTGCACTAAATCAAATACCAATATATGGAGGGGCTGAAATCGCACAGCTCTGAGATATCAAGACCGGTCTGGGTTAAGGATTTTGATATAGTTTTCGGCAAAAAACTTTTATGAGGACATAGTTTTTAGTTTTGGGCAACGATGTATATCAAACATAGCTCTTTGTTAAAGTACAAGTATTTTTTTCTCTGTTTAAAAATTTATTACAAAACTTACACGAAACATACGTTGCTGGAAAATTATAATCAAAATTAAAAAAATATTGTTAAATTAAATAAAATCAAACTTTTTCAAAATTCCAAAAATATTCCAAAAATTAGAATAAAATCAAATGTTGAAACTTTTTCTAAATTCCGATAATATTCCAAAATTTCTTAAATATCCAAACTTTTTCCATAATTCAAAAATTTTTGCAAAAATTATTACAAAATCAAAAATTAAAAATTTATTCAAAATTCCAAAAATTATAATAAAATCAAAAGTTAAAAATTTTTCAAAATTCTAAAAATATTCCAAAAATTCTTACAAAGTCAAAAATTAAAACTTTTTCCGAAATTCTAAAAATATTGCAAAAATTATTACAAAATCAAATATACAAACTTTTTTTGAAATTCCAAAAATATTTCAAAAACTATAACAAATTCAAAAATTTCCATGTCAAATTTCATTTTAAATTACATTTACGTCATATACATTTTTTCCCAAAAAATTGACTAAAAAAATAAATGAAATCATTTTTTGACACACTTGACATTATTTTTTTGACAAACTTATAATGCCATAATTCTCTATAATAATAATAAAATATCATGTCATAAAAACTATTAATTTTATTTTTCCAAAAAAATTTGGGAAAAAATAAATAAAAACCTTTCTTTTGACACACTTGACAACATTTTTTTGAGAAACTTATAATGCAATAATCTAGTTTTGATCTCACATACCAATCCCTACCATCAAGATTCCTCCATATTCAATGTTCCTACTCGTAATCACTTAAAATGAACATTTTTTAAGCCAAAAATATGAAAATTTGCTATTTTTGACATCCATTATAATTTTTTTGACACACTTCCAGTACAGTTATCGAACACAGCGTCATTTCGGACCTGTCGCTTGAGTAAACCTATTTTTAGAAAATAAAAATTTTGAAATCCCTCCAGCGATTTTCCCTGCAGCGTAGGTAATGACGGACGGCCGGCCGGCCGACAGACAGACATACATTTTTTTTTTTGCTTTTTTAGAATCAGTAGGTCATAAAACGTCGAGAAATGCCAAAAAAAGTGGAGGTAAGAATTTCACGTTGAGCTCATGAATGTAATGCTTAGGTCTTTCAGAGCTTAGTAATACAGGCTTCTAAACTTCATTAAAGTGTATAAGCATATATATTTATTAGAATGTACGATATAAACGCTTTCCTGATTTTAAGTTTTGTCTACTTCGAGCTTTTATACTGGATTGCAAACAAACATAACATAATTTTTTTAAGCTCTTAACTAATATTGTGGACAAAATTAGAGTCAAATTTTTTTATTGTGAGGCTAGCGTTACCAGTTATTTCATCGTCCACAACAAGTTGTGGTTAGAATTTTTGAAGACGACCGACGACGATAACAATGGTTGGCAAGTTGGCAGAAAGTTTTACTGCATCACATGTCCTATTTCAAAAGGTTAACAGCTCAACTTTCGCTCCTCGTTATGGCAGTGATAAAAGTTTTCTTCTAGATCTCTAACTCACATCTATGTCAGATATTAGGAGTGTCGATGTCAAAGGGCTGAAGAAGATGAAGAAGACAGAAGAGAGAGGCCAACGTACCATACAAAATTTAAAAAATTATAATTTAAAATCAACAATTTTTAATTTTGCTGCTGCTTGGAAAGAAGAAATTGCCGAAGCTTTAGAGAATGGTTGGAAGAATTTGTTTGACGGTCAAGATGCAGAATTTGATCTAGAGGGAGTAGAAGTTTCTGATTTCTGCAGGATTCTTGAAAATAGTGCTACACAAGAAGTAGCCGAAGAAAATGTGTTTGAATGGTTGGAAACAGATGAAAATGATCCTGGATATCAGATTATGACTGAAAATAAAAAAGCTGATGAAGTGTTGATGAATGACAGTGAAAATGAAAGCAAAGATAGCAAAGAGTTATCAATGATCAGATCGCATCTTGACGATGTAATATCATTTATCGATGATTCGGCAGATGACGAACTCCATTTATATTGCCTACACTTTCGCAGTTTTAGAGAGTTGATAATTAAAAAACAACAAATTTCGAAAATTCAGACAAAAATTGATACATTTTTCAAAGAAGTGTCGCCAAAACCAGGAAACTCAAAAAACATCAATGACTCTCCTGTACGGGCGTATATTGACATATCATCTGAAAACGAATAACGTAAACAAATAACGATTAACAACCCCTCGCCCGCATTGGTCCGTTATATCGAGGGTTTACTGTAATTTTAATGATGCTTCTGCATTAAGGATGGGTATGTTAACAATGAATACCATTAACTTACCATACTTAAAAAAATAGTAGTGAAAATAGTAGTGTCTAGAAAATACAATCGAAAAAACTCTAAATGTTTGGAGAGGATAAATTAATTAGAAATAATTAATTTAAGATATCATGTCGTTTCAAGCGGCAAACAAAATGCTTGTGAAATAGCGGCTTGTGAAATAGTTTCATTGTAATTGTTGATGACGTTTCAATTCACCGTCTAAAAATTTCTATAAAACTTGTCAATTGAATGGCTCAGTTGATAAAACGTGTATAACACAAGGTATCGAATTTGTGTTACTGACGACTTGGGTTCGATACCTCGATGAAACACGTAAAAATTTTTTCTGATTAAATATCTTAACGTTTAATTAGAGGAATCCAAAATTGGTTTCAGAATTGAAATATTCTTATTATTCATCCAGTTATTTGAGTTTAACTACTCACATGTTTTTTCATTATTGTTAATAATATATTTTGAAGTAAAGTTTATAAAAAAGCCTTTAACATTATTTTTGGAAACACCTTTTATGTACAATTGTCTTGGACTTGATGCTGTATGTTTCAAGGGACTTGGGAATACTAAAATCCATCATTGTGAGGTAAAGCACACCAATTCTTTTTTTAACAAATAACCGTTACATAATATGACGTAATTTAATTAAGGATAACATGGAAATTAAAAAAAATTACAAAGTAAAAAAAATTTTGGGGGTAAAGGAAGCTGTTAATAGAGATACAGCAGGGTTTGTGATTTTTAAACAGTTTTTTGGCTTCCCTGTAAAATTTTACAAATAAGACTTGGTGTAGTTTACCTCCCACCTACAGATATATATATATATATATATATATATATATATATATATATATATATATATATATATATATATATAAATATATATATATATATATATATATATATATATATATATATATATATATATATACATATATATATATATATTTTATTTATATTTGATATATATATATATATATATATATATATATATATATATATATATATATATATATATATATATATATATATATATATATATTTATATATATATATATATATATATATATATATATATATATATATATATATATATATATATATATATATATATATATATATATATATATATATATATATATATATATATATATATATATATATATATATATATATATATATATATATATATATATATGTGTGTATATATAGCAGGGTTTTGAACCCGAACCGAACCCGAACCCTGAACCCGCTCCGGAGAAAGATTTTTTTAAGCTATGTGAACCCAAACCCGAACCTGAACCCAATCAAAAACGCGGTTCAGGTTCAATTTTTAATATAGGAAATTTAGGATGTTGGCGTAAGAAATTTCATATTTCGCAGAATTTTTTTTGTTTCAAACAAAATTATTTTGGTTATTATTTGTTTCAGTAGAGAATAGTAAATAGTGAGAATTAAATGAAAATTTGTTTCCAAAATAAATATGTGTGTAACATAAATACGGCATGTAATGTAACATAAAAAAATAAAAATAAAAAAATCCCATATAATGTAAAAACATTTCCATAATATGGAGTATAATGACAGTGGAAAAATTCAACTTAAGCAAAAATAAATAAGTGATGAAAAAGTTTCAACTTCGAAATTGTCATCGCCACAACGGCGTAATCGATAGCGTGTCTGTTCAAGGATTCGAGCCCAGGCACTGAAGAGGAAGGTTCGAATTCATCCGAAACACGAAAAATGTGAATTGGAGTTTTTTCTGAGAAACTTCAAACCATACCTTTGAATTGAAAAAAATTCAAATTACTTCTTTACTTACTTGAGTTTAATTGATCTCAAAAATCCTCAATAAAAAAATAATGAATTCATAAAAAAAAATTCGAAAAAATTGTTTTATTTTGTAACAAATTTGAACCCGAACCCACTAAATTTTAATGTATTGAACCCGAACCTGAACCTGCACCCAAATTTTTCTGGGTTCGAAACACTGATATATAGTTATATATATGTAAACTCACCCCATAATTCTTCCCGATCCCACTCCTCATCCCTTGTAAATTAGCTGGTAATCTTAACATTTTCCAGACGTATAATGCAAAAAATTGCATTTTTATCATTCAAAAATAATTATATCTAACATATTTCTAAAGTATTTCAAGAAATACTAAAAAAAACGAAACCACAATTGTTGAGGTTATGTTTTAGGTTCATTCAATTTTTATTTCTTTTTGAAAAAAAAACTTAAATAATTTTTGCTATATGTCCTATAGTCATCACATAAACTAATTGATTAATTCACTATAACTAAATTTAACTTGATTATCTCTTTCTGAGACGATTAATTGTAATCCTTTTACTTTATATGATTACACGGCATTTTTTCGATTTTTTTACGTACTAACCCACTTGAACGATTTAAAAATTGATTTTTTCTCTTATTCCTCTGAAGAGATTAACATTTACTTTTATACCACTACGATTATAATTACACAAAAAATATAATATTGATTTATTAGATTTAATAGATTCTGTATTCTAGATTCTTTATTTCTAATCTAAGGAATAGCCATTGTTATCAATTAATAAGACATTCCAATTTTTTTGTGTTAATCCCGACTTATCTGTCACAATAGTCTATGCCAACTCGTTAATATTCTAATGACAACTCACCATTTCCTCGGTGGGGTTCGCATATTTATAATTATAACGAACATAGACACTAATGCGTTCGCAATCTAGGTTTTGTAATTATGAATAAAATTGTTGGTGGGGTAAAATGTAGAAATCACAGTCGCTATTGATAAAAAACTATAAGGATTTTTTACAAATTACGTAATTGTAATAACTGGAAATTTTTTGGTCCAGAAGGAAAAATATAAGCTTTACAGAGCAAAAAACTGCTTTAATGCTACCGTTAAAGTGTAGGTACGACAGAGTAAGGCAATCAACCATTAAAGCAAATTGCATAACAATAAAAATGGTTAGTAAAACCATATAGCTTGGTGTTGACTTAGATGAAAGGTTACGTGTCTCAAGTCATGTAGCACAGATATATGAGAAACACAAGTCCCTCTTTCACAATTTTAAAAGGTTATCACACGATTGGAGGGATCTTGATAGAACTACACTATATATTATTTATACTTGATTGTCTTGGAATTTATTTTAACCATTTTATTTAGCCCTCAAAGAAATATGCTGCGGTTATCTATCCATTTCTACAATCTCGACTCAGTTCATTGCGGGCACAATCCCTATATACCTTCTTGTGAAGGCAATAGGCGTATTATTCAACCGTTTTGTGAACAGTTGAAAAAAACCCATTTAACAGACTTGTAGAATAACTAACTATCAGAAACATTGGAAGAATTGCGTGTCTTGAGATTTATATATCCGACTGGCTGCAGTCTGTGAGTTCGATTTTGCTTTTTCTCAGTCCATCAAATACGTTGAACTGCACGCAAAAGTTTCACAAGCAGACGGATTCAAATGAGCAAAGCATAGAATATCTGAGAACCTCACAAGCTAGAGGAACCAAGACCATCACACACACCACACCAAATATAATTGCTACATTTAAAAGTTACAATGTTCTACTCACTCCCGCGTTGTTTGAATTTGATTTAAACTAACATGCTTTCTCCTTAAATGCCAATCATAGTCAATAATATATAAATTATTACAATAAAACAATCAATTGTTGCGTCAATGGTAGAGGCGATTGTTGAACATGATCAATAATACAATATAATCAAAATAAATCGTTGTGCCAGATGTACATGTCATTGTTGAAAAAAATAATAAAGCAATATAACAAAAACCGTTGCGCTAAAGGTACCTAGAATAATAATTCCATATAACCGCCAATCGTTGCGCCAATGGTGCCAGCTATTTTTTAATAATATTATAATCAAAATTGTTGCACTCAAAATAAACTAGTAATTGATGATAGATTATTATAACTTCAAACAATAATGATGACAAAAAGTTTTATTCAGCTCATTCAAAACCCTTATTCACATTACAAAATTATCATAAACTTTATTTCACCAGAGTTTCTGTTCTTGTTGATTGGTATAATAAAATATCTTTATGACTTAAATGTCTCAGTAAAATGAGCCATATAAGTTTGTCGTTATGTCGTTATGTTAGCTTACAATATATTCAACAATCACTTATTTTTTATACAACATTTATTGGTATTTTATTGGCTATTCAACAAACACCTACTCGACACAGCAATTATTAACATTTATATATATATTATTCAACAATCACCTTTTATTGGTTCAGCAATTCTAGCAGTTATATAATTTATTCATCAACTTCTTATTTTGGGGGCAACGATTTATTATGTGAGTTTAATATTAAAAATTCACTCAGTTTTTTGGTGCCACAATTCTAGTGTTTCTATAACTTATTTATCAATCACCTGTTTTTTTGGTGCAACAGTTTTGATGTTAGTTTGAGATTCAACATTCACCTATTTTTTTGAAACAATAATTGATTTTGATATGTCAATTAACAATCACTAGTTTTTGGGCAATATGAATTGTTAATGTTTCTGTAAATTATATGGCTAAAGGTGTCCAGATGGCCATCAACCATTGAGGAATGTTAATTTATCTTAATTAAAGTTTGGTGCCCGATGAGTAGATGTAGTGATGGAGATGCACTGTGTATTTCTCATCCTTTAGGTTTCCTTCCTTTCAACCTTTGTTTCAGTATACCTAATAACTATTCCATGCACCCAGCAGTTGTCAAGGGCCGAGGATAAAGTTTTTCGAATCCACATACTGAAGGTAGGCGAACAAACCCAAGGCACGTGCATCACCTTAATGTTTTGATTACTTATGGTAATTCCGACCGATTTAGGGTAATTCCGACCGAACAGCCATTCGTTACAAGAGACAGAAAACGGCAAAATAAAAAACACAAACCGTAGTTATGTGGGCCTTATAGGTCGTTTTGTTTCAATGCAGTGACACGTATTGAGATTGGGTTAAATAAGCGTGCCAACCATCCAGGACCGGTTACCTTCAGTTGTATGAAAACCTCCAACAGACATTGACTAACAATGGCTAGTCAGCTAAATTTTCTCTATCCTATCATGAAATATGTCATATGTCTATGTCATATTTCATATGTAAAAGGATTTATGGTTTAGATATTCGTTGTTTGAAAAGTGCAATTTTATTAAACAAAAAAAAAGATTTGCCTCCATCAACACATTAGTATGCTTGTTGTTGTGGGACCTTGACCATAAAAGGTTTTTATGTGTTTTTGTAACACATATTGTATTTAAACTTAGTGCTTACTTTCATCAACCCAAAACTAAAATTAAAGCTGTGGAATTGTGCAATGGGAGGATGAAATACAAACACAACAAATGATATAACACTTTATCTATATTTTTCAAAACTCTAAAATCAGATCAATATTTAACCCACCAACCTCCTCCACTCAATGAAAATTATTTTTCAATCACAGTAACAAACATAGCAATAATAAAAAAAAATAGAAAATGGTTCGACAAATAAACAAAAAAATTATTGAATAAAGGTGGTCATGTTGAGTTAACAATCATAATAATAATTATAATTGAAAAATATTAACAAGGGGATGAAAAATTGAGATTAAAAAAAATATAATACAGTAAAAAAAAACTACCCTTAAAAAGTAAATATCTGCCTTGAATTCTATATTGACTCTTCTAATTATACATTTTTTAATGGAAAATAAATTTTTTTTCTGCTGCTATTATTATTATTATTATTGTAATGAATTAAATTTTGTGATTTATTTTTTGTTAATTAAAATTAATAAAATTAAAAATCAAAATTATTCAGTGTTGCGTGAATTATGTCAAGAGAAAATTGTATATAATAATTTCCTGTTTGTTTTTCTTCTTAATTTTGTTTCTATTCTGTTACTGGTATAACGGTGTGATGAATTTTAAGTAGAATAAATTCAAATGGAAAATGATGTTCTGAAATTAGGGTAAGGTTGGGGCCGGACGGGATACATAAATTTATTCGCGGAATCTATATTACTAATTTATTTAGTGTAAGTTAATTTCGTATATATCTATTTGAATAAACACTTCAAAACCGAATAAATGGGTGACAAAGTGCTAGATAACTACATACACGATTATATTTCATCATCATCTGGTTAACTCGCGTTTTTTATCCTCTATTTATTTGAGTTATTCATTATTCCAATCCTGTAACAAAACAATGTATAAATATAATACGGAGTTGGAGAAAATTAGAATAGGATCTGTCTTGTTGTTTTATTTTTCAGAAATCCCAAGTGATTTATAATATGCGAAAAAATAAAAACGAAAATTGGGAAAATATAAAAACGAATTCGATACCAAACTCAATATAGTATACGTGAACGTAATTGTGTAAATATTATTGACTCAAATTACCATTAACATAATAATTTTATCCCAATAGGTTATTGTGTATAAGATTAATTTGAAATTTTAAACACGTGACTGTTTCAAGATTTTCTGACTCAATATACAAAATAATATTGGATATATATTTAGATTTGTTAAAGTTTTATGAATGTGATTTATTTTAGAGATTTAATGATTTTAAATTCGATTGCGTGTATATTTTAAGTGGAAATACATTTTATTTCAATAATTTCATTTGTTTTCTCTTTCCTATTATTTCTTATTTTTCCACCTCTTAACTCATACAATTTATCTTTTAAAGCACAAAAAACGTAATGAAAAATATTTAATCATAAAAAATGGTTTTTCATCATAAAAACACAAAAGAAAATTCAGTCCATTCAATAATTTTGTTTTTATATAAATAGCAAATCTTAAGATTTTATTTCCTTTATTCCGTACCGGTATCTAGCTATGGTCGTATATTTATTTATTTTTTCTTATAATAACTTCAAAATATTATTTGTGTTCTTAAGTATTTACCAATCTCTTATAAATCTGGAAATTAATAGAAAAGTAAAAGTGAATCTTGTATTTGTTAATCAAAAACCAAATGGTGGAAGGATAAAAATAATAATGGTAGAATTGACCACATTAGTGGATTATTATTATAGGATGTTGATTTATTTGTTTTTACAAAATACTAAACACAATAAATAAATTTAAATGCATTATGTTTAGCTTGCAAAAAAAGTTTTGCATTTCAAATATTGTCAAAACTTATAAGATCTTGTAATGAACAGCAGGAAGCAATCGGAGGATTGCGAGTCTACTGAGGGGTTTCCGACGAGCGTCAGAGATGTGAACCCGAAAAGCTTCTTCAGTGTTAATTAATGTATTGGTAGCTAGATATGAAGCGGATCTGACTATATGGAGTGAAGGCAAAAACTGATCTTGGAGTTTGGGTCAGCCAGGGACTTTGGGTGTTACCTACTAGACGGGACCACAGGTAATGGATCGCGGATAATCCTGAACGACGTTCGCTTTCAAGACAGCCCTTCAAAAAATTTCTGCATATGCCCATTGTCGAGCATTTTCACGATATTTTTTAGCACTTTCGTCCATTTTTAATCGTTGGGTGTTCAGTCAAATAGCTTAGTCATTAATGTTGTGGCACCCTCCGGAAAATCCTAACCTTGTTTGTATAAAATGGATTTCTGTACAGAATGACAATATTTTCTGAGCAACTCCCGGATGCTGGAACCAAATGAAAAATAAAATCAAAAATAATTAATACAACAAGATAGAACTTGTGAAAATTAAAGAATTTACAGTGTCCGAAGTAACATCCAAAATATTATTCTAATGATACTTTAAGCAAAGCAACAAGCCCTACTCAATTGGGTCCGCAAAGAAGATTATTATGGAGGATGAAAATAAAATTTTCATCCATCTTAAAAAACATTTTGCCTCTGGTAATACGAAAAAATCGCAGAACGAGGTAGTGAGCCGGCTATGAAAACAAAAGTTCCACATTCAACGATGTTTAGTGTTATACAAAAAGAAAACATGATTATGGTGGTTATAGATATGGGGGACGAGGATTAGCAAATAACCTACTAAAAATGGGATCAAGTGGAAATTGCGTTGGCAACCGTATTAATCCTTTAGTTAAATCTGGTTCATCACCCAACTGTAATTATGCAGGCTGGCACCAGCGATTCCCAAGTTGAAAGCATGTGAGAACCAGCTCACTCCTGCTCTTCAAAATAGTAAAAAGCTCCTTGAACATCCCAGTAACAACTTCAGATCCTGGGCGCATTCCTTAAATTATTTAACCGAGCAACGTAAATCTGCCAATTTTTAATTAGAAGATTAGAAGTGGCAGTAGCGAGCTCACGATAGGTTTTCGTTGTTATTAACAATGAATCGCAATCCCATCTGGCCAACTCCAACGAAGAGATCTAATATGCCTTACGTAGCATGCAACTAAATATCTGTGGTAAGAGCGTAATCAAAACATCTGCGACTATAACAACTTAACCTTCGTCCACGGAGTCTCCTCCCTCAGAGAAAGCTGGCTCAGATACGTAGTTGAAGTGTATGGCTAGTTCGGAAACTAATTCAAAAAGCAAACAAAAAGCGAGCAAAATTTGATGACCTGCTAATGTCGTCTGAATTTATGAGGATAGCGATACGATTGTGGCAGAGAAGGAAACTAATACTTTGTAATTGCTCCAAATCAACCTCCACCACTCCAAACTTGCTTCGGCGGCACACCGAACCTGACTCCTTAACAATAGTGAGGACATCGATCTGATTCAGGAACTATGGAGATCTAAGAACTCAATAGTTCGGCTCAGAATTTCCAATCACAAACTTCTTTATGTAAATAGTAGTACTTCTAGATACAGTAACGCAAGTTCATAAAATAGGCATGACATTGCTATTTTCTGTTCTAATCTATAAAATCTTCTATCTGATTGAATTGGGTGATACCTATACTCCTTCTTGTATGGAAGCTATCAACCTATCAACCTATCAACTCATACTTATTTTCCCCAGGAAACAGAATGTAGTTTAACTCCAATAACCACGGGCAATGCTTTCGTAAGTTTGAGCTCCGAAGTTTTTATTGACAGAGCCATAGATTTTTTAGAGAAATAAAAAATTTAAACCATTCAAATCAGTTGATCCTGATAAGGTTATACCCGATGAATTTTAGAATACCTCGGCATGTATAATATGTATAATAAATGCTCAATGGACCATATTCAAAAAAAGTTTTCATTCCTAAGGCGGGAAAACCTCTCACTGGTACCCCCAACAGCCTCAAACCCATCAGTCAATCATCTTTCTCTTTTAAAACGCTGGAAATACTGATTGACGTTCGTGTTTGTCAAAGCAATGATCCAAAGAAGCTGTTGACAGCATAAATTTCATTCATCAACCGGAATCAGAAGGAGAACGTTGTTTGTCAAATTTTAAACAAAAAAAAAATTGAAAATAAAAAAATTAAATTTATTTTATTTCATTTTATTTTTGTATGTGAAGATAAAATACACTGAGTGTGTGTTAGTGCTAGTGAAAGTGAAAATGAAGTGAAATATATAATTGGTGAGATTGTTCTTTATTAAAAAAATATTTGGTATTTTATATTTGCTGTTATCAGGCGGTAGGCAGGTAAAGTTTTACCTTTTATTGCTTGAATGTAATAAATTTATTATTTTAAAGCATAAATTTGTTTTGTATTTCCTGGTGACAAAAAATGTAAAATTTTCTCTTTAGTTATTAGTAAGAATTTCTAATTTAAACCTTTATCTGTACTCTTCAATTTAGTTAGTGTCTTTTGTGTCCCCATTTTTTTATTTTTCCTTTTCGTGCTACTGTTGCATGAAACCTGCTATCGTGTTTTTGTGACAGTGATACCCAGTTTTTTTGATGTTGCGTATTTTTGAAATTTAGACCTGGCCAAATCTCAGTATCTATACCTGCAATGTCAAAGGGTAAGAAAGAATTTCGAATTTCGTCTTTGTCTCAACAAAATGGCGGCAGAGTGAACCAACAGCTTAGTATTGACTTCACCAACATAAGAGGTCTCAATTTGAATCTAAAAGTGGTTCATCACTACACCGAAAAAATAAGTCCTACATATTGTTTCTTACCGAAACAATTGTCAGTGGCAAAGCATCGAAATTGGATCTCGATAAATACCGGATGCCTAGTTATGAATTGGAACATTCCTTTTATAACAAGCATGGTGTCTGTGTATTTGTTCGAAATTCACTTTTATGTATGAGAATTAGGCCTTAAAAGTTGAACTCTAAGCACCATAATTCTCTAGCACTGAAGATCTCAGGTGTTGATGAGACTATGTTTATAATAGGATTATACAGATCCTTAAATTCCCACCCAGGATGTCCATTTTTCAATCAAATATCGGCTAATCTAGACAAATTTACCACGGACTACCCCAAAGCAAGATTGGCCATTCTTGGAAACTTTAATATTCATAATAAAGAATGACTTAAGTATTCATCGTGCGCTGAAGAAGTAGGAAGACAAGCCAAACTAATACTCGCAAATTATCACGATTTGACATATATGATAGAGTGTACCACTAAAATCGCAGATAATACACATTATAACAATAATTTGCTGGAACTAGCCGGAAACTACGGAGGCAAAAGGCAAAACCCCTCGGATTATCGGACCATTTACTAATATCAGCAATAGTGCAATTGACATCACGGACACCAATTAAAGCAAATCCTCGTCGCTATTTGTCAGTGATATGTTAGCCTACGTATCCCATCTCTGGAACAAATCGTTGGAAAACCATGGTGTAACATTCAGTATTTCACTTGATATTTCTAAGCATTTGATAAAGTGTGGCGTAGACATCTTATTGCTAAATTAAAATGTTATGGCATAGACCATCTTACATCTTACAGGTCGCCAATTTCATGTTAATTTAGATGGTATCACATCCAATATTTTCTCAACCAATGCTGGTGTTCTCAAGGCTTTGCACTCTCACCAACCATGTTTTTTCTATTTATTAATGATTTGCTTATTTCCACAGTGCACCCAATCCATATAGATTTACTGATGAAAGCACATTACATGCATCACCTGCATCTCTCCAATTTTCGATCTCATACTGCAGTCACCACTGATAGAAAGCTGCTAATTGATACTATCATCAAAGACCTGGATCATATAATGGAATGGAGTGATCGTAATCTTTTTTCATTTAATCCAACCAAAATCAAACTATGCCATCTTTCACGAATAGAGCGACATACAAATTTCCTTATTAAGATAAACCATGCGGAATTGCGTGAGGTTGAATAAATTAGACTTCTTGGAGTGGATATTGAAAATAACCGGAAATGGAATAAACATGTGTTCAACCTCGCTAAATCTGCAATGCAAAAATTAGGATTCTTGAGTCGATGTAAAAAGTATTTCAATCCCGATCAAATTTGGCTAATCTTCAAGTCCTTTATTCGTCCATGTATGAAATGCTGCTGTCATGTTTGTGGAGGTGCTTATCAGTCAACAATAAAATGTCTAGACCCTGTACAGAGAAAATCAATACGGTTGATTGGTAATACCGAACTAACGGACCAGCTTGATTCACTCCAGCACAGAAGAAATGTGGCTGAATTGTCAATCTACTATAAATATAACTTTAGCGAATTCTCCTCTAAGGAAATTCAAAATATTTTTTCATCGTGTGCGCAATATAATCGACAAACAAGAGCTGCCGAGTTATCCCATCCATTTGTTGTACAAATACCAAAATAGAGTGGCCAAATTGTGGAACTCAATGCCCTCCTCTGTTTTTTCAGATGAATTTGAGCCTCAGGTATTTAAAGAAAATGTCCATCGTCATTTAAAACAATTAGTATAGCGGTCCCTATTTCCTCATACCTTCCATTATCCTCATCTCCCTCCTTTATAGTTGACATGGTATCTTCAGATATTCAAAGAGGCTGAATATTGAGGCTAAACATGTCTAACTAATTCAAACCCATCAGTCAATCATCTTTCTCTTCTAAAACGCTGTAAAGACTGATTGACGTTCATGTTCGTCAAAGCAATGATCCAAGGAAGCTGTAAACAGTATAGAATGCGCATAGTAAAGTTAAATCCGTTGAACGGCTTTGCACTCTCTAGTACACAACATCAAACAGTCTTCGGAGCATAGGGAGCGTGCAATAACATAATATCCAAAGCTTTGAAAGAGTAACTGACGAAATTGGATGTGAAGGAATCTTTAGTAGTGTTTGTTGAACAGATGCTTCTCCGCAAGAACATCAAGGTCGGTGCTTGAGGAGTCCACTCACATAAGAAGTGGTAGCTGTCTTTGTTTCTGAGACATTTTAATTACATATCTGGAGATAGAGCCTAGAGAAGTAACGACTTTACTGAAGATGTCACAATTTCTGTACCGAGTAAATTCCTGACTATGTAAAAGTGGCGAATATAAACCGCCTTTACAAATAACATTGACATATTGTGTCAAAAATGTGGGGAAGAACTGGATCTTTTCACTAGAAAATCGCCCTAACGGAAAGTGGTCTGGTAGTTGCAGAACAAGCAAAATACCTAGGTACCGTGGTGAATAGATAGCTCTGCTGGAAATCAAATATCAGGGAAGGAGAAGAAAAACGCGACGATAAGACTTTACTCAAGTAAATGAGCCATCGAAAAAGGTGGGGTCTTCAGTCAAGATGACATGGACAGCATCATCGGGAAAACGAAGCATCATCGGGAAAACGAAGAGGGAAATTGAGTTTCACATTTGACCCCTCATGTTAAACCATCGCTTATTTTTTCTTCAATTTATCCAACTTAAAAATCAGGTCACTGATTTTATCTTATCTAATTTAAGCTTTTTCTAGAATTAAAATACATACCAACCAACTAAAAGCTACATTAATTAATATAATAAACAAGAAATTTATGTCATATTCTTCGAACTCCTACAAACAATAAATTCTCTGTAAATATCCCTACGAAATTGAACTATTCATGTTTTCTTATCATTAAAATCATTAACAAAACATTATGAACAGCTTGAAAATCGTACAAAACTACAAAAAAAAATATAATTAACTGAAATACATAATAAAAATAATAATAATAAAAGCAATCATAATACGATATAGTAAATTTATAGTTTTTTTGTCTGACAGTAAATAAAAGAACCAAATCCAAGAAAGAATAAAAAAAAGATTGAATTACAATCGATTTAACCCAGTTTTGTACTGTTTTATTTATTATTTCCTTTTTGAAGGACATAGAAATGTAGTTTTCGTTCATAAATTCTAACTGCTTTGTTGATTTAATATCGTGTATCCTAATCATATATTATTGTTCCCACCCTCAATTAGAATTATTATTACGATCATCATCCTATGATGTAGTTTTAGTTTTTTTTTTTTCTAACATGGCTGTGTGCTGTAGACTGTGGGATTGAAAAGTTGAATAAATGTATATTGTTTTGAGATTTATTTACAATTAATTAATGATGACCTAAATATGTTTTAGTCCTGGGCATAGTCGCTTGATCTAACAATTTATCTCATCTGTTCTCATCAACCACTGTGAGTCTGAAATTGATGAAATGGAATTACAATTGCTGCTGGATTGTGTGGAGATAACTTTTTTTTTTGTGAGTGTAGCTATTATACAAAATCATACTTACCAACCGACCGAGCGTTGATAGTCTCAATGTAAAAATGCCTTCTCCCACTAAAACCAAACTCCCTTATAAATTTATTTTCTATTGTTTGGTGTAGTTTTATAATTTATTTTATTATCTAAGAATAAAATAATAACAGTTATAATTTATTGATCTCAATTCATTCATTATTTTCATTATAACTAAGCCACCAACCATCATCCTATATCATCCACAAAAAATTAAGTCAACATAATTGAAATAGAAATTGTTTAATCTTCTGGAAAATCTACTCGATCTTTTTTTGTCAAATCCATATTCATAATTTCTTTTTCCCAGTCAATCATCCCTTATCAAAAAAAAATTAGTAAAATATGAAAAAATGATATTATAATAATTTCTCTAAAAATATTCCCATAAACACAACTTAACACCCATTTCCCTATTATTATTAATATATAATTTTTTTTTGATGAAACAGTTCACGGGTAATTATTCCGTCAAAAAAAAAACAGAAACAAGACATAACAATGAAACTTATTTGCATTTCATCAGCCCAATTACTCATATGTCATCATTTTGGGTATAATTAAGTTATCCCGAAAAAAATGTATGAAGACGTTAGACGTTAGATTATTTGGATATAATTTGTTTGAAATAGGATTCTATTGTACCCAAAGATCTATCACATCTGATAATGAAGGATCAAATTAAAAAATTATTAAAACTTTTTTTTTTCTCTCTCGAAAGTCTCAACCCATAGCATTGGTGAAAGGGGTGAAATTATGTTTTTTTGTCTATTTGGAGAAAATTCATTAAATTCGCGTGATATGTTAATTTTTGTTTTGTGTATGTTGTTGGTGAATATGAGGCTAGATATGAGGTTTTGATAAAAATAGAAATGATTGACATGAATGGTTATGAGATAATTTCTATTCCGTTTCTGTCCCATATTTACAGTACAAAATTTATAGTATGTACTAGGGTTACAGATAAAAAATTTACAACGAAAATAATTTCACAAACTGCAACAAATTTTTTTTTGTTATACAAAAATTCCAGTTATCTTCAAATATATCCTCCAATTTAAAAATTATAACAGAAAATTATGCTCGAAGCAATTTAAACAAAAAAAGTTAATTCAGACAATATCTGATTATTTCCATTCAGACAGAAAAATGAAAACATTGTTTCATGAATTTCGAGTAAAATCATGCAGTTCGAAAACTGTTGGGATTAACGTTGCTGGGTTGAATAAATAAAAATAAAAAAAACACAGCCATAACCAGTACACTGAAATAGATTGGACTAACCTTTACAATATTGGGGGGAGTCTGAGAACTCATTATTTTCTATGGATGTACAAATAATTATTTCTATAACAAAAGAAAAATTTATGAATATTAAAGAAACCAACCGTATCTCCAGTTTGTGTATTCAATAATGTTTATCCTAATTCTTTGTGTTTCATTTCTTTCAGTCTGGTTTGAAATTTTAAAAGGAGAAGTTAATTAAAGTTACTGTTTCATATGATCAATTCCACGTCACCGCAACATCGATGTTCCTGACCCCCTCTGATTTCGATAAAATGTCATATACAGATAGCCAATAAAAAAATAAAAATACTGTTTCTTTCAAAAAATTAAATTTCGCTCTAGGGATGACACAGGGTGGCGGCAAAGTTTTAAGGATTTGCGAAACATGAGTATTTTTGAATATCGATTGCTAACGATTGACTAAACCGATTTAAGAGATTTATAACTCATTGGTAAGGTAATTGATAGGAATTATAAAAAAAATTACTTAAAATTTTACAATAATTTTGTAAAAGTGTGTTAAACTTAAAAAAAATTTCAAAGAGGGTGCTGTTGGGGGTACCTTCACTTTTACCACTTTCTTTTTCCAGTAAAAAAATGTTTAATTAGTTCTTAATCTAAAACGAAAGTTTCTCAGGTACATAATTTCTCGTTTTAAAATAAAATTCTTCCAAAATTTTAATTTCCGTTTTTTCAATTTTTTGTTTTTTAAAAAATTCATTTTATTTAACTAAAACCGCCTGAATTCTTGTTTTATAGAAATTTAAGTATTTTGAGGATACAAGTTAAGTAATTGAGGGTGTGGATGCTTTGTACATAATTCACTTTTTCTCTTCCTATTACTACCTGTCCGAAATTAATTATAAATGAATGTACCTGAAATATATTAAAACTGATGCTGAGAAGTAAATAGTGAGAAAAATTATGTGAAATAAAATGCATGTTGTATGGAATCCATATAATAACTAACTTTTAATTTTTATTCTAAGTTGTGTAATAAAAACAATATACATTTATTAATAATATAAAATAATATAAAATAAATTAAAAATATATATTTACATATTTAAAATATAAATTTAAAATTTAAATATATATTTACATTGCATATTAACGGCTTATCTGAAAAATCCTAGTTTTAGCTGAATTAGAATATTTTTTGTGAGCAATGTTTTTTCATCTTTGGGTATTGAAAAGAATAGAGATTTTTGTTGGAATATTTTGATTCAGTTATAAGTTCTTGTTATTGTTTTCTACTTGAAGGAAAAACTCCTTGGAGTGTAAAAATCTCCTCGATTGGAGTGTAAAAGTTTGCATAGTAAAATAATATATTTTTGATTTAAGCTAACTACAATTTTTTCTTTATTTTGGCGTCAACAATACTGTTTAAATCACATCTATCACTATACACCATCCGAGTGAGTACACAAGTGTGAAACTATTTGCACCTATAACTATTAGAAGTAGAAGAGTGAAACAATGGGACAAACCTTTTGCAGCATGATTTGGTATTTGTTAAAAAAATTTATATTTGGTTTCAAAGGTTTCTGTCCAAATTTCAGTATTTATTTTACCAAAACGTACTTTTTGTAAATAAAATTTCTTGTTGTTATTTCGCAGAGTTTTTTATTATTAAGAAATTAACTATTTAGTTATATTTAATTAATGCGCGCGATCTGATTTCGAATTTTACATCATCTTCAGGAGCTTACAAAAGACTGATTTAAATATAAAATTTAAATTGACATATTACATCATGGTAACTCAATAAACGTATTACAAAAATATTTCTTATTCTAATACATAACTTAAACTTTTAAGGAGTAGACATAGGCGTTAGGTAATATAGTAATTACAATTTTTTTCAGGTAAAATTCCTTTGTTTTGAACATTTCAAATTCATTGATAAATTGTAGGTCATAAATTATTAAACATAAAACTAAAATCAATGACAATTGGAGGAGGTGCAAAAATATTTTAATGACAGGAAGGATATAAAAAAAAATATATGTACATAAAAGAATAACAATTAAGATTAAGAATGGTCAATGACGTTAATTATATGAATTTAAGTGTCCAAAGTGATTACCATATTACTTCGGTCTGAAAGACCTAAGTATTACATTGATGAGCTCAAAGTGAAATTCTTTCCCCCACTTTTTTTGGCATTTCTCGACGTTTTAGGACCTACTAATTCCAAAAAAGGAAAAATGTATATCTGTCTGTAGGCCGGCCGGCCGGCCCGCCGGGCGTCCGTCATTTCCTACGCTGCAGGGAAAGCCGCTGGAGGGATTTCAAAAATTTTTTTCTTTAAAATAGGTATTCACAAGGTACAGGTCCGAAATGACGCTGTGTTCCATTACTGTATCGGAAGTGTGTCAAAAAAATTATTATGTGTGTCAAAAATAGCAAATTTTCATATTTTTGGCTTAAAAAACGTTCATTTTAAGTGATTACGACTAGGAACATTAAATTTGGAGAAATTTTCATGGTCGGGATTGGTATGTTGTCAAGTGTGTCAAAAGAAAGATTTTTATTTATTTTTTTACCCAATTTTTTAGAAAAAAATAAAATTGTTTGTTTGAATTGAAATTTTATTATTATTATTGAGAATTATGGCATTATAAGTTTGTCAAAAAATGTTGTCAAGTGTGTCAAAAGAAAGGTTTTTATTTATTTTTTACCCAATTTTTTTAGAAAAAATAAAATTAATAGTTTGTATGACATAATATTTTATTATTATTATAGAGAATTATGGCATTATAAGTTTGTCAAAAAATAATGTCAAGTGTGTCAAAAAATGATATCATTTATTTTTTTAGCCAATTTTTTGGAAAAAAAATGTAGCTGATTTTATGACGTAAATGTAATTTAAAATAAAATTGGACATGGAAAATTTTTGAATTTGTTATAGTTTTTGAAATATTTTTGGAATTTTGAAAAAGTTTGTATTTTTGGTTTTGTAATAATTTTTGCAATATTTTTAGAATTTCGGAAAAAGTTTTAATTTTTGATTTTGTAAGAATTTTTGGAATATTTTTAGAATTTTGAAAAATTTTAAATTTTATTATAATTTTTGGAATTTTGAAGGAATTTTTAATTTTTGATTTTGTAATAATTTTTGCAATATTTTTAGAATTTTGGAAAAATTTTGAATTTATAAGAATTTTTGAAATATTATTGGGACTTAGAAAAAATTAAAAGATTTGATTTTATTCTAATTTTTGGAATATTTTTGGAATTTCGAAAAAGTTTGATTTTATTTAATTTAACAATATTTTTGGAATTTTGATTATAATTTTCCGGCAACGTATTGATGTTTCGTGTTAGTTTTGTAATAAATTTCTAAACATAGATAAAAAATGCATGTACTTTAACAAAGAGTTATGTTTGATATACATCGCTGTCCAAAACTAAAAACCATGTCCTAATAAAAGTTTTCTTCCGAAAACTATATCAAAATCCTTAACCCAGACCGAATTCTTGATATCTCAGAGCTGTGAGATTTCAGCCCCTCCATATTTTTATTTTTATGTTACAGATTGAGATGACGGCTTTTGGTAGAATAAATCTGGATTACATAATGGAGAAATTTTGAAATCTGTTTGTTCGTTAAGAACATTGTTTAAAAGAAGAGGGCTTTTCTGATTTCAAAAGATTCTAAGGCATCTAGCTTGGGTTCAAGCTTCAATGTATAAAATTTTTAGATGTTCGTTATTCTTGAAGCCGGTATTATGGTTTTCGGAAATCAAATGGTCGGCAAATGTAGAGGATGAATAATCTAGTTTGAAAGTTCAAAAATGTTCAGAGCAACGACTCTGGAAATCAGGACCCGTTTGGCCAATACATATAGCATAGCAATCTGAGCAAGATAGTTGGTAGACACCCGATTTGGTCATTTTATTCTGACTGGGTTTGTTGTTAACCAGAAGATTTTGGATGGTGTTTTTATTATAGTAAGCGCAGTTAAAATCCGTAGATTTTGAAAGTATGTTTCCAATATTCTGACTGAGTTTTCCTGTATAACTAATTTTATGGCATTTTTTGAGTTCTGGGGTTTGGGGTGGGTAGATTAACTTATAGGCAGCACGTTTTTGGTTTTTACGTAATATTTTGTAAACTACATTGTGCTCAAATCCATTGCTTTTTGCAATGTGAAGGATAGTGTTCAACTCAGTTTGAAAATGTATAGAAGAAAGGGGAACTTTTATGAGTCTTTCGACAAGTGAGTTTATTTCAGTGTGTTTTATGCTTAGAGGATGGTTAGAAGAGGAGTTTATAATTGTGTCAATACAGGTTGGCTTTCGATAGGTGTTGAACTCAAATTTAGTTGTTGGATGACTAATTGATAAGTCTAAAACGTTAATGGATCTGTCACACTCTTTTTCCATGGTGAATTGGATAGAATGGTGTTGGTTGTTGAGAAAAAATAGAAAGTTTGTTGTTGAGGTACTTAAAGCAGCTTGAATAAAATCCAGAAAAGAATCATTGATCCAATTGCTATACAGTGTAATCTCGAACAAACAAAAACAAAACCGAGAGTGTGCTTAAGACCGCACGGCAGAGGTGAAAACTTCATTGGCAATCGCAATCAATTGATATCGTAATAGTAGTATTTGGACCGTATTAGTAGAATAAATGTGTTGGATGATGGAATGCTGGTTCTTTTGCAGAATGAGTGGACTGTATTTTTATATTATTTTAGGTTTATTATTTATACAGGAAAAAGAAAAAAACCACTTAATTGTTAGTTATTTCTATATATTTGTTAATAATTTATTTTATTTTAATTTAATTTATAATTTTTCAGTACAACGATCTAACTTGTACAATTCGAAAGGAAGTAATAATAATTGTTTTAAATTTATTTTGTTTTTTAAAAAAAAGAAAAGTATACTAAGACCGTTATAATACACAAAATTATAGTTCAGTGATAAATTCAATTTACAAGATATTTTAATTTAAGTTTTTAGTACTGAAACTCCAACATGCCCGCCACCTTGAAAGATATAGCTTTCAAATTATTTGGTTCCGAACATGAGAGAGTTCTTTATAAAAATAATAATCATAAGAAATTATATAAATTATTTAATTTTTTAACATAGTATTAGGATTATATTTAATATTACATTTAACATGTTATTCTAATTCATTACAGAAAGTAAATATATAAAAAAAAAATTTATATTAATTTTAAGTGAAATATGAATTCAATTTTTAATACAAAATTAAATCAATTTTAATTTATTAATTAATCATTTATCAATCATGCTTCAATCGGTAAAAGTGAAATTTTCGATATTGGACGTTTATATAAACCTGATTTTGTTTTAATTTCGACAACTCGTACTTTCCCGTCATTACCAGGAAAGACAGTTACGATTCGACCTAATAACCATTGAGTAGTTGGCAAATGATCTTCAGCTATCAGGACCAGTTTAATTGAATTTAGTTTAGAATTATTTATGAAACGCAGTTGTACGTAGTAATTTAGAATGTGAACTGAATTTATTTATTAAATCAAAAGCCTTGTTTTGGTTTGCTAAAACAAACGTCAAGTTATCAGGTTTTAATTCGGGAGTTTCGCAATCAGATAATTGTTTAAATAAGTTTTGAGAATAATGAAAACTTAATTGGTGTAAATATTGTGGACCATGCCACCAAATATTGTTATCCTTGAGTTCGTTTGGCATTACACCTCTGGATACAATATCTGCGGGGTTTTCAGAAGAATTGACATGTAACCATACAAAATTTGAAGTCAACTCTTGAATTTGATTGACACGGTTGGCTACAAAGGTTTTTAATTTATAAGGAGGTGTGCCAATCCATTTCAATGTTATGGAGGAATCGGACCAAAGAAAAATGTTAAATGTTATGTTATGTTATAACCTTGACTGTTAATTTTGAAAGTATCACCGCTGAACACAATTCTAAACGTGGAATAGATAAAAATTTTATTGGAGCAACACGAGATTTACAACAAATAAGTTGAACAGATATATTGTTGGATTTGTCCACAGATTTAATGTACATGCATGCTCCATATGCCCTTTCTGAACTATCAGAAAGCCCATGAAGGTCAATATGCACTATATTGGGTGGGATCACACATCTGTTTAGTTCAATATTATTAACGGAAGTAAGATTTTCTCGGAACGTTTTCCACAATTCAATATATTCTTTTGGTAATGGCTCATCCCAATCCAACTTTAATTTCCATTACGATTGAATCAACAACTTTGCTGTAATAACAACGGGAGCTAACAATCCAAGTGGATCGTATAATTTATAAGTGTCAGATAAAACTGACCATTTGGTTAAAACAGACTGTATATCGAAAGGTTGTACTTTAAAAAAAAATGTATCTTCGATCGGCTTCCAACCCAAGCCAAGTGCTTTAATCGATTCAGTTGAGCTTATATCGTTTAGATTTAATTTTTCTTGTTTCTCTGGCGGAATATTTTTTAACAATTTGGAACTATTAACACACCGTTTATGCAATTGGAAACCTCCTCTTGAAAGCATATTAATAATTTGAGATTGCAAATCAAGAGCTTCGGTTATAGAATTAGAGCCCGAAAGTAAATCATCAACGTAAAAATCTCTTTTGGTAATCAATGATGCTAGAGAAAATTCTTTGCTCTCATCATCAGCTAATTGATTAAGACACCGAGTAGCTAAATACGGAGCCGAAGCGGTACCATAAGTAACTGTTGTATGTTCATGTGTATCAATTGGTTTATTTGGATTTGATCTCCACAAAATTCTCTGTAACCTGGTTTGAGAATTAGATACGTTCACTTGCCGGTACACTTTTGCTATATCGGTAGTGAAAACGTAGAGGTATTTACGAAATCTCAATACTATATTAAAAAGGTCTTTTTGGACCGTGGGTCCAATTAATAAAACGTCGTTCAGAGAAATATTGCTAGTGGTTTTTGATGACGCGTCAAAAACCACTCGCAATTTGGTCGTGGAGCTAGTAGGTTTAAGCACGGCGTGATGCGGTATGTAATATGATAAGGTTTTGTCGTTTAAAAAATCAGAATTATTAATTATCTTCATATGTCCTAGATCAATATATTCATTAATAAATTCGGTATATTGGGTTTTAAGTTGATCATTAGACGCTAATTTATGTTCTAAATGGATAAAACGACATAATGCTTGGTTTTTGGAATTGCCGAGATTTTTAAATTCATTTTTAAGAGGTAGTGATACTATATATCTTCTTGTAGAATCTCTAGTATGAGTTTGAACAAAATGTGCTTCACAAGCCTGTTCTTCTTTTGATAAAAAAACTTTCATAGGACCAGTTTCGACGTCTCAGAATCTATTTAGTGAATCATTAAGTTCTTCAAAATGATTATGATCAGTAAGAAGAGAAAAATTATATAATTTGGTTTCTTCGTATTTGCCGTTAAGAATCCATCCAAATACAGATTCTTGAAAAATAGGTAACGATGGATCTAGCTGCAGTTGATTTGAGGTCAGAATATTAAAAAATATTTCCGAACCGATTAAAACATCGACAGGGTGGCTTGGTATTTTCCAATGAGATATATCAAAGGTTTTTTGAGGTAAGGCTTCGGAAATGGATGGAACAACAAGAAAATCCAATATTTCCTCAAAATTTTGAAACTTGGATTTTATCTTTGTGGTAATTTTTTCATTAATTATGGTTTGATTCTTATTTAAACTGGAAATGGATAAATTATCAACAGTAGATAATTTCATATTAAAACGCTTAGCAAAGGATTTGGTGATAAAATGTGACTGGCTCGCGGAATCTAAAAGAGCACGGCACTCATGATATTTTCCAGTACTGTCTTGAATTAATATCAAAGCAGTTGATAAAATGATTAGAAACATATTTGGATTGCATTGCAAAATTTGCTTTATTTGGTTGGTTAATTTCCATAAGACTTGATGAACTGGGTGTATTCAAAACATTAGAGTTATTTGGGAACATTGCAGGCTGAACAGGAGGTATAGACTTATTGTCAAAACTCGAAATTGGTTGCAATTGTTGTTGATGATGCAATAATGTGTTATGTTTATGATTACATATTTTGCAACCCGTTGCGGTACAATATGTTGCAGTATGTTTAGATCTGAAACAGTTAACACATACTTTCAAATCTTCTACTTTATTAAATCTAGCTATGGTGGACATTTGTAAAAATTTAGGACATTTTACAAATGGATGCCATTGTTCATTACATATGGCACAAATATCTGACGGCTTACCAAAAATACTAGATTTTGCGGATGATTGTGAATTATTTAAATTATAATTGGCATTAGAAGAAACAAAAGAAGAATCATTATTTATAAAAGTAGTTCGTATAGAATTCTGGGCATTCTGAGATTTCCACGATTAATTTTCCCATTCTTTTTGAAGTGTGGGATCTAACTTTTTTGTAACCGTATGTATTAAAAATAATTCTCCAATACCATCTAATGATTGTTCACAAGCTTCCAAAGAAGACACATGTGAAATACAGCTATTAAGTAAAGATCGCAAACCGAAAGCATTATCTTTGGTGATGGAATTTAAATTGCATAATGATACGATATGGCTTTCAATTATGGCACGTTTATTATCAAATCGGGCTTTTAAATCTGTCCAGGCTCTTTGATAACCTGCAGCAAATAATATCACATGACCTATGGTAGCCTTGGCATCGCCACCTAAATGTTGTAGTAAATAAGTAAATTTGACTATTTCATCAATTTCACTATTATTATGGATTACAGCTTCAAATGTGTCTTTAAAGGTAACCCAATCAGAAAATTTGCCATCGAAATTTGGAACTTTAACATTGAACGATTGATTTCAAATTTTGCAAATAATATTTTTATGGGTTTTGGCACCAAATGGGAGGGTGTCGGACAAAAAATTTAAATTTTTCTTTATAATGGCCAGAACAAAATTTCTCAACTTTAAGTGGCCGGGGGGCACCCCTTAGAGTTGACCGATTGATTTCAAATTTTACACATAATATTTTTAAAGATATTCACACGAAATGGGAGGGTGTCGTACAAAAAATTTAAATTTTTCTTTGTAATCGCCAGAACAAAACCTTTCAAGTTTAAGTGGCCGGGGGCACGCCTTAGAATTGAACGATTGATTTCAAATTTTGCACATAATATTTTTATGGGTATTGACACGAAATGGGAGGGTGTCGCAAAAAAAATTAAAAATTTTTATTTTAGGGTCCAGAACAAAACCGGAGGCACGTCTTAGAATTGACCGATTGATTTAAAATTTTGCAAATAATATTTTTACGGCTATCGACATGAAATGGTAGGGTGTCGTACAAAATATTTAAATTTTTCTTTGTAATGGCCACAACCAAACCTCTCAACTTTAAGTGGCCGGGGTCACCCCTTAGAGTTGAACGATTGATTTAAAATTTTGCAAATAATATTTTTAAGGGTATTCACATGAAATGGGAGGGTGTCGTACAAAAAATTAAAATTTTTTTTTGTAATGGTCAGAACAAAACCTTTCAAGTTTAAGTGGCCGGGGGAACTCCTTAGAATTGACCGATTGATTTCAAATTTTACGCATAATATTTTATGGGTATTGACACCAAATGGGAGGGTTTCGTACAAAACATTTAATTTTTCTCTGTAATAGCCACAACAAAACCTTCAAATTTAAGTGGCCGGGGGCACCCCTTAGAGTTGAACGATTGATTTCAAATTTTACACATAATATTTTTATGGGTATTGACACCGAATGGGAGGGTGTCGTACAAAAATTTAAATTTTTCTTTGTAATGGCCACAACTAAACCTCTCAACTTTAAGTGGCCGGAGGCACGCCTTAGAGTTGAACGATTGATTTCAATTTTTACACATAATTTTTTTAAAACGAAATGAGAGGATGTCGCACAAAAAATAAAAAAGTTTTTTTTAAGGTTCAGAACAAAATTTCCCAACTTTAAGTGGCCGGAGGCACGTCTTAGAATTGACCGATTGATATCAGATTTTGCAAATAATATTTTTATGGGTATTCACACGAAATGGGAGGGTGCCGTACAAAAAATAAAAATTTTTGTTTTTAAGGGCCACCCTAATGCAGAACTGTTGCTAGCCGTACTAAATGTTTATGTACCAAGATTTATCCAATTCGATTATCAGGTACAGATGTTATTGAGCTTCCATAATAACAGGTGCTCGGAGGACCCCCAACCACTTTGTTTACTATCGCTTAAAAACTAATAAGTTCCTTGCCATATATATTTGCATCTTTTTTCGATGTGTCATCAAAACTACTTAACAAACGCATGTTGTATGCTTCCAACCAATATTGAAACAATAAACAGGTGTACGGGAGGACCTCCACCACTTATCCCAATATTGTCCAAAAACTAATCAGTTCTTTGTCATTTAAGTCTCCATCTGTTTTCAAAGTGTCATTAAAATAAATTAATGAATGAAGTCCGTATGCTCCCAACAAACTTTAAAAACAAAGTGTTAAAAGTCAGCAGTTGTATGGTAGACCCTCCGCCACTTTGATCAATATGTCCCAAAAGATGATAACTATCTTCTCATACTAATTGGAACCTGTTTTATAAATTTCATCATAATCACTTCATTATTGTAGGCTGTAGTGTGCATAAACACACTGAAAAAACTTCAAAAAAGTACAAAAAAACCGGAAGTGAAAAACCGGAAGTTGGGATGTAAAAATATTTGTAACTGTACTAAAACCTTATATATTCAGTTTCAGTAAGATCATAGTCCGGGATTAGAAGTTATTCAAGATTTAAACTTGGACGTGTTCGGGAGACTCCCCGCCATTTTGTCCAAATTTGAAATGAATCCACATCTTCCATTTTCAAGTAAGCCTGTATCATTTGCCAAAGTTTCATCAAGATCCTATGCAGAAAGTACAAACGCACACACAGACGTACATCAAATTTTTCGCTTTTAGCTTTTTCTCCCCATGTTACCCCATATATGGGGAAAAATGGGGTGCTTATTTTAAGATACACCTAACTCACCCATTTTAAGATACAAAATAAATATAACTTTAAATAAATAAAAAAAACTTTTTGAAAAAAATAGAACCGACTTCAGAGATAACAAAAGAGGCACAAAAAACTGAAAAATAACTCAATTGTGGCTTTTAGAGACAAAAATACGTTACATTTTGATTAATTTAATTTAATTATATCTTACTATAGACAAAAAAATTACGCTATTAAACAAAGTTGCTATATTAAAATAGTTATTTTTTATTATAATTATTATAGTTGTTATAATAGTTGTTATAATAGTTGTTACAAAACTGTTGGAAATCGGTGCCAAGCCCGAGACATATTAGTTGGTTATTCGTCAATGTAGCACTGTCTTTGAACAGTTTTGTACTACAAATATCTTTTAAAATATAATAACTATTATAACAACTATAATAAGTATAATAAAAAGTAGCTATTTTAATATAGTAACTTTTTTAATAGCGTAATTTTTTTGTCTATAGTCAGGTATAATTAAATTAAATTAATAAATGAAAGTAAAATATTAACATTAAAAAAAACTTAGCTGGAAATTGTTGGCTTGACACCGTCCAATCCATTTGCCTTATTTATCGAAATGTCTAATCTGCATCAATATCTCAACTCCAGGAACCAATTTTCTCACAGCCTTTGTGTAGCTTTAGCTTTCCAAAAATTTTTGTTTTATCATATAGCCCTTCTTCAATTGCCTTGCCGTTGATATAATAACTTTGACCTTACTATCATACAATTAGGTCACTGATACTGCTTCTCCTAGTACAATTGTCTTTTCCCAAATCTCAAGTATCTCAATATATATGTATTTTGCCAACACCCTCAACTTAAATTGAGGCCTTGTAATCACGCCTTGAGGTTTTGTAATCAGTGAGGAATAACGACCACTATGGCGTATGTGATACACAATTAAAAAAAAAGGATTTCATTTCAATATGTTTTTTTTTGTTCGTTTATTTATTTTTTTTGCAGTCACCAAAAATTTTCATTAATTCTCTCTTATTAGTAATATAATTTTCTTGTTGTAAGAATACAATTGTTTAGGTTATTCACTTAATCGTAAAAAGTACTAATATTTTCTAAATTTTACTGCTTAATCGCGTCAGTTACCTTTAGCGAAAAATTTACGGAACTGTAGTTTTTTTGTGATTTTAATGCTCGTGAGCAATGACAAACTTTAAAAAAAGTAGCTTAACCGACACAGTATTGTCGAATTAAAGTTTCATTTTTATATTAACTAGTATTTTCACAAATCATTGTCTTGCACTATTCACGAAACTACGTTAAAATTTTAATGCCCGAGAGCCATAGCAAACTGAAAACAGTTAATCTTATTCGGTTCAGATTTCGGATCGAAAATCTAAATGAAACTTAATTTAATTAGAATCACTAACTATCAATTTTACAATTAAAAAAAAGGAGTTTAAATCCCGAATTAATAAGTTATCTCTTTTAAATTTCTATCCGTACAGAACTTTTAATAAACTTTTCGGCAATATAAATGTTTTTCTCAAAAAGATCAAAGAAACGAACTGATCTTTATAAATTAATTTTATCGATTCTAAATCATCAAAACCAACTGAACTCAAATCAAACAAAAACGCTAGCATAAATATTATTTCTATTTTATGACTAAAAAAAGACAAAATTTGATTCATTGTCATTATGTGTCTTTCTTTCTGTCTATTATCGAAACGTACAACAAGTTTTTGTTGAAGTATTAAAGCATTTTTTTAAAAAATCATTTGCAAAAGGAAAGATTTACTATCTCTGTTTCATTTCTTTCCTCATTTAAGTATATAAAAAAAACTTTACAAAGGAAAGTTGTATGATTTTGTTCAATTTGATTTATTTTTTTTTTATAAAATGCAAGGTGCGTCATCATTTCATTATTCCTTTATTTTTGTTTGAAAAAAAAAATTGAAATAGTAATGTATATTAGGTTATACACATTAAAAATGAAAACAAAATAAAAACACGATGATATCAGTAAATAATGAGTTTAGGAAAATTACACGCTGGACGATAAAAGATTCATCACATTTGCAACTGATTATTTTAGATACATGTTGAACAAAACTTAAGTAACGCGAAGCAGGTAATATCACAGTTGGAGAATGAGGAATATAGGGTGAGTTATCAAGATGCCGGCCTTTGCTGGTAATGCAAACGGTTTATTTGTCTGACCTGTCAAGTCCCGACTTCCCGACAGCCCACCTCAATTCCACAAACTTCACCTGGCAGAATTCGTGATCACAACAAAAGTAATAACTTCAAATATCGGAAAAACTTTCATCAGTGACAATCTATTAATTATGGTTTTATGATTTTTTGCACAAACGGCATACACATTTTCCGCCATAGAAAATTATTTACGATAACCTCAACAAGTATAGCAATATAATACTGTCCACAACACCCAAACAGAATAATATGTTTTGACGAGATCAACGAAAATGCATAAAAAATATGGTTTATTTCCAATTTTCTGAATAACGCTATTTTTCACATCATAAAAAAAATTATGGGACCCTCTCGGAATAAAACCAAATAGAACACAATTTAAATCATCCAAATCGAACGAGCCGTTTTTACATCAAAAAACACACACAATGAAACACAGAACCTACTTCTTTTTGGAAGTCGGTTAAAAATTTATAAATTTAAATAAATAGATAAATATTTACTAAAATGAAATTTTAAATGAAAAAACTTTTTGCTACCTTGTCTCTATCTATCGTACACCGTCATGCCCTTACAGGTCATTCTGAGTTAAAAAAAATTACCAGATAAAAGTATTGAGCAACACACATTCAACCAAGTTCTTACCTGTTAGCGCAGATATTGTCACATTGATTGATTGATTGATTGATTGATTGGACTGTAGGACCAAGCACTAAGCGAGACTCCTGGATTACGGCCGGGCCACTTCCTACAGTCGTTTTACATATAACAATAGGTAAGAATAGGTAGGTAATTGTAAGTTAGGAGTGAACGACCCGGTTACAGACACCTGGCAAATCGTATCTAGCTACTACTATTAGGAGACAATCACAAGGACAATCACTTATACATATAATCTGCAATCGCCAATCAGCAATCCCGTATCTAAAATTTCTCGCCTGCAATCTCCAGTCGGAAACCTGTTATTCATGTAATTTATTAGTATAATAGGATGATGACTAAATTGTAGTCCTCTGCACTCTCCAATCTGAATTCATGTTATTATAGTTATCGTTAATATTATTTATGGTTATTTATGGTTAAAAACATTTATATTATGTACATATATATAGAAACAAAAAACCCCTTTGAAAATTGAAAGAATTTCATATAAAAAAGTATTGGGATTGAATTGGATAAAAATATTATCTTTCACTTGATGTTTTTATTTGAAATGTATTTATTTAAATTTTATAAAACATTATTTTATATAATATAATTAACGCAAGAATGTTTTGAATTTTTCTTGAAACACAAGAATTAATTTAACAAAAACAATTAACCCTGCTCGTTGATATCGTTCAAAAATCTTATTGGATTTTATGGATAATGTTTGGATAAATAGAAAGAGATAAATCTATCACATAAAATTATGTCAACAAATGAAATTTTAAACTGAATTTGAAATAATAACTGAATTTCACTAGTTAAAGCTCTAAGTAGGTTTAAATTTTACACAAAATCGAGTAGCACAATTGCACCTTTATTTAGTTTTCTAGTAAAAATCAGAGTTTTTAAATTTTACATTTAGGGAAGATTACATCTTGGTCGCCCACATCTTTCCATTTTTGAAAGCAATCTTACCTTAGAGTTTAATTATTAAAACCAACACTTTAAAACTATTATATTAGATATAAAACTGATTATTACAATTAATGTTTTCACTACATTTAGTTATACTATATATTTATCATTTAAGAGATTAATTTAGTTTAAAATTCACACTGTTCACTTATAACAAGTGTTGATAAGACGACCATTCACCATTGTCATATACATATATACACATATAACACATGCACATACATACACATACACACATATATACACGTACATACTCACATATATACACATGTACTCACATATATATCCATATATACATACATATACACATACATGTACACATACATACATACATATATACACACATACACACATATACGCAAACATACATATACATATACATACATACATACATACATACATATAACACACCTATATATATATTATAATATATATATATATATATATATATATATATATATATATATATATATATATATATATATATATATATATATATATATATATATATATATATATATATATATATATATATATATATATATATATATATATATATATATAATATATAATATATATATATATATATATATATATAATATATATATATATATATATATATATATATATATATATATATATGTATATATATATATATATATATATATATATATATATATATATATATATATATATATATATATATATATATATATATATATATATATATATCCATACACATTCATATGTACATATATACATACATACACACATATACACACATACACACATGCACACATGTATACATACATATACATATATACATACACATACACATACACATACACATACACATACACATACACCATACACATACACATACACTACACATACACATACACATACATATACACATACATACACATACATACACATACATACTCATACATACACATACAGACACATACATACACATGTATACACATACATACATAAACACACATACATACACATATATACGCACATACATATATACCCATATATACTACATATATTTATTAACAGCAAATATACATATTAAGAAGTTTTCACCTTTTGTCCCAACATACTAATTTATGTGGTATTGTTATATAAACATACATACATACATACATATATATACATATACATATATATATATATATATATATATATATATATATATATATATATATATATATATATATATATATATATATATATATATATATATATATATATATATATATATATATATATATATATATATATATATATATATATATATATATATATATATATATATTATATATATATATATATATATATATATATATATATATATATATATATATATATATATATATATATATATATATATATATACATATATATACATATATACATACACACATATACATACATACACACGCACACATACATACATACATACATATCCATACACATATATATACACACACATATACACATATATACATACATATATATCAGAGATGGGTAGGTCGCAAACGTTACGTCGCAAATTACGTTTTCGACGCGTCGCAAACGTATTTGTTACTCTGCTTTTGCGACGTCATTTGTTACGTTTGCGACGTTTTTATTTTGTCATGTAAAATCACTATTTGTAGTTTACTTTGTTAGAATTTAAATTTAAAATTAAACTGGTTTTATTCAAATATATTTTTACTATTAAATAATATCACATATTTTTATCATATAGATTAGCATATTTTTATCATATAGATTAGCATATAGATTATATTTGCCGTATAAGAAATACAACAAGTGTTTCAAATACCGATCATACCGATCGTTTTTAGTATTAATTGTGGTATTTTTGCATCCATCAATTAGTATAACAGAATTTTTGCTTATTTTATTCCGCTTTTGAATACAGTCTCTAATATTGTGGTAGATAGAGTTTTTCACGTGTGTGGAACATATGATGAACGAAGTTTTTTTAATGAATTTTAGAGTGGTCAGATTCCACAACACAAAGGGATTATTGGATTTAAAAAAATTTCACAAATATTTATTTATTTCTTAATTCTTTCAGATGAAATTTTGTCCATCTATTCTTCATCTATTTTCTGTTGTTTTTTAAATTTAGTGTGATTGTTCATATATTCCATGGAAGATTGCAGTCCATATGAATCCAGTCATATTGTACACTACAAGAGACTTCGAAGCTAGTCTAAAATAAAAGAAAATTTTATATTCCAAAAACAACACAAATAGAAAGTGGCATACTGATGCTACGCAACCAGACAATTAATCGACAGTTTGCAACTCAATATTTTGTCGTTCAGATTCACAATCCGTTTCAATTTGTAATTCCATTGGGGTTGCTTTAGGGTTTTTGCAATTGTCATCAATTATTTGAATTATTTTTGTGCATATGTAACCCATTTAAATATACAAAATATTGGTTACTTATATAGAGTTGTAATAAATGAGATAAAAACTCAGAAATCATCTGTGAGCTGCTAATCTTTTTATAGCGCTATTTTAATCATATTTCTGCAAAAATCATATGAAGTTTCTATTTGCTTGTTTAAAAGAAATAAATTTCAAATCCTTCCACAATAAATGTAGAGGACGGATGACCGGTCGTTTTGAATATTTTTTTTTTCTTTATTGATTATTGCTTTTTAACAATATAATTAGCCACTTGAAGCAAAACAAATGCTATACTGTGGCATTCAAAAGTTAAAAAATTATTACTAAAATTATTTTTATAAAAAAGTGTGGTACTTTAACTTATTACTCAACACTGAAAAAAAAATATTTTGAACTAAAAAAATTGGGTTTGAATACAAAAACACGAGAAACTAGCTGTCAAAGTTTGCGATGCATTTGCGACATTTGCGACGCTTTTGCGACACGTCACGTAACAAACTCTTTGCGACACGTCATTACCCATCACTGATATATATACATACACCTACACACATACACATACATATACATACACACATACATACATACATGCATACATACACACATACATACACATATATACATATATTGATAATTCATATAAATATGTTATATATATTTTGATAATTCAAATATGGAATATATGTATAAAATTTGTTTGAACGATATCTTTAATACTTTAGACGTATTTCTAGACTTCCTTTCATTTATTCCAAATTACATAAAATTGATAGAAATACGAAAGATGTTTTAAGAAAGTTATATATAAACATTAAAAACTAGTTTCAATGTTTATATATACCTTTTGTATTATATTCTGTAGCTGTAAATCAAAGAAAGTTAATTAATTCGAAGTTCTATTTTCATTAAATTTATTAAAACTAAATTAAATTAATGCCAAATCTCAGCTAATCTCATATATATTTATATGAAAATTAAATTATTTCGAATAGCGAACCTAAGATATCAAACCATCAGTTTTTTTAAGAAACAAAAATGTTATCAATGTTTTTTAAGAATAATATTTCACACGCCATGACACCTTTTCAAGTTGACGAAATTTGTATCTTTATTTCTAATAAATCTGCATTTTCATTAATTATATTATGAAATTTAAACTAAAATACTCCATTTTATTTACATTCATTTATTCCTGGTAATGGCATTTTGATAAATTTTTTTATTTTCTCTAAATCAACAAACAAAATTTTTTGTTTTAATCAAAACAAGAAACACGAAATTCCAATTAGAAATGTTTATGTATATTCTCGAAATACTACAACAAAATTGACATTTGTTTTTTTTTAATGTAAGAGTGTCCTCTTACATAATTATACCCAACTATAGGTGCGTTCGATTTGACTGAGACAACTGAAAAAACAACAACAATTGCATTTAATTTTTCAGTTGCTTCAGTTGTTTCAGTCAAATCGAACACGGCTTATATACCACGACTTGTTGATTAGATCGTTTCTTAATTTAACACTACAAAAATCAGATAAATTCTATAACCTTTTTAAAAATGTTAATAATTTTCATCGACTAAAATCACTACGGTTTAATTTCATTTTAATTTTAAATGAAAAAAAGTAATAAAAATAAACAACGACACAACAATGTTGTATCGAATTGTAAACCATAAATTACGAGAACTTCAAGAGAAAAAAATTATTTTCCTGATTTTTTCAATCTTTTAATTAGAAAAATTAAATTATTTTTAAAATACCACCATTATTATATATTATTATATATCATATATTATATATTATTGAAGCACTTGGTTTGAAACACATTTTAGATAACTTTTATTGAGTAATAAGACACTTTAAATATGGTAAATTATTAAAGTAAAAAATATATATATATATTTATCACGACGGAGAGTTTTATCCACGTCCATCTTCTTTAAATGCGCTCGGCAAACTCCTGTTAGCGCAGATATTGTCACATGTGAATAAATTTTAATCTTGTCTGAGATATAACTAAATATGTGCAAATAACTGTGTTTTCCAAAAAAAAAAACAAACCGCGTGGTGTTGTTGTTTGTTTGGTTAATTCTTTAATGATTTAAGCCCAATACCCTGTCTTGACCATCACCCCAGTCTTTCCCCCTTTCCCCATACAAATCAATTTTTTTCTATTTGTTAAGATCAAACCTGAAATCCTAAAACTTCTGTTTTACAACTGACAAAAAGGACATATTATTACTAAGTTGGGCAAATCTTAAAGAATTGAATAAACATTAGAGACGAAAATCATTTTCATACTTTATGCTTAATTCATGGAATAATAAATCACAAAAAACTAAAATCTGTTTCCAATCTTAAGCCAACATAAATCACAAAATTTTGTTTTTTTGCTTCTTTCAACAACAAGTTTGTTTGTTAAACTTATGTCCCTTATAATCCACAACAACAACAACCAATAAATCGGACTTCTCCAAACTAAAAAACGTAATTCCCAAAAATCTTATTTCCCTTTTTGTATTAATATCTTAAAAATCCTTACATAAATACCAAAATAAGCAATAAATTTTCTACGTTGTCAACACAATTGATAACAGAAAATATTCGAAATGAAAACTAGGAATTTTACTTGTAAACAGTAATCATCGCACTTTCTCTTCTACATAATATTAATGTCGTCCCCTAGTATTTTGTAGAATTTATATGTAAATCAAAGTTTTTTTTATTCTAGATTAAGATATTTTGTTTGTCTTAATAAAAGAAAATAATTTAATTATTGAATTTAGTTTTATTTTTGTTTTGTATATTTTCTTAAGATAAAGACGATGATGATGATAAAATTCGTAAAGTGTGTTTATGTATCATCAATTTTTTTTAATAAGATTAAAAGAAAAGATTATTTTAAAGTTTTTTTCTTTAAATAAGTTAATTTAAAGAAGTTTTATTGGTTATTTAATTTGATATTTTAATGTTTTCCTGCAGCTTTACTATTTAATAATAAGAAACCTTTAAGCGTGGAACAGACTCATACACTCCAAACACCTAGCTCCTTCACATTTTTTTGAATAATTTTCAAACTAATCTTCCCTCGTAAAACTATCAATATTGAAGCTAGTTTTCTGATATGTATAAGTAAAATAAACAAATCCTTTTGATTTCCAATTATCTTTATAACAATATTTAAATAAGAATCTCAAATAAATATTTGATTACATAGCTTTATCTTGAATTGAAAAAAAAAACTATAAACTTTCAAACAAACAAAAAACGAAAGAATTATATTTATCTTACAAGATTTCGTGTTTTGATATAAGAAACCAACAAAACCCCCTTCTAATCTAGTCATTATCAATATCAAACCCTTTTCGAAGTGTTTGATAATTTTATTTAGTTTAGTTTATTTTATTAATTTTGTTTAAGATTCATTGGAACATAAAATTGTTCTAATTTTGTTAACTCGAACGTATTTAAATAAAAATATAAAGGGAATGAAATCACAGGCTTCGAAGTGTCAAGACTTCGGAATGTGGGAGGTGATGTGTAAAACAATTTAACTATTACTTAACTATTATATATCTGTATGGAATTGAAATATAAAGATTAATTTAAGTTTTGGTTAGAGATTAGAAAAGTTATAATATATATATTTCATATACGTAAAAAAAATTATCAGTTATATATTTTAATTTTTTTAGAATATTACGTTATATTAAACTTAAACTTTTGTATAATAATAATTTAAAAATTCTATGTTTATTATTATGAGTTCAAAATGTAATTTAATATAATTGTCTAAACAATAATTTAATCAACAATATTTTGATAGATTCAAACTGTAGTACAATATTTAATAATAATAAACTAAAACACAGTTTGTTTTATCTAATTTTTAAAACTTACAAATTTTTTTAAAAAAAACCTTACTCGACAAGAAAACACATCCTTTGCGGCTAACTATCATTGTCACACCTTATTTGTTTTTTTGTTTGTTATAAAACAGCGATCGTAATATTTAAATTGTTACACGATGATTGTTCTTTTCTCGAGTAGGGGTACAAATTCACCAACTAACAGGCTGATTCTGAGTTAAGAGGTCTTAGCTATGATTATTTTTGTTATGACAATTTTTTTGACTTTCGTGGTGTTGTTGTTTGGTTAATTTTTTAATGATTTAAGCCCAATACCCTGTCTTGACCATCACCCCAGTCTTTCCCCCTTTCCCCATACAAATCATTTTTTTTTTTGCTATTTGTTAAGATCAAACCTGAAATCCTAAAATCTTCCGATTTACAGCAGACAAAAGGACATATTATTTCTAAGTTGGGCAAATCTTAAAGAATTGAATAAACATTAGAAATGAAAATCATTTTCATATTTTATGCTTAATTCATGAAATAATAAATCATCAAAAAACTAAAATCTGTTTCCAATCTTAAGCCAACATAAATCACAAAATTTTGTTTTTTTGCTTCTTTCAACAACAAGTTTGTTTGTTAAACTTATGTCCCTTATAATCCACAACAACAACAACAACCAATAAATCGGACTTCTCCAAACTAAAAAACGTAATTCCCAAAAATCTTATTTCCCTTTTTGTATTAATATCTTAAAAATCCTTACATAAATACCAAAATAAGCAATAAATTTTCTACGTTGTCAACACAATTGATAAAAGAAAATATTCGAAATGAAAACTAGGAATTTTACTCGTAAACAGTAATCATCGCACTTTCTCTTCTACATAATATGAATGTCGTCCCCTAGTATTTTGTAGAATTTATATGTAAATCAAAGTTTTTTTTATTCTAGATTAAGATATTTTGTTTGTCTTAATAAAAGAAAATAATTTAATTATTGAATTTAGTTTTATTTTTGTTTTGTATATTTTCTTAAGATAAAGACGATGATGATGATAAAACTCGTAAAGTGTGTTTATGTATCATCAATTTTTTTTTAATAAGATTAAAAGAAAAGATTATTTTAAAGTTTTTTTCTTTAATTAAGTTAATTTAAAGAAGTTTAATTGTTTATTTAATTTGATACTTTAGTGTTTTCCTGCAGCTTTACTATTTAATATTAAGAAACCTTTAAGCGTGGAACAGACTCATAGACTCCAAACACCTCCGCTCCTTCACATTTTTTTGAATAATTTTCAAACTAATCTTCCCTCGTAAAACTATCAATATTGAAGCTAGTTTTCTGATATGTATAAGTAAAATAAACAAATCCTTTTGATTTCCAATTATCTTTATAACAATATTTAAATAAGAATCTCAAATAAATATTTGATTACATAGCTTTATCTTGAATTGAAAAAAAAAACTATAAACTTTCAAACAAACAAAAAACGAAAGAATTATATTTATCTTACAAGATTTCGTGTTTTGATATAAGAAACCAACAAAACCCCCTTCTAATCTAGTCATTATCAATATCAAACCCTTTTCGAAGTGTTTGATAATTTTATTTAGTTTAGTTTATTTTATTAATTTTGTTTAAGATTCATTGGAACATAAAATTGTTCTAATTTTGTTAACTCGAACGTATTTAAATAAAAATATAAAGGGAATGAAATCACAGGCTTCGAAGTGTCAAGACTTCGGAATGTGGGAGGTGATGTGTAATTTTTGGTAAAACTGTAATGAATTCTGAACCTACTAGTGACTGACTTACAAGAAGCAATCGGAGGCCTGCGTGTCTGGCAGAGTTATAATCCGATGAGCTTCAGCCATGTGTATTCGAAGAGTAAAATCTCCCATATTAGTACAAATAGTCAGATATACACGCAAAAGAGACTGTGTAATTGGAATTAAATCAGCAAAATAAAAAGGCAGGGACTTTGACGACCCCAAAGATCGAAGGAATTGAGAGCATCACAGCAACACCAGCACTTCTACAATTATTACATTTAAACGTTTAAATAAATGGTTCACTCACCCCATGAGTGTTCCGGATGCAAATCTTTATTCTTTTGAAAACTTAATTACAGATCATTTTCAAAAAAATTGTCAAACTATTTCAGTTAAGGGAAACTTATTATTCCAAAAAAATTATTGACAACATTAACCATGAATTTTTTTTAACAGAAAACAACCAAATGCACACCTTTCAATCTCCAGTTAATTGACGAACTGTCCTCTTGATTTTATTCCGATCGACTCTGATACACAATTTAGTGTCAATTTAATTAAAATATTTGAAAAAAAAACTACAAACAATATAACAAAATGTTGAAGTTTTATTTCTATTATAGTAAAAACAAAATAACAAATTAAATCTGTACCGATGATCTAATTCTGATCGTCTGTCCACAAAATTACCAAATGTCCTATTAAATATTAAAACAATTTTATGAGCCCACAGCATACAAAATGAGAAAGCAAATCAAACAGGTTGGTAAAGATATGAATAAAAGACGATAAGTTGTATTGCACGCATTGATTCATGCACAATCAGTTGTTTAGACAGATGAATTTTTACGGATAAAACAGTTTCGTATTAAAACTAACATGTAACATCCATGTTTTGTTGAAAAAACATAGTAAAATTCATTCATATACTAAAATAGTACCAAAGAATTCTTAAAAAAAATTCTTTGTTCCTTAAATTGGATCCTCGTTCAAATAACACCCGTTCATTTATATCAAAAATGCTTTTTTCGTCCCACGTCCATCCCCTAAGATCATAGAAAAATAATTATTTGAGACTTCGCTATATTTTTTATTAAACGCTATCAAATTATCTGTCTATATATAATATGCATTCAATATAATTTTTATTTCGAAATATTACAACAAAACACATTGTTAATTGTAATAATGTTTAAACAAAGAACAACACTATATAATTCCTACCCTATAGCCTACGGTTCACAAAACACAAATGTTTTCTATCTTTAACAAATAATCACAATTTATTTTATATTTTCTTTAATACACAAAAGCTACAAACAATTTTTTTTTGGTTTTTATTTTTTTTCTTTAAAAAGCATTTAACACTTTTCAAAATTGTAATCTAATAGAAATAAAAAAATTTATCGGTTCATATAAAAAAGCCAAAAAACTAATTAAAAATTAAAAACAAAAGTTGAGACGAGCTAACATTTTTGAAATCCATCCTTACTCAAACAAATATCGCAGTACAATAAATTTCATGAGTCAACATCATCCACACAGAGATAGTAAATAAAACTCTGGACTGGGTGAAGAGAACAAAGTAAACACAGGAAAACGATTAGTTGTGTTTCTAAGATAAGTTGTTTGAACGCATTGGATCAAGAATATGATAAACCGCTTCAAACGCACTGGTTCATGAACGTGTCTCAACAAATGAATTTTTATGTGGGTGAACAGTTTCGTAAAATGAATATTTAACACTTTTATATATTTATATTAAAAACTTATTAATTTTTCTGTCATTCCAAATACTTTTTAAAATTTTCGATCAATTAGATTCGGCGCTCCGTCGATCAATTAGATTCGGCCGTTCAAGTAAATATCAAAGAAATTTTGTGAATCAACACCATACAAAATGAGAAAGCAAATCAAACAGGTTATACAAAGATATGAATAATAAAACTAGATACCCGACAAACATTATGTGCATGATGCATGAGTCTATGCTCTTTTTTATTTAATATTTGTAAAGTATTTTAGAAATATTTTAGTGCATATTTTAAATTTAGTTGCAGCTTAAAAGTATGTATTTGATTGCTAATGTCATACACATTTGTTTTGAAGAATTTTAAGGCGTAAATACATTAACAGGCGTAAATACATTAACATTTGATATTTGATCTTTATGTGTAGGATTTTGTAATACGTTTTGAAGTTTTCCTAGACTGATATTTTTGAGAACGTCATTCCGACATATGAAGATGCCTTTTTGCGCCAACAATACAGTTTTAATGAAAAGAAATCAGGAATCAAAAAATTTAAATATTTGGCTTACATATAAAAAATAATATTGTATTAACTTTTCACATTTTTCTTAATACATATTATAAAAAAAGAAAGTTAAATATCAGTAAACCGACATTGAAAATGAAAAACAAAAAATAATAAATAAATGTAATGTAATTGTAATGTAATGTAATTTTTATGAATCACTGAAATTGATTATTCAAAGTGCCAGTTGTTTTTACAGTACGTTTTCATTGCCTTCATAAAAATTTTCTTCTGTACATAATTTTAGCCCCACAATTTTGAAAAAAAAAAAATGAAAAACAAAGGTTGTCCTATATTGTGTTTGAGTTGTGCTGGTTATGCTATTCAGAAAAAAATTTCAGATCCCTAATGGAAAAATTTTATAATGCTAAAATCATTTTTTCCAGTAAAAGTTAGCCCCACCATTTTGGAAAAACAAAGGTTGGGCTGTATTCTGCTAGAGTTTTGCTGGCTCTGCTACTCAAAAAAAAAATTTCATATTTCTAACAGAAAAATTTTAAAACGCTAACATCATTTATTTCGAGTAGTAGTTAGTCCCGCCATTTTGCAAAAAATAAAAAAAAGATGTGCTGTACTGTACCACAGTTGTGCTGGATGTGCTACTGCGAATCAACTCCATATCACCAATGAAAAACAAAAGGTGTGCTTTATTGTGTTAAAGTTCTGCTGGTTGTGCTACTCAAAAAAACTCGTACCACCAACAGAAAAATTTAGCACACTAAAATGATTTTTTGAGTAGCAGTTAGTCCCACCATTTTGCAAAAAACAAAAAAAAGACATGATCTACTGTGCCACAGTTGTGCTGCATGTGCTACTCCACATCAACTCCATATCACCAATGAAAAAAAGTTTTCGCGGTAAAACGATTTTTCGAGCAGAAAGCTAGCTTCGAGCACAAGGCTTTCGAGCAGAAAGTTAAACAGAAGGTAGCTCCGCCATTTTGAAATTTTTTAAGATATAAGTTTATAAGTATGTACAACTTCGTCGATCGGAGAGTAAATTTTAAGAGGAGAATTGTTTAACATTATGGAAGCTGAACAATGTAAGCTTTATTTTTATTAGAAAAAGGTTTTTAATTTTTCAAATAATATTTCGTATAAAACATTTCTTACGTTTAGCGATTTAAGAGCTAATTATGACCTTGGAACAGTTCGGATTGTAACAAATATCTCTTAGATCAAGCAAGTCGTTTCACTACACACAGTGATAATTTTGATAAGCTTAGCATACAAAAACTACACCCAGTATGCCAGCATACCTTATCCAGCAGTTCTGTAAGCCGGCTAGAATTTGATGGCCTAATCACCCAGCCATTAATCCACAGTTCAAAACGATTAAAGAAACGTATACTGAAAATAAAAATAAAGTAAATCAAAACCGTAAAAATCAAATATCGACCCTAGGCTATCGTAGCCAGACACAAGTAGAAAACTGAAATGGTATTTCTCACTTTACCTTTCATAACACGCCACTGATCAGGGTCAAAAATAATTTTTTTTCCAAAATTTCCACTCTCATTTTCTCTCTCTTTCTTTTCCTCTCTTTTCGCGCCAAATATCATTTTAAATGATGAGCTAACCATTAAAATTTTTTCATTCACTCTTTACAACATTACAACAAACATCGATAAGGTGTCAGCAAAAAAATTTTCACATTTTTAAAAATAATACAAAAATATTTTTTTTTTCAAAATTTCCACCCACAAACTTAAATGATGTTAATCAATCGCTATAGTTTTGTTCGCCGATCGCTATAGTTTTCATTCACTTTTGCAACATTTTCTATAATTGGGAATTTTTTCAAATTTTTTCTTTTGTAATGTTCGAAGCTAATTATTGGGGTCCGTAGAAAAAGAATCTACGTTTTTAGCAATAACTCAAAAACTATGCCGTCGATAATTTATTGAATTTTTTTAAAATATATATCAATCATATATCACACAAGTTACGAAAAAGCGTAGCCATAGGAAAGAAGAAAATACAAAAACTTATAAAAAAATCAAAAACGACTAAAATAAACGAAATTTTTTGAATTTTTTCCAAATTTTATTCTCAGTTCAATTTCCATTTATGCTTTGCTTGCGGATAGACGTAATATTTTGGATTGCGAATTTATTTCAAGCTAAAAAAAATATTTGTTTTAAAATTTATGCAAATGCAAAGGGGTCCCCTAGTCCTTTTTGATATTTCTAAATCAACCTAGAATCCTTAAAAAAACTTTTGTTTACTATCGTCTTAGTGTATGTCTATAAAATACAGATTAAAACGAATAATTATTTGCTATTTTTTGTTTTCAGTAGGCGTGGACATTTTTACTTTTTTAAAGTATGGCACGCTAAAAACAAATCATTTGTCATTTCACGAATCAAAAAGTCATTTGTAACAGAATATCTCTTTGATTTGTATTACATTAGATACTTGAAGTTCATGTATCGGTCACACGATGGGTCAAACCATTATATATCCAGCGTTAAAGGGTGTTCGTGGCATCATGCATGTAGTGTACATCGACATACTTAATTCTGTTTTTTAATTTTTTTCCTATATTTTTATACCCAAAATATTTTTGTTTTCACGGTTATTGGGTCAAGTATTATCTCCTCATATATAGTTTTTTATATAAGAACTCATCTCTTTTCAATTCTTGACCTCTCTGGGGTAAGAATTATTATCTATCAAAGCAAGGAAATCGATTATGAGTTAATGATTGATGTTTTTTGTCAAGCTAAGTTTATCTAACGCTGACTCTCACCGCACAATTTTATAATCCATAAGATTAAATGAAGTTTATCTGGTTGCTCTTGTTCCTCCTTGGCTTTTATAAGAATGCAGAGTACTTAGTCAATTGTTTGTGTTATGAAAACTTGATAGATGGCATCGTATTGAATGAATTCTAGGAACAGAGTGGACACTTATTAAAAAAGTTGCCAGATAGCATTAAAGAAGTTACCACGTTAAGCTCTTTCAAGATAGATTAAAATATCTGGCTGATGCTCTTTATTAAAGGCATGCTTGTGAGTTTTGAGGTGGAAGAGCAAGTGGTTGATCAATGTTATATTCCATACACTAAATAAGATAAAGTTCTACATTTCAGGTGCGTTCGATTTGACTGAAACAACTGAAAAAACAACAACAATTGCATTTAATTTTTCAGTTGCTTCAGTTGTTTCAGTCAAATCGAACACGGCTTTCATGAATATTTGTGCTCATTTCTATATTTGAATATTTATGCTGAATTATATCCTTTATGTTTGTGTTATATCTTCAAATTGATATTGTTGACTATTCTGGTGATCTAACATTTTGAAGAAGCGTGAAGCAAGAATATGCAGTTTTACAGTACTGAAATGAAAACTTTTGTTAAAATAAGTTTGATAAAATCTCCTACAGGTCATCATAATTAATAAAAATCCTCTTACCCAAAGAAATCCATTTAGATTCGCTTTGAAAAAAAAACCTTCAACATAAACGGGTTGTTGTGCATTATGCAAAATAATTCCAAGAGTTTTCTTGTTGCTTGAACTCATTTTATACCATGTAGTGTCATACAATCCAAGAATAAATTTTTCGCTCTGTAGAAAGAAAAAAATTAATTTAATATTATCAAGCCCAACTATTAATATGATGCTGACCTCTATAAGAAATACTTCTCCAAAATAACACCACAAAAACATTTGGAACAAGTTAGCAATAAGATAAGGATATAAATTGTTGATCAAATTTTCTGCTATTGCATTTAGTAACATACACAATACCAGTGTATTGCATAAAAAAAGAATTAAAATTCCAAATCCAAAACAATGATTAACGGTATCGATAAATTCTTTGGTTTCAGTGTGTTCGACGCACAATTGTCTTAATTCTCGTTTAACATTTTTTTCCAAGTCATCGTCATTTGAATCCATTATATTTTGAATATTCATAACCAATTTGCTTAAAATTTTATAACGAAGTTGTATATGTTGGACCGCTGTCAAAAAGTGTGAATCGATGACACCACAATAGAGGATATAATCCAATACTCCTAAAGCTTGCATGAAAAAATTTATCCACCATTGTGATTTTACATCCATCGATAAAAATGGAAATTGATAAAACTGTAATATTTGTCTTCCTTCATCTCGAAAATACAATGCCATACCAACGTATGATAAATACGTGAGTATGTACGATGTTAAAAGCATTAAACAAACAATTATATGCAATTTACCGAATTTTACAACAATTGCTACAAATTTTTTAACAAAAATCTTTCGTTGTGCTTGAATTCGATTCCACATGCTTCTCATGGAATGTCGGTATATTATTGCTAATATCAGTTTGCTTACTATTTGTGAAGACATTCCTGTCGGTATAATAAAAACAAAATTATTAAACTGTTAAAAAATTGTTGGGAACTATAACCATGTGGAATAATAATAATTACGCACCCGTAGTTGATGCAGCTTCTGTCAATTCCGAATATGTAAAACTATTTGTAGTCAAAGAATTCCAAAGCAGAAATGGTGTTGCAATTATGAACATTACAAAAGGAATCATCCTGAAAGTGTTTTATTTATTACAAAATAAATACGTTGTGACCTTAGATATAAAATTAATCAGCTGAGTTAGCAATCATGGAGGGATAAGCTTTTGTTGATTTGATTTGATTTTTTGGTTGATTTCTCTATCCAACACCTCCCTCCCGTTCTTGTTTGCCCACCTTAGTAGACAAATAGAAACATCTTCAAATGTAGAGTAAATTAACTTATGCATCACTTTCACAAAAAAAAAATAGGGGAGTGAACGACCACAAGGTAAACCACCACTACAAGGGGAGACTGATTTAATGAACGAACTCAAAAAATCGGCTGCATGGTAACTACAGCTGTTGCGAATGACCGTGGTAAAGAATCAATGCAGATTAGCTTGGCATCGCTGCTACATAGAGCACGATGGCCAGAAAAAAATCTATAAGTTTAGAATTTTTGATTCTCTAGACATGAATTTTGAATAAAATTGGGTCATTCAAGTCGACGGCGAGAAACAGCAGATCACGTCAAATAGAAAGTTGTGGCCAGTTATCACGTAAATGAAATTTACTTGCATTGCCAGCTCGAACTGGCATGTTGATGAGGTGTGTCCTTTTGCAAGGCTCTGAAGTTTAATAGAGAAACCAAAGGAATGTGTTGGGCCACTAGAAAAATTAAACTGCTTCGTTTAGAATAACTGCTAGAACCTCTAGGCTTATATCACCGAATCAAATCGTATCCTATCTAACATCTGTATAACCAATGATTTCAAATGACAAAATTCGATGAAGAAATCTCAACAGTCCCAATTTTGAAAGTGAAACGACAAACTTATCATAAAACTGGCTTCTTGCTTCCGTTCTCAAATCATCAACATAAATTCCTACAAATATTTATTTCATCGGTGACGAAAATTTTGAATTGAATCCACGCTGCGGCACTTTTACCGGTATAAACATGTCCATCGTCCACCGTTTCCCAACTGCATGAGTTTCTTCACCAAAAAAAAATTTTGTGCTTTTGTTCAAAACAATAATTGAAATGCTGCCATCTGATATACCAAAGGTTGTTAGTCATGCTGATAAAACACCTACCGGAGATCAAATCCAAAGTTAATAATTTTTTTAACATAGCACAAGAAACGAATTGCGAAAAGTTGCAGAAATTCATCGATACTACGATCCTCGGCAATATCCAATCAATTCGTTCCAAAAAAATTCGTTCTTTGTTTGTAATAATATTGACCGCTTGCTTTCCTTTATCTCCAACAAAGTTATCGGACATAGCTGAAGATATTTTCCGTCGTATATCCAAGGAAACATCCAATTTAAACAACGAAGCGTAGATACTGATTGAAAATTTGTGCTTAGTAATCACGAACAAAATGAGTCAGAAAGAACTGGCAAAACGTTCCTATAATTATTTTAATTTTAGTAGGAATTCGATCACAAAATGACATAAATTTAGCTCTTGCGTTTTGTATAATTTTAAAGGCTTCAACGTTTTTGCTGTTTGTTTATGACTCATCATCCCTATTTTGAACTCCGTTTTTTACCTAAAATTTTAATGAGGCTTAATAAGAGTTTATAGGATTTTGAAGTTTGCTGAAGGCATTTCCTAAATTTTTCATTTCATAATTTGGAATGACTAGAATGTAATGAATATTAAAACTAAGGATTCCTAAAGACATTTTCATATGGCTGTTCTAAACATTTTCAGTGTTTGGTTATGGTCTCATCAAGATTCGAACTCGGGTCCTTCGTTCGTTTGTTCCGCACGCTATCCAATCGGTTAATTTAAATGTTAAGAAGAAACTAAATAAATTTGATGGTAGTTACAATAACAATGGCTTCTTTAAGACTTCTATAAGACTTCCATAAAATTTACTATTTTAATTTAGATTTAGAAAAGATATTTTATTTCAATGGCTTCCTTTTTATAAAAAAAGGTATGTTGCATGTAAGTTCAATAGGTTTTTAACGATGAAATCATAATCTAAGATTTTTTAGCTTTTTTAAGAATTTTGACAAATCGTTTTTCTATTTGTTTTATTGATTCAAAGGTTTCATGGTTAGCAACATTAAGGGGTTATATTTTTTTTTTCAATCATTAACTTTTAGCGTAATTTTTTTTAATAATTAGTTAGACATGTTTAGCACACTAAATATGAAATATTCATTATTCAGACTCCTTGAATATCCGAAGATACCATGTCAACTATGAAGGAAGGAGATGAGGAAAATGGAAGGAATGAAGATATAGGGATAACTATACTAACTGTTTTAAATGACGATGGACATTTTCTTTAAATACCTGAGGGGCAAATTCATCTGAAAATACAGAGGAGCGCATTGAGTTCCACAATTTGGCCACTCTATTAAAATAGTCGTTCTGGAAGGACACAGTTCTACAACGAGGTATTTGTACAACAAATGGATGGGATAACTCGAAAGCTCTTGTTTGTCGATTATAATGCGCACTTGATGTAAAAATATTTTGAATTTTCTTAGAGGAGAATTCGCTAAAGTTATATTTATAGTAGATTGTCAATTCAGCCACATTTCTTCTGTGCTGGAGTGAATCAAGCTGGTCTGTTAGTTCGGTATTACCAATCAACCGTATTGATTTTCTCTGTACAGAGTCTAGACATTTTATTGTTGACTGACAAGCTGCTCCCTAAACATGACAACAGTATTCCATACATGGACGAATAAAGGACTTGAAGATTAGCAAAATTTGCTCGGGATTGAAATACTTTTTACATCGACTCAAGAATCCTAATTTTTGCATTGCAGATTTAGCGAGGTTGAACACATGTTTATTCCATTTCAGGTTATTTTGAATATCCACTCCAAGAAGTCTA